>JBAIZZ010000156.1:229636-390907 GCA_037355905.1 Heliconius aoede
AAAAAATATATTAACAGGCACTTAAAGAGGCAAAGGATCAAAAAGAAGAAGAAGGATCACCAAGTGCAACCACTACCACCAGTGTTTTAGACGACGATGCCTTTTCGTCGACCTCACGCAAATCCAAAAAGTCTAGGGAGCCTACATTGTCACCGCCGCCTAAGAGGTCTAGGCATACGTACGTATTTGTATTTTTGTTTATTTAAATAACATGTATCCACAACTTTGTTAGTATGGACAAAGTAACAATCATGGAAAACTCCCTTTTATCGTTCCCTTAGAAATTCTTTTAGTGATGTAGATTCTTCTATTTACTAAATTGTCTATTTAGTAAATAGTGTATAAAACACAAATTACTATTTACCAAATTTAAGTCCAAGTATTAATATTTGTTCTATTAAGCAAAAAGTTATTACAATACATTTTATCATGTAAAGTCAAAATAACAAAGTTATTGATATACCGATATTGACCTACTAACACTTTTCATCAAATTTGAAAAAATACTTTCACTCGCTAGGTTCACACATGTCCCAAGGGCCTAGACAATAGATATCGAATTCGTATTTATCAATCACTTCACGCCGTCTTGCGCACATAGCAGGGTCGGCAGAGGGGATCTAGGAACGTAGCGTTAAGACACTTTGTTCCCATTAATATACTTTTGTTCTCAACTTGCAAGATAGTTTTGCCGGGTTTATATTAAATTTAAAAAGCTAATTCGTATTATTAATATTAATATTTGTATTATAAAATGTATTATTACCATTTTTACATTGTTACAGTGAGCGAAAATCACGCTCAAGATCAAGGTCACGTGAGCGTGAAAGAGACCGATCTCGTGAGCGGGACAGGGAGAGAGAACGCGAACGTGAACGAGAAAGGGACAGAGAACGCGAGCGGGAAAGAGAAAGGGATAGACGAAGGCGATCGCCGGCCACGCCTCCACACCACAGGAAACACGCGAAACACGCAAAATACAAATACTGACAGTTAATGGACACTTTTCTTATGTAAAAATATATATTTAAGATTATGTAAATTAATGGGACAGTAGTTTAGTTTTCCCCGCCCTTGCTTCTACAATAAATTTGTCAATTCTTAGGTTATTTTTGTAATCTGACAATTTCATATCAGACATTACACAATTTTCTTTTCAGACATTAAAAATTTGCCTTTGATATCTGAGTTAGAATAAATGTTTGATGACGAAATCTGCTTTTGAATGATCAATTCTTGAACTGAATCAGTATTTAAATTATAATGACAAAGTCATACACAGACCATGCAGCTTCTAATCCAGTACTGGCAAGAAAGGGAGCATATGTTGGTTCCCAATTTCTTCTATAATAAAATATGTTAGCACAGCACAAGTACTAGTAGTAGTAGTAAGGCAGTGAGGCAGAAGAGGCAGTGTGTCTACCACACAGTGGTAGTGGCAGGCCACTGCCTACTGACTCTTTTACTGTAGAATACGGAAATTCGCGCGACTATAGTTAAATTAACAATTGACTGGAAAGTATAAAAAATCATCGGCAAAACTTGTCGCATACTTCTGTCTTCTGTAAGACTTAGGAAAATCGTCATTCAGGAATCTTTTTTATTTTCTAGGAAAAATTAAAAAATAATTAGTAGCCTCCAAATGATTCCTCTGCATTACTCAGCCTACTGGTACTGGCAAATCCGCTACTAATGGTAATATAAAATAAGAGACATATTACATAAAAACAAAATTTATTTAAAATTAACTTAAAAACAATACTTATATTGCAAATAATTCGATGAAGATCATATGTATAATTTCATATTCCAAATTAATCTACTTTTGACAAAAGAAAATATCGGACAAAACAATAATATATTTTTTTGCGAAAATAGTAAAATACATTTTTATAATTTCATTGAATGTTAAAATGGTTTAAACTTTAAAACATTGCACTATTATTAAAAAGTAAATTATATCGTGACTATGACTATGTGACTATAAGGAAATATTTGCACCGATAATACGTAATTGAGATTCAAAATTATTAATCAATAAAATATAAATTTTCACGCCACAGATAATATAATAAAAAGATAATAAACACATTCACATAAATAAGAAACAATAATACTAACATCTCGAGATCCAGGCCCTCATGGTTCAAAGGCACAGCGTTTTACTGTAAGCAGACTGATGTGATGGTTGAGGGTACGACTCCCTCTCGGTATAATGATTTATTTATCTGGTGGTGGTAAGACAAAGTTTGAGTTCATCGAGTTCCGCTGCTCAACACGCTATGTCTCGAAAATTAGGCGGTGCAACAGGAAACCGAGTGTGGTAACACTAGGCTCCCTCTACATAGTCTCCATCCCAATCCGGGATACGACTCTCGAGTTAAAGAGAGCCTTTGCAACTCTTCGTAGAAATTAATAATATATCTCGTGACACTAAATACTAACGTTTGCATAAACATTTATTAGCTAAAACATTCTCATAGCCTCAGTTCTTGTTCAGTTCTTGAACGAAACAATAAGAGGTACACAATTATAATACTGAAAAATAACTTAACCATAGCTTTCATTTAAAATGTATGATAAAAATGTGTGGTTTTATATTCATAGGGATGTTGACAGAAATAAATAAAAGTAATAAAAAATCTTTTTCTTTTCAATTTTTCCTAAATTAACGTAATTTATGACGTTAGAACCCACTAAAAATATACGCGAAATTTATACGCGAAAAAATTTAACGTATACATCCTTATTATACAATATGAATGTAAAAAAATATTTAAAATTAACGTATGCATGTATGTATATAGTTTGTGTCAAAGTGTACCCGTAGCACAGGAATGTATAAAAATATAATTGATCGATTAATCACAGACTATATGTTACATAAATGACATGAATATTATATTTAAACTTTGTGACCATAATAAGAGCTCTGATAGTTTCTATACTATAGAATTGTATATCAAATAGAAGCGACCGTCGCGGCCCAGATTCACAGCGCTTCAACGCTGCGTTGAACTGCGTTTTTACCTTGAAGAAATTGAAACTTAAACTGAATTGAATTGAATAACTTAAATAAATATTTCACTTTCTCGAGTGGGACCGAACCCACCACCGTCGTGTTACAGTCACACACTTGTGCCGCTGCGCCACGGCGACCTCAAAAGTAAAATATAATAAAAATATCAATTACAAACATCTGCCGAAGCTCTTTATATGATCACTTGAATATGACCGACTAAATTACATTTTATTAGCTACTTTGAATGATAGATTGAGCCCAAAGCTAAGCGATCATGAACGGCACAATAACATACATTCAATACAATAATCATAAACAAAATCGGTAAAAGTCATATAACTTCAATACTACTATCCTAATTATAAACTAAAATTAATGTGTGTGTGTGTGTCGAAGACGTATAAAAATCTGATCATAAATTAGAATAAATACTCGGAGTATGTTCATAACATAATTGTAGAAAAAAAAGCTCATAAATTAAACAGTCACAATGTGCGTCTTTTGGCAATAATATGTATATTGGCATATACTTGCGGAGTTATTTATGTCTTGTTGCTCGATTACATTTGTCTACAACTATGAAGCTAAGGCGCTTGTATACTAAAAGCAATAGTCGATATAACAATTACAAATTATTATCTGTTGAAGGCCATTTGTTGCGATATCTTACGGCTGGTACTTATGCTATTTTAGACACTAAAGACGGTTTTAAATGGAGATTGGGAATTATTTTGAATGTAACCTTGTTTGGTGTGGAACTCTTAGTTTATTATGTGGAGTAACTTGTCAAATTATATATTTTATTATTCATATCAATGAAATTTACTTTAAAATAATTTAGTTGTTGAATAAAGACATTAAAATTTGTTTGTAATATTGTTCTTGAACTATGTTACGATTTTGTGGTCATTTACCTCTATGAAAAATAATCCAAATTTTACATTTTTTTCTTAAGTAGTAAGTATTATTTTTTGTTTATATTTAGTTTGAAATATTCATTATGAACAGATGAAAGCTAGTATTTAATATTTTCATTCAAAATAGCCTATGATTTCGAATAATGGAATGCCCTTAATTTAAATAAACATTTGTAAAGATATATATTAAAAATGAATTACTCACGTCTTTATTTTGTTGAATTCATGTTGAAATATTAATAATAATTTAATAAGATATAATTGCAGTATCTGCTAAATATTGGTGTTTTTCTAAAATATTAAATTCCTTTCTCAGAACGTTTTTCTTCTCTACAATTCAATTATTAATTCCTATAAACAAAATATACTACTATAAACGACTAATTACCTGTGGTCACATTTATATTTTGTGATATGGTTTTACATAAAAAATTACGATCGTAAAATTTTACTCCTATTTACAACTTCTACTTTCTTCTCTTACAGGTTTTTAGTTTTTTGCTATACTAATGCCAATTACATGTTTCATAATTATATAATCTAGATGCAGTATGATATTTAACAGTGTGATTATCATCCCTATTCATTTTAAATTAATTAAAATGGCGGTTACATTGTCGGTGCTTATAATAACATGTTAGTTACGTATGAAATGTTATCGAAATGTATGTATAAGTCTTATATACTGTGACCACAGAATTCGAAAAAACTTTGAACAGTTTTAAAACTACAACATACCTACACTTTTAGTTTAATTTTATGTAGTTTTTGTTTTGAAAATAACGATTTTTTTATTCATATTAAAGTTCATGTCTTTTATAAAGGGCCATGATTTAGAGTTTATACTATAATGATAGTCTTAATAAATACGAACTAATTTTGTCATACTATTAGTGAAACATTAAAGATTCATTAGACGTTTAAATGTTCCTCCGTTTTTCATTATAACTGTTTATAAAACTTAAAAAATGTGCTCTGAACTTATTCTTCTGTTCCAATATTTTAGTTAAACACATTTTAATATAAAATAATTTTAAGAAACATTTAAACGCCTAATGTTAGTATATATTTAGTTTATATTGCTATGCAAAAATAATATTTATTTAATTTAGAGAATATTAATATTATTCAATTGATTATGAATCTTCGAATATACAAGACTTTTTTGGATGTAAGCAATTTTTTAACATATAGCAAACGTAACTGATGATAAAATGATTGATTAAAGTACCTGAATATAAATATATACCGTTGGATTACATATGTGTTCATTACTTATTATTTATTCTTATAAATAAACAATTATTCAGATCCACTTTATATTCAATTCATACCTTAATTAAAAGTTATACATGTAATCTGCTATTTGTTTACTTGCACATTGATAGGTACAAGTTTTTCTTTATCTTTAAATGATTCACCGTTAACTTAGTTAACTATAACCTTCAATTATGCACATACATCTAATGCATCTACAATGTATAATGTATGTGTACATATTGCATATCGAATTTCTCAAATTTATTAAGAGATCTACCCGCCGTGGGTTACTAAGAGAACAAAAACAAACATTCAATCGATTTCTGTACTTAAAAAAATATGCTTATTTCCATTAAACGATATACACACTTATGTCCATATATATGTTTTATAATTATAATTATATTGCTAATATTCAAGGCCATAGTTATAATCAAGGAGTGTCACCGCCAGGCGCGGCGGGGCGAGCGCGGGGGGGACGCCCCCTCGCCCGGTCACCGCGAGCGGATCTGCCAGCAGCGGACACCACCGGAGCTGGAAAATATACATTATATGTATTTTATTGTAATAACTATTGGTAAAGTGATGTTATAATACTTTCATAATATGTACTATAGGGTTTTTTTAGATATATGTAAGTTTTCAAGTTCGTTTTCTTTACGCCATCTTGATAGATTGAGTAGCAGTAAAGCTTTCAAATATTTAACCTATGATAAACTTATAAATTAGAACTAACTATTTATGACATTTATATAATAAAATTAGATTGATGAAGGTCAATTAAATTATTTATTTTACTCAAATCTAATGACATAAATTTTTAATCGTGAATGAAATAGATAACTTATTTAACCCTCACAAGGAAAAAAAACAGCTTATATTAGTAAAGAAAATTTATAAAAATCGAAGAAATACATAACTTTGAAAAAACAGTTTCTCTAACATCTACAACGAAAGCTAAATCTAGAAAAGGAAAAACTATTATAAAGTAACATGAAGAGAACGTGACGTGATTAGTACATCGAAAGCTCGTGGAGGAACAAAACTGTTAGTCACACAAAAGAAAAAGTTCTAATAAAAATAGAAAAATGGGTATCTGACGTAATTTAAAAAGATTAAATCTTTTAACGTAAATAAAAAATGTACTATACAATTATTATAATACAATACTATATAGATTAGTGCAATTATCACTATTAAAAATCCTTAATAAAAAGTGCATCATTGCAGTGCATCTCTCCCTATCTTCTACCTACGAAAACAAAATAGTTTTTATAATATATTAAAATGTTGTATGAAACAATTGTCTTTTTCAATTAATAATGAATAAACTCTTTAATTAATTAGTCATTAGTATATTGTAATACGCATCCAATGACTATTATTGTTATATTTTGTTCTTATTTTAATATTCTACAAGAAAACAGAAACGAAGACAAAAAAGATAAAAACAGTCTAAAAGTCAAATACCCGAAGCTAAGCGTACATTTGCCGTTAATGACAGTGGTGAAGCGGCGACGACGCGTGCAAGCTGAGGGGGCAAACGACCAATACTCACCGAGATTCTATTTTGTCGATAACATGTAATTATGTACCGATGCGTCAAGCGTGAATGTTTGGAATGAATAAACAAAGTACGTGTAGTGACAAGATTAAAATATTATTTAACTTTTTATATTTTAACGCTTGGACTTTCTTCTATCAATTGAGAGAGATTCGTAAAGATTTAAAGTGAAAGGGTCCATACGAAACGAAACTTTACGAAAACTTTATGAAAAATGGTAATTAGTTTTTTTTGTAATTTTTCAGAAGATTTGTACTTTAACACAAAATCTATAAGTAATTTGTAAAAAGAAGATCAGCACTCAGTATCGAGTAATTACGGTACCGCCAATAGATCTTTAATTCTACAATAATGAGCAGAAAAGCATAAAAGTATAATGCGTTACACATATAATATATATAAAACAATATGCATTTTATTTTCATCTTGTCTATTGTGCTATGTGTGTGTGTGTGCGTGTGCGGGTGTGTTTATGTTTGTGTGTATTGTATGTAGTTGTGTGTATGTGTGTGCACCTGGGCTCAGATCTCGACGAGGCGCCACGCGCGCACTTCGCCGCCGCTGCAACACACTCAAATGTTAACTCCACACAGATTTCTTATGTCGTATATACATTTTAAACTTAACAATTATTATACCAATGAAGTAAGTCAATAAGTCAGTCAGCCATTATGAAGAAAAAGAGAGTTTGTATAATCAAATATATTAAGAATTTCAATACTTTTAAGAAAATTAAAGTATATAAATACAGTATTAAAGAAAGAAGAGTTCTTTTTTTAAATAATTTAACTAATGTGAGTCAAAAAAACAGATCTATTAAATTATAGACTCTGTCTAAAAAATCTAACTAAATATTCTATGGCGAACTTTAATCTGTTTTCTAATTATAGCTTATTGTAGTGTAAAGGAATATTATTTAAGTTAGTACGAGTTATTTTGACTTAATATAACGTGTTATTTTTGTTATTACACTGTTAGTAACCTAAGATTTACTTATGAGTATCTTTATAATTTACTTTTGTCGGTAAAATCTCAACGTTTTGACATTTATATTACGAAATAATAATTACGAAACATTATAAAAGGTGTTTCTGTTTAATTTAACAAATCTACCCACATTTATTATATTATTAATAATAAGTTCTTAACATAATTAAAATTATGATAAATTATATAGAAAAAAAGGTAACTTACCTTCCAGCAGTATAAAGCGCGTTTGTTTTCGCACAAGCCGCCAAAGCTGCGGGTGCATCAGGCAAAGCCGCGGGTGGAGCTACTGGTCGTAGCGTAGGGCTCCACAAACGTAAGGCCTGGTCTCGTCCGCAACTAGCTAGGGCTGCACCGCCTGCGCTTAGTGTTCCGACGGCGCAAAGACCAGTTACCCAGCCTTTATGCGCGTTCATCACGCTCTGTCAATTTATGGTGTTATGTGTTAAAATGAAATCAAAATATTGTTTTTAGTTAATCTTAAAATTTCACACGTAACATTTCAATTATTAAAATGAATATTTTTTGTATTTGAACGCATTTACTTTTCTTATAGGGTAGTTAGAGAAAACTCTCAATATCAAAGAGAAATGTCAAAGCTTTATTTTTGTCCATTGGTACGTCATCGTGGTGGCATAAATTAATATTTACTAAAATCACGGTTAAGAATTAAATTTCTATTCTAAGTATCTCTCTGTCTCTCTCTCTCTCATCTACAATTATTACAAAAATATAAGAAAAATGTAATTACAAACAATTGAAAACAAAAAAAAATATCTTTCACTAATTAGTCAGTAAATAATTAAAGACTACATACATGTGTAAGAGTATTATCAGTAAGAGACCAGCACTTCAAGCTCGAGTCCCGTGAGGCGCTGTACAGCGCCGCCCCGCGCAGCAGCAGCGCCTGCACGCCGTCGTAGTGCGGCGGCTCGAGGAGGCGACGGTTGCATGCTTCCCATGAACCTGGTTTATGTAACAAAAACAACGACATGTAATTATTGTTACTTTGGTTCAAAGAAATAATTAAAAAAAACTCGTTAAGGTAGTACTTAGAATTTGAAATCTAATTGTAAATACCTCCTAAACGTGTATCTTCGTAACCAGTTTGGTTATGCTAACTCGAAGCAATAAGACCGATTTTGCATACAACTTTTAAGCATATTTTTTAGACAGAAGGAACCTGTGAATCTAGAGTTAAGACACTCCTGTCCCTTACTTTCCGCCAAATTCTTGGAGCATTACGTGTTGATATCATTTTGTCTCGTGGTCCACACAACCTATCGTGGTTACAGCTGCAAGCTTGTGCGTCATGAATGGCCTCAAAGTCGATCCAAATAATAATAACTATAAAGAGTAATCTATTCTATATCGGGGGAGGGTGGTGTCTCACCGGTGGGTGGCGCGGCGAGCAGGTCGAGCACGCGCACGCAGTGGTCGCGGCTGCCCGTGGCGAGGCGGTCGCCGCGCGAGCCAAGACCCGCGCGCGCCACGCACACCACCGCCGCCGCGTGCCCTGACCACGCCTTGTACACGCACTCCAGCCTATGGGACAGAGTGAGCCATACCAAACGCATATTGGTGAAAACTTATTTTGCACTTGGCTTCATTTAGAATAATAGTTTAAGCAGCCGAAGATTATTGAGAATGGGATGTTAATATCATAGAATTTTTAATAAATTTCATGTTGAAAAACTTAAGTACAAAATAAATTCTATAAATTTATAGGTACATTAAAAAACACTTACATTCGCAAATCCCACAACCTAAGTTTATCCGCGGCGGCCATGTACAGCCTGTTATGGGAAGCTAAAGAGATGGCCGTCACGGCAGCTTCACCACCTCGTACTGCGGCGTTGGGACCGTTAGCTCCTGACGACCTGGATTATTATTTTTTCTTTTTTTTATAAATTTAACATCAAAAATAATTAAAGAAAATTAAACATATTTGCTTACATCAAAGTTATATTAAAATATAAAGTATTTGCTGTGTATTGATTATTTTAATTTACGCCATATCCGCACACAGCAGGGTAGATTCGCTGGTCTACTCTGCAGTATGTTTGTTGCTTAAAATCATAACTTCGTATTTTATTATAATAAAACTCACCACAAAACAGCATTAGGTCCGTTAGTTCTAGTATCAAACACTTTAACCGCGGCACCAGCTGCTGCCAACACTACTCTTGAATCCTGATCCATGGCAGAAGATTCAGAGGACGCTAAGGCCACCACTGCGCCCCCGCACCACGCGCGCCACGCTTCCCTGCCTGCTGTTAGATCCCAACCTCGGACGGTGCGATCTTAATGAAATAAAAGGTAATAAGTTATTTAGTAATTTTGTAAAAAAATAGATGTTTCAGTTACACAATTTGTAACTTATATTTTTATTAGAGTTTTATGCAGATAAGTTTAAATTTAGAAATAATTATATGAAATGTTTAAATAACAAATAAAAATATCTCATTAATATAGAAACGCCTTGACCAACAGGAATGACGATTCGTGAATAGATTCTTAACACTGGAATTATTGGAGGCTTGGAATTTTCTTTTACAAGTAACAATAAGTAAAATATACATTATAACATGAAAGTTCCTTACCCACACCGCCGCTGTACAGTGCGTGGGCGGTCGGGGCGAGAGAGAGCGCCGCGCCCACGTGACCTTCCGCCACGTGAGTACACTGTAGCCACGAACTGCCTACACCACCGCCTATGCTAGAGCGCTGTGAAATATAGGAAAAACACAATATAATAAACATACTTTTTAGCTCCATGCTGAAATCCCCACAGCAAAGTTAAGGAACCTAGTGTCAAGGCACTCTGTTATTTATCACCTAAATATTGCGGGTGAGTGATAATAATTAATTTCTTCGAGTGGAAATCGAACTCACTATCGAGATACTAAACTAGTGACGAGTAACTGTTAAATTTTTACACGGAAAGTTTTCTTAGGTATAAAAATAACAAACGTAAAGTAATTTAAAAAAAATACTATTTTAAGCATCGCTTAGCGTTAGTTCTAGGGAAAATATAAATTAAAATAATTATAAATAAAAATAAAACACAAAGTGAACTTACGGACTAAAATAGTCAGTCGTGGCGCAGGTAAAGGCGTGAAGCTGATTTATTTTATATGCTACTTCACAATATTCTCAATTATTTCATTAAACTTGAAGTCAGATAGTAATTTATTAAATTTAGTAGTATTATATATTATAAATAAAAAAAACTTACTTTAAGCGTAACTTCTTTAACAGTTCCTTGAGGTGCTTGTTCAGGTGCGGCTCCAGTCAGTCTCAAGAAGACATCATCATCTCTCGTCCTTCGCGCTGCGCCAGGAGACGCGGGCGGCGTTCCTTCGCCACCAGGCTCTCTAATATTTTTTTTATTAATAGTAAATTTAATAAGTATACGAGAATTAATAATTAAATTATATTTAAAGATAAAATGATGATAAAGACATGTTATTGTTAAAAAATCTATTACAATTAATATATTTTATAAGATAATCCTGTAATAAAAATATATGAATCATAATAAAATATTAAATGACACGAAGTTTTAAACAGATACTAAAAATGTTAATTGTAACGTAACTAATACTGGTTGAATATGTGTAAAGCAGTTTAAGGGAATGAAAAAAAAAATGGGACGATTATTAAAACCATAAAAAAAGTGAACTACAAAATAAAATAAACACGTTATTACTGTTAAGGTGCTACAGATGATTTAATATAACATGAAAGATGGATAAACGACACTAAAGCAAAAAAATGAGTAAATGCCACATACAAAATCTAAAAGGTACTTACAGTATAAAAAAAATCACACCTTTCTATCTATCTATCTATTTCTATAGAAATGCCTTCTACAAAGTGCACGTAAAAACTAATTGCTGAGTTATAATACGTACATATATTACAACTTGTATTTATAAACACAATTTTTTTTGGAAGTTTTTAATAAATAGGTCAATATAAAATATAGAAACACAAATTTACGAAAATATTTATAAATATTTTGCAATAAAAATCAGCCAAAAATTGTATACGTGGAGCATTTGAGGTGTTTCTAATATACCATGCAAGTGCGGCCATGCGAGGATGCAAAACAAACACAAATGTATTGAATAATATTTTATTACGCTTATCTAAATACAGGTTTTCGAGTACAGCTGCCGGGACCATTAAAGCTAGTGTTAATTTGTGACAAATGTTCTATGTGACCATGTTGATTATTCATAAAAAAAGACAACAAAACCAAATGTTATGGATTTTTTTCCCCGATTATATTGTATTTTAAGTACTGTAAACGAAGACAGGGTCTTCGTCTTAGCCATGTCTATTTCACAGACACACAGACGCACTGTCTCATATTTTTATACTGGCATTGGCATAATTTTATTATGGCAGAGCTTGAACCTGCTGTTATGTATTTAACTATAGTTACATAACATATTTAATGAAAAACATAATAGGTGGGTGTTAGAGTATAAAGAAATTAATCGAACACGGCCACATCGCACATAGTAATTTATATTTTTCTTTGGTTAGTTACTGACATATTTTATGTACAGAATATAATATTATTTTAAACGATATATTTATTATATTATACACAATTCCAATATATATATGTAGTATGCTTATTAGAATAATCTTCAGAAAGATAAATAGGAATTTATTTACAAGGCAATGCAACATGCAAATATTTCGAGCAGATCTTACAAATGATCCAATTTTGTCTTAAAGTTTGTAAAGGTTTGTGTAAAGACGGTTTAAACTCGAATATAAATTAGTGAATGCTATGCGATTTATTTATTGCTACACTAACAAACTTAGTGTGTGATCTTCATCAATTTAAAAAATATTCACTCCCCTTTTTAAGACTTGCCCATTTAGGTTTAGAAAACGATGAAGTTTGTATTTTAAATTAATAACTGGATAGAAAAACTAACATATTTCTCGAGAAAAGGCGCCATATACAAATCTTTTCAGTTACTTCAAGTATTTTGAAATAATTCAAAATAATTGATTGAAAAAATTATTGATCCCCCCCTTAATCGCAACTCAAACAAATTTTCGGCCAAAAAGCATTCATTGTAATGTAAAACAATTTTTCATATAAAAAAAGCTTAGTACAAATAGTTTTTGTCAAACATTCCTATCCATAAGGGTTTGCAAGTTTTTGTCGCGGCGTCAATCTTCCACTATCGAGAGGTCGGTGAGGAGGCTGCAAGCAACAGATCATGTCACGCCCGCGCCCTCCGCAATAATAATTTACTTTGTATTTGCAAGTATATTTAAAAGGTTCAAATCCTGCTGCGCAAAATTTTTAATACCAAAATTCACTAAACATGCTCTATAAAATATTACTTGCAAGCACAAAGCGACGGTGCGTATGTGCTTAAGAAAGTCTAGATTTATTTCTTACAGAAAAAAATGTGTAAGACAAAATACTATCAAATAAAGAGTAATAACAATTGTGTATTTGAAAACTAATTTAATTGAAATTTAATTACTTTACATTAATTTGGTGTGACATTTGAATAAAATAAAACTGTCATACGTTCATTAGATCTAAATGAATGAAAGTTTTATTGAGTTCATTTCCTTTAATATTTAAGTTTAAGCGAAACCTTGAAAATTATCTTTCACATTTTTTTTGTACAATAAATAAAAAGACCCAAAAAACCACTCTACAAAATTGCACATAAACCCAAGCTTATTTATCATGCAGAGGCGAGGCGCGGGAGAACTACTCAAGCAAATCTATGTATAAAATAACTTAAAGATACGACATTATATCAAAATAACCAAATGATTATCTATTTGTAGCTCATATTAAGAATTACTTTAAATTTAACTTTGTTCATCATTTGTTAGTTAAATGTTATTTTGAAAAAGATTCAAAACGGAATTCTTATAAAAAAATTCTGTAAGTTTTTAGCCACAAGGTGTATATGAAAACAAGTATATTTTGTTTATTTATAATTAAAATATTTTGTGTAATACTATTTGTTTCAATCACTTACTTTTTTGTGTCGCCCTAATCATAATATTTTTTTTAAATCAATATACGCCATAATGTGAAACTAAAAAGTAATATAAGTAATAAATAAAAGCAAATGATAATACTTTGAAGAGATTGTACAGGTACTACTAAAATAAAGACTAATACGTATGAGATGCGCAATATAATGTTTATAAAAAAAAGTGTACAAGAGCCAGGACCAATATTCTACTTGCATTTCTAAACCAAATCACTTGATTACTATTAGATACATAATATATGAAGCAATAAAATATGCGTCAAAAGTCATTTGTAGGTCAAACAATATAATTTTGTTGAGTCACTTAATAATAATTAAAAATTCAATCGAATCAGCTTCACGCTGTATCCCACGGACAGCAGGGTAAACAGAGGGAACTTAGTGTTAAGATACTCCACATTCCGCCGAAATTTGGAGGCATTGTTTGTTGAATGGCGGATTCCGATAGATTTATGAATGCGTGCGACGTTCTTGACAAATGGCGTTTTATCTTACAATGATAACATTATTATTTATTTTGTTTAAAAAAAAAAACATTTTTGGGATTTTTTTTATTCATTGGATTAGGCTTTTATACAGTAGTTAAAACTGTGGCTTCATTTAAAGTGGTGCTGACAAAAAACACTGCATAAACAATCGCTTCCAAGTATCACCAGTTCCACAAATGATTATAAGCGTATATATTGGTAGGATATACGTACAAAGAAGCAGGTTTGGCTAGTGGCGGCTGACGGCGCACTGCGCGGGGGCTTTCCGGCGCTCGACGAGTGGCTATGGGGGAGGCGAGCCCGATTGGTGTGAGACCACTGTAATAAGGATATGGGTTTAAAATTTAGTATTTAAGTATGTAAATAAATCTGTATAATTAATGTAAAAATATGTGGGTAGCTCAGCAAAATCCAATAAAATAAATCTAGAGGACATTTTAAAACGATATTTTAGGCGTATAAAATATAATTTCAGAATATTTATGATTTTTGAATAAGTTAATCTATACAATTTATGCAATACTACCTATGCATATATAATAGGGTGTGATCAGAGTATGTGACGTAAGGCATATAGTGTGATGCGCATACTTTATAATATAATGCAATAGTATAAAAACACATTCTGTAAACGTATATGATGAATACTAATTTATATAGAAGACAATTGTTTTTTTTTCGCATAAAATAACATAACAACGTCTTTTGTAATATTGATGCAGATAGAGCTAGTTGATATCAGAATTAAGGTATCGATGTGTCATATAATACTAACCGTAAACTCCCAGGTGCACTAGGCACGCGACTGAGAGGCGCAGGTCGTGGGCTAGTGGGTTCCACCATAGACTGCGTCATGGGGTCTACTTCCCCCGTTCCTCCGCTATCGTCCCGTGAATACACTCCTAAGTCACGTAAGCGCACTGAGCCGCGACGACCGCTGTTCGTAAAATGATATATGTATATTATTTCGTGTTTATGGATTTATTCTTATTATAAATATATAACAGATAAAAATAGGAAGTCGACGATTAAAGTATTCATTAAAAACAAAATATGAAGAAATAAAGAAAAGCTCAATTTTTTTTAAATAGAAAAAGTAAAAATAATCCTCACGTATTTCTATGGAAGGGCGAGTTTCTGTTGTCATCAGGCGGCGATGCGGGCGCGGTGTTGGATTCACGGTGTCCTATTACGGGCGGCCGGACTTCTACCAACGCACTGTAATAAAACAATTAAGTTTAAATTTAGCGAATTAAATAGCGAATACTTAAAAAAATCGATATCACTATCTGACGTAACAACTCTCTTCAATATAAATATTTCTTAAGAAATTACTAGAATTTCTTTACAAATATCTTCATACGATCATCATACAAAAGGAACATTCACAATCAACTAAGGTAAATTTGATAAGAATTATTAAAACAAATCTTGTGGTGTCACACGACACGTTAGCTACGACTGCCCAAGGGTCAAGATCAGTCTTTGAATCTACAATTTTTTATTGAATAATAATCAATGTGATCCACCATATCAATGATTCGAATTAAGTATTGTGTTTAAACATTACATGGGTTAGTCCTAATTGTTTTTACACATAAGAAAATATTAAAATCAATATTATCTATCGATATGCGAGTCGTGTAAAGGAGCCAGACGAAAAGTTAGAAACATTTCAATCAATTATTAGTAAATCCACACTATCAAAACACATAAGAAAACATTAAAACCAATGTTACCTATCAATAGGTGACACAGATCGTGTGGAGGTACCAGAAGACACGTTGGCGAGTAGCGCCGCGATGGCCGCCGGGACTCCCCAAGGATTCAAATTCTGATCTTCCGCCGCGCGGAGAGCACTCGCTGTTCTTTCTGATTTCTCTTCCAGCTGTGGACGCAGTTAATATGCTTTTAAGATTTGATTAACAAAATTATTTCCATAATATAATATTTCCATAATTATTTCCATTTTTCTTCATATCATACATTGTGAAGCTGAAAAAAAAAATTGAACGAAAATAAAATGATAATTTGATTTGACCGAGGCTGAACGAAGATGGTCCTTGTCGCTCCTTAATATTTTAAAAACGTGTGAGTCAAAGCTTACGCGTTACAACGGGCGCAGTTCTATAAAAACTAAGCTAGGAAGAAAAATTAACTTTTGCGTATTTTACACTCGGGAAGAAAATAATCAAAAGTAAAATAATGTTCCAAAATCAAATATGCACACAGATCTGCAGCTAATCAGTGTACCTCCATCATCTGCGCCCGCGTGTCAGCAAGGTGCCTGCGCGCGCGTGCCGCCTCATGCGCGTTCTGCAGCGCGGCGTGCGCGAGGCGCTCCGTCACGAGGCGCGCCGCCTCACCCTCCACTAGCTGTAAGAGGCGGGGGAGCTCGGTTTCCTCGTTTTCTTCCTGCGGTTACATTATTATATTAGATATAAATGTAGAAAATCTATTGTCGCTTTGGTGGTGAAAAAATAAACTCGCATACTTATTAATATTTTCTAAGAAATAAACCCATTGCACCAACCTCAATCTGCATAATCTGCGACTGTGTATCAGCAATGGCGTCTCTCAAGTAGTTTCTAAGTGCAGCTGCATCTGGTTCAGTGGACAATGCAGTTCGATCACGTTGTCGTAGCTGGTGTTCTAGTGTAGCTTCTAGTTCTCCCAGAGTGACCCTCGCAGCGCAGGCGCGAGATAACCAGCATTCGAGCTTGGACCAAAGTTCGCGACCCGATATACGTTTGCGGGTGCGATCTGTTTTATATACAAAAACTATTGTTATTTTCTTGATAACGCATATTACACATACAGTGTTACATCCATAAATATGTATTGTATAATAAAATGCTGCACTGTTTTCATTTCGAGAAGTCTATCGACAATCAGGAAATCACAAAAGGTTTTTTTAGCTTCACTCTGTATCCCGCACATAGCATTGTAGGCAGAAGGCACCTAGAGTTAAGACACTCTGTCCGCGTTAAAACACTTTCGTATTTCACTTTCCGCCAAATTCTGGAGGCACTGCGTGTTGAGTGGTGTTATATTATCTAAAAATTTAAATAATATGTTTAATACTACTAACCATGTAAACGCCCAGCAGCCCGACTACTCAGTTTATCTCTATGACCACGTCTCAGTAATGAAACTTCTTCTTGCTTTCTTTTTAGAACTTGTTCTTTCAATTTAGTTTCGGCCTCTAAGCTTCTTATTAAGTTTGCATTTCTTCGGGATTCTTTTCGCAGTTGAGCCACCTATAAGATGATAGACAATAATAATATAAAATATAGTGAATAAGAGGACGAAAGATCTACTATATGTATATTCTTTATGCGAGATGTAGCAAAAAGGTTTAAAATTTTCATTGAACGCAAACAATAATGACGTTACTCACTTCTTTGGCTCGCGCTGCTTCTGCTTGTGCATGCCGTTTAGATTCCGTTCTCATACGCTGAACCAGTTTCACCTTAAAGTACAAATAATAGGCATTAGATGATGTTACAAAATGACAATACGCAGTATATTCCACAAAAAAAGTGCAGTAGCGTTTACCTTATCCCGCTTCAAATTCTGCAGCTCATTCTTCAGAGCGTTGATCTGTTGTGCGGTGTGCTGCTGCGAGCGCTGCAAGCGCGCGTGCTCACGCTGCGCCGCCTGCAAGCGTCGCAGCTCCTTCGACATGGTGTTTACTCGACGCTCGTATTCCTCTTTCACCCGCTTCAGTTTGTCCGTCGGTTGGGATGATTGAGATGCTGTAACCAATTGTATAAGACGAGAATTAAGCGGAAAGTAAGGAACGGAAATGTCTAAATGGGAACGGAGTGTCATAACACCAGGCTCCGATGTTTTCTCTAGCTCCTACCACGTGCTGGCTACAGAGTAAATTTAAAAAAACATAAAAATAGTTATGTTTCAGTACAATTAATAAATATTTTCTTTACTAAAGAATAAAAATTAAATTAGAAATACCTTCAAATTATTAAAAATATGACATTATATCTTACCCAGTGAAGCCAACACCTTATCTTTCTCCTCTCCCGTAGCTTTAATTTGAGCATGCAGTTGATCTAAGCGTTGCTCGTAGTGAGTTCTCAACGCAGCTAAGCGCCGCTGGGAAGCCTCCAACTGTTCAACTAGACGTGCTTTAGTGTCTATGTCCTCACTTAACGCTGCCAGTTGCGCTGTTAGGAGGCGTTGTCCTGTTCAAAACAATTACAAATATATTGCAGGTTAAAAGTACTTATATATAATTCAGCGGAAAATAGAGAACGGATAAAAACATATATTATTTCTACAATTTGGTTCCTACCTTTGGCTTCAATATCCTCATCTGAGTCACTGCCCTCCTGGTCCTGATCGGCTTCATTGTCGGACGGGTCGGAGTCTCCTGCACTCTCTCCTTCCGCCCTCTCCCTCTCCCCTATGGGCTGAGCTCCGGAGCCATCAGTTAGTTTACGTTGGAACTCCAATTCACCCATACTTCTTGCTAAGAGTTCTTTTTCCTATAGATAATAATGTAAGTGAGATTTGAATAATGAGTATAATAAGTTTATATTATACTCATATTATAACATAAAATAAACTTCAACTTAAGTTTTGATATGTTTTGATATGATTGTTTTGGAGAAATGTCTTCTACTATTTGATGATTTTGAATTTTGAGTGTATTGAGATAAAAACCAATATTAGTTTATATATTTGGAAAAAGAAGTTCCTAGTAATATACCGATTATATTTGATATTTTCACCCATGACGAAATATTCAAATATTATTCTACATTCAAATAAAGTTTATAATCATGTCCATTTTCAACTTAAATGTGCGGTGAATAACTCAAAATATATAAGACATTTTGAAGTATAAGTTTAACAAAAAGACCAATTAATTGGCAAGATATAAATAACCTAACCATTATAAAAAAAAAGATCTATTCAACAAAGTAAAAACAAGACACTTAAATTTAAATACACGTGGACCATGTAGGTGTGGGCACAAGAAATAGCAAGTCGAATATCATAGCAGTAAAAAACAATGAGCTGGCAAAAAACCTTAAAAATAAAGTACCTAATATTTTATTCAAAGAGAATACATTAAACTATGAAGGAAATGTACTGATGATACATTCTTGTAATAACTAATATCATTTACGAACAAAAAAAAAACAAGCCATCTGTAATCAAAGATTGCACTTCGCATACTCATCGTGTAATAACAATATTAATTAAATATTCCAAAGCAGTTTCGCTATAAGACTTTGTTATAATTGAGTTCCGTTTTAATACAGTTAAGGTAACAGTACATTGAAAAAGCTTTTGTGAAAGAGCGTCGAATTTTAAATTATTCATTAAATTTGGAACACCTGCAATGTGGGCGGAAAAATCAATCAATATGCTTATATTTCAATCGATATTTCGAGCTCACTCCTACAAAAATTTTTTAAGGGACAATTTTAAGTTACAATGTATCATGAAATGCCAATGTTTAAAAAATATAATTTTAAATTTATTTCAATAGGATCAGAGTAAAAACAAACTGATATGTAACTTTATAAATAGAGTATAATAGAGTTTAAATAAATAAAGTTTTTTTAATCACGCTGTATGCCACAAAGCAGGTTAGGCAAAGAAAATATAAATTAAATTATAAAATAAAAAAATTAAAGAAAAATAAACAGACTACCATTTCAAGGTAAAAATATTATCACAGGTCAAAATACAAACCTTATACAACTCCCGTTTAGCGTCATCCAGTATAGACGAGGCATCAACTAAAGACGAGTCGTGGCGCGTTCTCTCTCTAGCCTCCCTCTTCCTGCTTGCCTCATATAACGCATTCGATTCCATCAGTTGTGCTCTTAAATCCTCTATTTCGCTAACGTAGCCCTAGAAAATATTAGAAATGTCGTTTTAAAATACAATTTGGTATATACGTATTTTTGGATATTTTATGAGTATAAAACAGTTATAGTAAACAAATTGTGCGAATAAGTTATATAATTGTGTATAGAACATATCTACAAATATAATAAAACAAATAATTGATTTTAATTAAATAAAATTAACAAATTTTAATACTTTCAATATTAGAAGAATGTAAAAAAGAAACAAATAGTATTAAAACATCTACCTGCACTAAAGCAGTTAAAGAACAATCTGTAGCATCTGGGCTACCATCTTTTGGAGCCCAATTACCCAGGGCCTTCTCCGCCATTAATTCACTATTTCTTGCCGACAGTTGCTCTATAGTCCCTTGCATTGCTTTCACTCTCCGTCTTAGCGATTCTACTTCAGCGTTAAGTATCGCATTCTCTTGGACAACATCGCTCCAACCTTCTTCACCGTTTTCTGATACAACTCTTTTGCCCTTTAGAAAAATATTATCAATAAAGTTATTTATAGATGAAATTTTTTAGCATTCTATGGATTTACTATGTGAGTGCCCATTGCGTTGCAAAGTTTTCGAAAACACTTTTACGAAATACAGTTATAAATATTCAACCTATAATAAATAGTATGCTATAAAGATATTTTTAAGCTGCTAGCTCATTTTAAGCTAAATTGGCTAGCCTAGGCTGTAAAGTGTAAAAAACATAATGTATGATCGTAAAACGAGGTAACACACTAAACTAAATTATAGGTTCGGATCCAATGAGTGCCATTTTATTTCGAGTAACACTGCTTAACTTGCCTCATTTAGTTTTTTATTTCGCACTTGTGGTTATAATAAGGAGTTAGCAATTTTCTCATTCAGTTTAATATGTGGTGTAGGTTTATAATGTATTATTAGGCTATTAATATTTAATGTTACAACTAATCATATAATATTAGAGACTAATTCTGATACAAGCGGTTAATGTAAAAAAATAATCTTTATTAACTAGTTCAGATAAAGAAGTGCCAAACTTTATTAACTAGATCTGAATAAGTGTCAGTTCAACTTTACGCTGTATATAAAATTAGGAAAAAAGTAATACAAGGAATAAACAAAATAATTTTTACAAACCATTGAATAAACTTTTAGAAAGAAGAAACAAAAAAATCGGACAAGCGTGAGTCGTGCTCGCACTCCGAGGGTTCCGTGTCTACGCGTTATATACGTGTTTTTTGCTATTTATATTATATTTTTGCTATTCTTATGTAGGATTTAACCATAAATATATAGTTTTCAGATTTTTTTCTGACCTAGTACTACTTGTAGGTACTAGCTACAAAATTTCATAATTCTAGGATAACCAGAAGTATCCTATGAGTACCCTATTCATAATATTCATATGTTAACTGGACGCACCAGGTAGTCTATATATTGCCGAGGTATTGTATAGCATACCTGAATTATAAAGCCGGTATTATATACACTATATAATAAAAATATAATCAGCATAATATAGTCAGTTTTACGTTATATCTCACATAGAGCAGTGTAGGCAGGGCCTAGTGGTAAGACACTCAGTTGCAAGCTTTTGGTTCAATTTTCGAAAAAATGTATGTTGAAAAACGGTATTAAACGCCGCGCTTTATCTACCAGCGATGAAACCCACAACCATTGCGTTCCGACATCCGACGCAGTCCCACTGCGCCACGATAGCCTCAAAATATACACAAAAAAATCCTTACTTGTTTATACTCAGCCAATTCTAATTGCAGGCGTGCCACTTCATGCCTAAGCTGACTTATAGTTCTGGACGTAAGGTCTTGATTGACGACGCATCTGTTCTTAATGTTGCGAGCTCGGTTGGCATATTTAAGTGTGTTTAGTGTCTCCATAAAGTCCCTGTCACTCGGTGACACGCATGCTATCATCACCGTATTGCTATTACCTGTCGAATAAATCTTTTATTTAAAATTTTATTAAGATTTTTTTTATATTTCCCTTTTAATAAATAAATGTAATTTATTTGTACTTTATAAATAACAACAACTCTTAAGTATTTGATACTAAAAAGGTAAGGTTTCATTTAACTATAATACACATAAGTCAGTAAAATATTTGTAATTTATGACAGTAATTAAAAATAAATAAGTAAATTATTTCTCACCTCCCAATGAGTCTTGTAACAGTCTCGTCAACTTGGAGTCCCGATACGGTACGTGCAAAACTTTACGTGATTTATCACCCAGAGCCGATATCACGTTACCTAACGCTAGCAGGCCACAGTTAATTGATATTCCTTCACGGGCCCGCTCTCCAGTAGCACCTTCAATTATTATCGCCATTAGAAAATAGTCATATGTAAAGTTCCAAGTGTAGTGGAATCATGAATGGATTAAATTAGTCACAACGCGTATTTGCATTTGTAATATAAAAATCGGTTTATTTCATTATTGCCTAACAAATCTTATTCCAAAATGAGTTGCTGGGATTGTTTTTAGAAAAATATACGGCGTAAATAAATAATGTGTATTGGAAATTTAAGAATGGACCATATTCTGTATATCAAACATGATAATAAAATTAATCATGCTTCAATAATTCAGTTCATTCCCTACTTGTGCAAAAAAAGTTGTAAAAAAGCTTTTAGCTTTTTTACAACTTTTAAAATGTATAAAATCATACCAGTTCGTTTAAGTCGTTCAGATCCAGCTAGATCGACAAAATGAAATTTAGCAGTTAACGTTTCATATTGCTCTGGGGTTTCCCCATCAGTCTCTCTATCAACCGCATCTTGATCGGCTGCTAATCTTCTCTGCCTTAATAACAGAGTGAATACGGCGTGTGATCGTGAGGACGACGAGTTCATGTTGGTAGCTGCTGTGGTTCGAGCTAGGGCTCCTGCACGTAAGGCACCTAGGGCTTCCTTGACACCTCTCACAGCACGCATAGAGGCACCAACTATACGGACTCCACCGCAACCGTCTTCGGTTATTCTTAACGTACCCTAAAATAAAAAAAAATGTAAGGAAACATTGATATGTTGCATGATTCAATATTTAATAAGGACATTACATATTATTGTCATCAGTATTTTTAATGGACTTTTTTACGATACAACTTTCTGTGTATTACATACAAGGTGACATAAGCGAAGTGATTAGTGATGCACTTTAAAAATGCCATAGTAAAAGAACAGATAGAAAATATTTATCATAACAATTGTTGGCTGCACCGTGTTTATAGAATGGATATTATACTAAGTTTAATATAAATAGGAATAATATGTACACATATATTATTACTTTTTATATTTATTTTATAAGTAGGCATCGAAAGCAAAGTAATATAAAGTTAAAAAAAAATGAAGTTCAACAATCAACCAGTTATGTTGATAAGCAAGTATATATTAACAAGTTACTAATAAATAACAAGGATACGTATTTTTCTGCGTTTAACTTTAGCTATTGCGTGTTTTTGATTTTCGGCCTTCGTGACTTGCCTATCTTGTTGGGTGAAACGATAATATATGTGCTATATTAACGAGTATATAAAATTTACGCATTTTTATATAAAATTGTTATTTGAAAAGGTTTTATTATTATTTAAATTTAAAAAATTATTGGAAAAATATTATAATTAGTTAGATTGGTTATTATATACAGACATAAGTCGAACTACATACCGATGCCGGAAAGCCTTTTTGTCGTATCTTTAAAGAGCCTTCTTTAAAGATACGACAAAATCGCTTTCTAGAGTCTAAATTTAAGTTCGATGAACTAATATTGAAGACGAGGCTGGTATCAAACGACTTTGCCACCTTTGCTCTTTTAATCTTTCTTTAACAAAAAAAAGAGCTTGCGATAAATACCAGTTGTGACGTTTTGACATTTTTATGGTATTGTACATCAAAAGGACGGAACGGAAACGGAACTTTTATAGGAGAATTAGCAATTTGGTAAGAAGCGAGACCTAACAAAACAAATAAAAGAAAAAGTTTAAAATTGGATATTTATTGATATATCACAAAAATAAGTTGACCATTTGATTATACCAATTCACTATTTCAACCAATTATATGCTGCAACCAGTATCGAAAATGTAAGGTTGTACGTCGGTTCGATTTCCGATATCGCAAAGTACTAAAAAAACTGAAATATTTTATGTAAATTATCGTATATTTATTTTAGGACAATTAAATATTCTTTAAAAAAACACCACGTACTAAGTCATAGCTTCTTTGATGGTTATAAAGATAGAAAATTATACAAACCTTGGCAAAGGGATCTTTGGCGGGATCTAGCAAGTCTACTATATCTTCATTGTAAAGTTCTATAAACTGCGCTTGTACTGAAAACTCTGGAGGTAGTTGTCCTTGTGACCGTGCAGCTTCGGCCCTCTCATCAGCGCCAGCGAAGAGGTCGCGTATAGCACGAGGTATAATACCTCTTTTGTCCTCTCCCACGTCCTCCCCTTCCCACCCGCTTCCCATCGTGTACGTTTTTCCTGACCCAGTCTGTGGACAGTGAAAAGTGTTAAAACAATAAAACATGGATTGATCCATGAAAGTTAATCGGTTGTTGTATTAGGATATGATAAGGAAAAATAATGTCGGTGTCGTAAGAGGCGACTAAAGTACGTGTGGTAGAGTCACATCGCCAGTAATGGCAACACACATGGGCATACTCGACCAGATTAATACCACCCCCGGCATTTAAAATCGGCGTGAAGTAGTGGCTCTAGCCACTGCGTTACGCATTAGGTAATGCCGGGCCCCGACGCCCTACAACTCCACCTTAAAGAACCGGCAACGCACCTGTAGCTCCTCTGGTGTGACATGGGGTCGTGGGCGGCGGTGATCACTTACCATCAGGTGACCCGAACGCTCGTTTGCCTTGTCCTCTTCCATAAAAAAAGGCGGAACTCAACACCGCACTTTGTTTTACAGAGTGGAGAAATAAAAAGGAGGGATCGAACCCACAACTTTTGCGTTTAAATTAAACAGCGCCCCTTTGCGCGACGATATAAAACATTCAACAAGTTCTAATTTACTTATAATAATATATTACCTTTTTATAATATCAAAGCTTTGTTTAGATTTGTATAACTTTCTATTTAAAACTATTCGTTCAATTTTCCATATTAGTAAGCAGTAAATACAAACCACGGAAATCATAGCAATTAGCGAGCTTGTTTTTGCGACTGTATCAAACTTTCTCTTTGGATTTGTTAACATAGACGTAATAATAAATCAGTTATATTTCGACTTTTTATGTATATTATGCAACAAAAAGTTATTTTCTATTTTTATCCAAAACATCTACACGAAGATTATTGAAGATTATTTGTAACTTTACTTCTTTGTTATTCTTGCTTGTTATATATATATATATATATATATATATATATATAAATTTAAGAAAAGCCAAAAAAGAACAAGATTGAATTAATCGAATGTACATTTTATCCTAATACTATTAAATAAAGCCGTTACAGCAACGGTCTCGTGTTGGGAACATCTAATAGAACCTTTGAGGCTTAACCTCGTTGTAACCAGTCTTGCAATTTTAACGGCACCCGCACTCGCCTGCCGTCTGGCGTCGCCCCGTCTGTTGCGACGAGTATGTCGCGAGCGCGCGTGACAGTAATACGCAACGTGCCACAGAGTATTATTATTTTTCAAATGGAAAGGAATCGTTATTTGCGACAGATGTATTGAAAATTTAATAAATATTATTTAATAAAATTTTACGTACACAATAAGTAAAATAAAAACATATTTTTTTTCAATTATCGAATAATGTTATTGATAATTTGAGTAATATCATAACATCATTTTAGAAAAATAGAAAAAATATGCTTGACGTTAAAATTTACTTTTTATTTAGGTAATATAGAGTAAAAATGAGTTGACCCGACTGTATAAATATTTCGAGTTATCCTTGACATGCTGTTGAAAGTGTTAAATCAACATCCAGAAGCCTCTCTAAATGAAATATAAGCTGTGCACTACGCAACACTGACATAAAGGACACTCACGCACCGCTGCCTGCGTTAATTATACATAAGGATTCGGGAAATGCTTATAATATTATGTTGCCAAAATCATCACTGAATTTTATGCTTGTGCCAAATATATTTTTTTAATTTTTTGCTTAACCGTTAAAGTTGATGGCAGGAAACGAATCGTGGATATATATTTTTAACTTCACTTTGTATTCCGCACAAAACAAAACTGCAGTCAGAGGAAGTCTTGCAACTTAGTGTTTAGGCACTCCGTTCCACACTTTCCACAGCATTGTGTGCTGATTGGAGGAACTTTGTTGTTACCAGAGCGAGGATATGAAAATATAAAATCTTTTATTTCTTCGAGTGGGAATCGAACCCACAACCTGTCGCGTTCGTTTGTAGTCGTTACCCCTGCGCCACAACTGGCTCAAAGTTTATTATAGATTAAATATACTGTAAATAAAATATGTTAATAATAAATATATGAAAGTTACTGAAAACATATTTATTTAGCAACTCTGAAATTTATACATAATAATATGTATAGTTTAACTTTACAATAGCATACCCGCATAAGAAAGTTAAAGGAATCATTTTGAGCGGCTACACTCGATCTGATATAACGAAACAATCGTGAAAGTCCATCATTACTGAAGATATATGTGCGTCGCAATTTAAAACGTCGAGAAAGATTAAAGTGCCTTTCACACAGATATATACGCAAACAACCGGAAATTACACTAGTATAGCCCAGGCGATCTCCATCAATAGGTAAATATTACCTAAATATCTTTTCTACTTTGCTGATTTAAATTAAATAAAAAAATAAACAGCACACGGCCTCTCCATACTATGACCATAGTAAACTCTATGTAACATGTCAATATACGTAGCGGCCATGATACAATAACGATGCAGACCAACAAGCTATATATGAACCTGTACTTATATGTTCATTCGTCACGACACGCCACACCGGGATCGAGCGGTTTTTTTTATAAATGCGGATAAAAAAAAAGGTTTACTTGACCGTTTCATATTAATCGATCAGCTACGAGTTGGATGCGGTAGACGCGCCGCAGCCGCATTGTTGTCATTCTGTCCGCATAGTCGGCGTATACATATATTACATATATTTGCACATATTTGTATAACGCGAAATAACTATTCATATTTATTGTATATAAGATAACTATTATATAACTTATTTGTTTTTTATTTTTAAGATATTTAAGGTAATTAACAATAAGGACGTCATAGGTTCAGATTTCACGCATAGACAAGAAATATTTTCAACATAATATAATATATTTATATTTATTTACATAATAAGTAAAAAATCACACAATAGTACATCGACTACATGTATTTGAAGAGAAGATGATAAAATGAATAATTAATTTTAAATGAATAATCTAATGTAAGAAAAAAAACTATTATTAACATATGAATTGACGGACTGTTTTGTTTATGTTTTTTTTTTTGTTTGTTCAGAAATATTTTTTTTGTAACTTTAGTATAAATGGAGTCGAATGCGATGAGTATAAGTTTTTAGCATTGCCAGCAATATACTAAAAGAAAACTTTTTTATAAATTGAATTAAAAAAATCAATAGTATTAACTATGACTATTATATTACAGGTTATGTAGTATATGCAAATTGTTTGATTTGGTCACTGTTATGTTATCACACGTTATCATTTTATCTGAACCTCAAGGATTACGATGGCAGCGATGATAACGAGTAAATGTATCATTATTTTAAACATCTAGTGTAACTATCGGAAATAGTCCTTATAACTATAGAAATAAGTCCTATAATAGCCTTTATTAATTTACGTATAATATTTGTATAACCTTTACGTATGGCGCCTACATAAGATAATGTGGTGTTATCACATCACTTGTTTAGAGAGCAACCGTTGGTCACCAATGACTCATGGCAAGGTGTTTTGGTCACCATGGCTTATGTTACATCTGACGACTCATAACACTTTAAGTTAGTATATTTATAACAGAATTTTCGTCACTGCATTACCCCTATAAATTAATTAAATACTTCAAGCATATCATAGTGAATATATTGTATGACAAATTACATACTGGATCTACAATAAGTCTCCATTCGAAGGTGAGGAAGTTTGTGAAACATGCGTTAATATAAAATTTTTAGTTTCCTGTTTTTCTTCAAATACGTTTCCTAACTATTTGTTTTTAATATGAAATAAAATAAAATACGAAATTTGGAAAAGGGAATAATGGAAATTTAAATCAGGGTCGTAATAGTCACGCGAACGAAGCTACGACTACTATACTTATCAATAAAAGGGAGAAACGATCCCATATATTCACCTGCAGTTTGTACATATTGCATACAAACAAAATTCAAATTGAATTAACAGTAACATCCGTTGCGATGGACATAAAAGGAAACATTTAATTAGTCCCGTGCCAATAATGACGAATATTTTTTTTTATGTAAGTATAACTACTGCATTGGGCGATCTCTGAGTGAGAGACTGTTTGTAACCGACTTCTGTAAAAGGGGAGAGAGATTTTCAAGTTTTTTGTCAATGGTTGTTACTAGCAGCTAAATATTAAACTTTTGATTAGCTGATAAATATGTAAAAGTTAAAAAAAAGTACGGACTACGTGTCTTCATTAAATATGTATGCGACAAATGGACGAATAATTCAATCTCAACTTTGACTTTAAGTTTACTGTTTGAAGTCGGGTTTTTTTAAAATATTTATTTTTTATTTACCATTATTAAATATTCTTATATATTTATATATAAATGTCTTTTATCATATAGGCGAAGCTGTAGTAAAAAGCCAGTTCCTTATAATTCGAAGCCGTTGACCACACAAATCCTGATGTAGATAAAATAACTATAGTTGTTACCGGACCCCTCACTATTACGTTATTGCGGCTTCAATTACATTTCCAAACTACGGAATTGTTCAGTTAAACTAATAGTTAGGGTGATAGCTTGAAGTATGTATTTAGAGTTTGATTTGAGGTCAATGGACTATGCAAATGGTTTAACGTTGAACATAGAGCATAAGTTATCGAAATATAAAATAAGAGAGATCTATATCTTGTAGACCTTTTTTATTGTAATATAGTAAGCTTAAAAGATTTTTATTTTTTAGTCTGCTTATTTTTAAAAACTGCAACAATTTCCTTTCTCTCAAGTCCTAAGTTTATTAGATCTTATATTGAAATACGGGACGTCTACAAGAAATGACTATCAATTGATATCCCAGACTCGTCTAATTAGATTAATTTGAAACCCGGTCTATCCGTTACAGCTCCCCCAGTTACGTCAATAGTCAGGACATCTGCCTATGGTTCTTGTAAAGATAACCTATCAAATTATCAATATTGACCATGAAATTTTGATTGCATTTAACTTTGCTTATCGTTTGGATATAGATTAAATATTTAATATTAAAAAGAAAATATGGTAAAATAGTAATGGTACGAAAAAATTATATTATGTACTTTATGTCTGTAAAGTTATCAAGAGTTTAAATAATAAAAAAAGCTTTGATTATCTCAACTAAATTGATTAAGAACGATATTCTCCTGACCTACAGATATGTGTTATTTTTACTACGAAAAAAAATATATAAATATTATTTATCATTTATATGTATTTACATATATAAATTACGCAAAAAAACAAACAACCGGTCATACGGTATAAGTAGTGTAAGAAACAGGTATGCACACAAAATAAACGATCGATCTTGCTGTTTGCGTCCTTGTACAGTGTTAGCATTAATAAGTGTCAATTTAATATATACACAATTCCTCTAAAAGGAACCTTAGAATATTTTTAGAAATACTATAATATTAATTAAAATATATTGAAGTCATAGGGGGCGCAGTGGAGGGGAGTGAACACGGTGATTGTGGATTCTAACTTCGATCCCTAATTGGGGAAATAATTTATTTACACTTCCCTGCTCTGGCAAAGACAAAGCACGGAATAGAGTTCAAAACACACAACACGCAATGTGTCAAATTCGGGGGGAACGGTGGAGAACGGAGTGTTTTGGCACTAAGGTCTCTCAGGTTATTTTGAGTGGCCAAATAAAGAAAAATGGCATTTTAAAATTAATTTAATATAGACATATACCTGTGCCAACATATGTCGTATCACTTAGAAAATGAAAGCGATATGTTATCGATTTACATTTCCGCACTTCGAGTATTTATTCGCAGTGCGTAAGTCACTTTCGATATCTCATATCGACTTGTTCCAATCCAATCGTGTTACTTTATTATATATAGGTAAGTAGCTACTATAACATGTTTGGTTATTATTAGAAATTCGATTTGTTAGTAACAAGGATTTCATTTATTAACATTTTCAAAGTAGTACTCCATACTATGGAAATAAATATGGAAATAAATTTAACGTAAAATTATAACGGTAATTGTTGTATATACATCTATATATCTATATATATATATATCTCGTTTGGTTTATTAAAAAATGTCTCTTGACTTAGGTACATGTATATTCATGATTTGATGACGTATGTAATTGCGGACAGTACGAAGACTAGAACTACACGTTCTGATGGTTATTTTGCAGCATTGCCACAATTGGTCTCGTAGTCCACACGGCGTTTACACCTTTCGTAATCAGCTGAGTCAGAATAGATGGAGTCCAACTACATTTGGGACCGTGACAAGGACGAAGGAAACAGATGAACGTGTACAATGTAGGTAGTAATATAGCTCTTATATAATAAACTACTTTGATAGTAAATGGCAGTATAAAAAATATCTTGTAATACTAAAATTTTCCATAACGAGTAGGTAGGTACCTTTATAATTATTACGTACACGGTAGTTGACATTCACTATACAATATGAGACTAAATTGTTTACAATAGCAACGTTTTCATAGTTTTAAGCTATTTGTTAGAAGTATTTATGTACTAATATACATGTACTATTGGAATGGAATAATATTATTTAATACTAAGTGCCAGTTTCATCGGTTACGTATGAACTTTTAAAATAGTTATCTAATAAAATTAGCACTGATATGCTATCTCGCTGATAGAGGATGAAAATACAAAATAACTGTTTCTTTCATTTCAAGGATAATTTAGAGCAGCCGGAAGTACCCTATTAATAAATTTTGATTACCTTTATAGTGCCGAAATACGCATTTTTTGCTATTTAAGGCTATTTATTATTTTTTTTGGACTTAACCACAAATAATATATATTCTTTATTGTACTAAACTTACATAAGAAAATAAAATTAAAAATAATTAGTTCACATATCGATATCTCCGGTTTTGGGTTCGATCAAGCTTTGCTCTGGTGTCGGGGCAAAGGGCGGCGTTGAGTTCCGCCACTCAACATAACGCCTCCAGATTTCAGGACAAAGTGGGGAACGGAGTGTCGCAACACTAGTTTCCCTCCCTACGCTGCCGTGTGCGGGATACAGTGTGATTTTTATAAACAGACGGACAGACAACAAAATGATATTATAAGGGTTAATTTTTTCCGTAAAAGGTATGTATGTAGCCTTAAAAAAATAATCTATCATAGATTTTAAATAAAATATTACAACTAACTCTCATATTATATAGTGATTAATCAATGCCAAACCGACGACCTTATGCATCAAGGAGTAAACTTGGCAATCTACCTACTCGTCGCTCACTACTTAGTGGATATGTAGGAAACCACGACTACGTGCGTATACATCAAGGAACGCACCGGCAGCCCATTTACGGATAGTGTCGCTGCACAAGCCTTCTAGATGTACTAAGACTTAATATATAATAGATCTATGGCGAACGTAATATGTTTTATTCAATAGATTATGCAGTTTTCTATTGAATCATTCACATTGTATTTTATCATTTCTATCTGTTGACGGTGAAATAAGGAGAGGTAACGTATAGGCAGCAGTCTTTGTGAACGTATACGGCGTGTATTATGAACTACTTTATAAATTAGATTAATTAAGGTTCTCAAATTATGGGATACAGGTGACGCTAAGTTTAGCTTTCAGGATGTAATTCGAGATATTTATAGGCGTTATAGTATTTGCCATGCCACGTTATTACAAGAGAAATAGAGAAATGAGAAATAATAGTTCTTCACTAAAAATAAAAACAGATACAATTGCGGTTTTTAAATTCAAATAATCAATGGAACAGAGTTTATGTTATATAAAAGTTTATGCGTCAAAGAACGCAAACATAAAGAAAAATCATTATACTGTTGCCTTATAAGTCTAGACACACGTTGCGGCGACAAATCTGAATATAACCAATAAAGGTTAGAATGTATGCATGTCTATACAAACATAAAACTGTATTTTTTTATATAGTTTAATCTTTATTTCTTTTTATGTCCACTATAGTATAAAAAATCAGACATTCATAAGTATTAATGTACTGCATAGGTAGGTGCTGATGAGTAAACTGATAAATGTTATGTACCGGAAATCCGCTGATGGACCATAGATAAAAAGACATGCCATAATATTCAGTATAGGCATTGTTTCATATTGGATTGGGACTTTTGCTGTTGAGGACGCAACCTACGCTAAGAGCACATACATTACGGTATTGGCATCTGAAATAAAAGGAAACAATAACAACATTATGAATCAATATGAATTAAAATAAAAAAAAAATAATGCTTAAACTAGATTTTTTATTTATGCGGACATTATGAATTTGATATATTCAGAGTAAATATTTAGTTTTTTGCTTATCTGCTAATACCTTCTAAATACTAAAAAATTGTTAAAGAATTGACAACTTTTAAAAATTTCATGGAAATAGAAAGCGTACAATTAATAGAAATGTTAGAAAAAAACTAAAAAAAAAAATGAAAACAACATTTATTAACATTGTATTTAAACAATCCACAGACAATAGGTGGCAACACTAATTAGAGCCAAATCAGTCATGGTCTCCACCAACAGACAAGTATTCGGCCCTCAAACGATGTGGTTCTAGTCGATTACGTTTCTTATGCAATTTACAACATAGTCAAGGTGAAATATTGCCGTATTAATTAGAATTAATTAATTAAATACACTGTTTAACCATTTTAAAAATATTTTTATCAATTTTATATGAAATTGAAAAAGTATTGAACAATAATATAATTCGTGAATTAAATTCTTATATATTATAATGACCCAGTGCGCTTGAATTTTTTTTTTTTATTTAGTATTGACGTCTTAACAAAATAACATAAACAGAATAAAGATAGCTCCTATCAACGCCATTATAATTTTTTGTACAATATAGAAAAATCCTACTTAATTCACAAATTGCAGTATGTGGGTGGGCAGTGACGTGTTGAATAGAAAAACAAAAACACTTTATATGTATGTACTGTCCGTAAGGTATATATTGGCTTATCCATGACCAAGCAAGGCTGTTTCCATTCAAGTTTTGTCGTTATTGTGACACTACATGCAAATCACGATCTGTACTCGTCATACGGACGTTTTTGTAAAACAATTATATGAGTGCAGTGGGCGTCTTGGAATTCGGACGGTAATTTTAAAGGAACCGTTGCCTATTTGAAGTGGCCGTTAGGCTGCCAATAAGTATATCATTATCAATATGCTTTTGTTCTACTTGCGTCTTTGTAATTCAGGGGTATGCGGGTGTATTTTACGAGTGAGCGATAGAATAGATAAATTTTGGAAAGTAATTTCTCTAAGTGTTAACATTTATATAAACAAATATATAAAAGCTAAACACATATAAGTATAAACTAAAGTACTAAAAATATATTGTATTTTATGAAAAAACTATATAATTTATTATTTTACTATTTCAATAAATAGTACCTTGAACAGTGCTTTTTACCCTCATCTAAATGACATGTTAAAACGTCCTCGACTGATCTCGTCTCGACAGCCACTTATCCTGAGAGGCTTAAAAGCATAGTAGCTATACGCTTTATAGAAATAGAACACGTGTTGCAATGAAATGTGCCTTTACTTCAATACATTAAAATAAAATATTTCTTTTAATTCATGTCTTTTTTAAATTACAGACCTTTAACTTACGTATAGTCAAACGTGTAGTTTGAGATTGATGCATCGTAGATATTTGTTACTTAGTATCTCATGAACTCTCTGTGCTGGTGCCGGGCTCATACGGTATAAAGAGAGCAGTGGCTGAGACTTACTGCTCTAAGTATAAGTTTAAAGGGAGCTATTAATGCTGGTCTCTATCACAACCCCTTTATACTTAACCAATTTTGAAATAACCCTAATTTCAAATTTATTTAAGTATTATATAATTAATACAGCTTCCCAAATATGTTTAAGAAACTAATTGATGACAGCTAACATTATTTTTGAATTTTTACTCTAAACAGAGAGAAGGCTAGTGTGGATTTTTCATGCGTGATACATATACAGTCATGGAAAAGGAGAATTGTTGTAGTCTTAATAATAATATACTAAATACTTATGTAGGCAGACTGCAGTTAATACGAATATAAATAAACCACGTGGGCAGCTAATATACTGGCATGGTTAATAATGAGGGAACGCGAATTTCAATTAAGTCAAATAGATTTAAGCGTGTCCACATTGAGACGATTACAAAAACAACATCGCTATCGCCTTTGCATCGAATTTAAATTACATTGCCACTATATAATTACCTATTTACATACCTACATACAATATTAAATCGTTTATATATATATATCGTCTCACATATTTGTTGGCCACTTGTATGCCCTTTATCAAACCTTGAACTACTTTCCAAATGTAACCTACACGTAATTTTTAATTGCAATTATAATGGGAATACTTTTTAATCATTACAAATGACACACGTATATGTTGAGCTTTTTAATAAATGATGTAGAGTCCAATTTCTTATTGAACTTGATTCCATATAAACATATTATTAATTATATAAAATCCGTTATATCCTATTCTTAATATAAATAAGAAGGTTTATTATTTTTCAGCTTCTTGTCGTTACGACAATTATCAATAATAATTATTTTACTACAGGTAAAAAATTAAAGTATAAAGTAAATGGTTATTTGCTTAGTATGAGTTTCGCCAGCGCTTCTCTACTCTAGTGGAATATGCATTAAATTAGTTCTTAGCATATTAAAATTAAACGCTCAAGCTAAATGAGCATACGATGTTGATCAAATTCTGGATTTAAATACATATAAAATTAAATTTATATATGTATCTGACTTCTAGTATAAACACTATATTGTACTATACTGTACTATAATGTAAGGTAATATACCTATATATTTTTTTTAGTCATAGTAAGGCGAAGTAAGTTAAGCAAGGGATAGAGAATGAAGATTGGCGTTCGTTACCTTTACTCGTTTATGTAAACAAAAAAAAAACAACCGGAGAAGCGCGAGTCGGGCTCATCCATCCATCCATCATTTCGTACACAAATTGGAGATCTCAAATTTTTTCTGAAATTCAGGCTGAGCTTAGCCAGATTCCTTTCATCTGATCTGGACTAGCGGACTTAATACCAATTTTTTAAGATTTAACCACAAATGTATAGTTTTCAGATTTTTTCCTGAACAAGTACTATTTGAAGATGCTACTTGCCAAATCTTATAATTCTAGGTTAACCAGAAGTACCCTATTAATTTTGATTGCATTTATAGTATCGAAATACGCATTTTTTGTCGATAAAAACGGCCTCTTTTTCTGAGTAAATATTACAGAAATATGTTTTTTATCAGGAAATTATGGGGCCGAGATCTGAGTATGTGGTTTGAATTTCAACACGATATTTCCAAGCGTTCCTGAGATTAAGGGTCTTGAAAGACAGACAGGCAGACAACAGAGTGATCTTATAGAGGTTCGTTTTTTCTTTAAACAGTACGGAAACCTAAAAATCAAGTTTTTATATAAAAGTAACTCTGCTCCATTGTTTAATTTCTTTTTAAAGTCTAAAGAGTTTAGGATTATTGCAAAATTACAAAGTAGAACGCTCAAAGTCGACTTGACCGTTCGCGATCCACATAAATGTTTTTACTTGTGACTTGCCTATTGCCGTAGCGCGGCGGAACAGAGGCGGACACGCAATCTGTGAACCAAATTGGTGGAACGATTTTCTATTGAATGTATAAATTCTAGCACAATAAGGTAAACAGAAACTCAAAATGCTTACTTTGTTAAAAGTTACTTATCAGCCATTCTTCCATTGGCCACATATTTTTTATAATTTTTGAAATGACGACATAATTTTTATAAATATTTTATACTGTTCAAAGGAAGTGCGTAAAATACTTTTTAAAGAATAATTTTGCTTTAAAAATGTATGTGTCAAATAGCTAACTATTAAAGGACAAAAAAAAACGCCATAAAACACGTGTGCATTGTAAAACGACAAGTGTTCTCATGACTCTCGACCGGGCTCTAAAATCTACCACGAGCCAAATGGGTCAGGGGTGGATTTAGTGTTTCTAGGGTTGTCTTTTATTAATAATAATTAATAATATATTTTTAAGTACCACGCTGTATACACTATACTATACTAAAGAGGGTATCTAATATTAAGAAACTTTGTTCGAAAGGAAATAAAAGTAACTCAACAACACACAACCATCGCCGTTACACTCGGTCGCTACGCCATTAATAATAATAACAAAAAATTATGTTTGCATATATTTTTTATTATCATTGTTCTATTATAATGTCTTTTTAATGTGAACTTTTGTATCATAATTTGTTTTCGGCAGTAAATTAAGAATTGCGTTAAAGGCATCATATAATAACGTTAAAGCAGATAGGCAGAATAGATTGGTAAGTAATTAAAGAATTGTTTATTTGTAAATTAATTTTTGAATTATAAAAGCAGGGTGACCCTAAATATATCGTAATAACATTTTGACAAAAGTCCAACACACGTACCAAGAATTTAGCAAAAAGAAAGAATAAAAAAGAGTGCAATTTGTAATATTTTGTTAATGAAGTCGACTAAGCTTGTAAATTAAATTTATTTATCTATTTAGATGTTAACTAAGACACATTATTAACTTTGTATCAGAAGAAAACAGATAAAGATGCGATAACCATCAAATAATTTAAATATAGAGCAGCGTTTTTTATCGTTTAAGCTAAAATAAAAATAAACATTATATAAAATCTCGATATCGGCTAATAAATTATCACCACATAGTATCTACATAATAATATAGTTATAATAGAAATGTAAATAACATGATTTTCATGTGAATAGGACAAAACGAGGCGTCGCGCTAATGTCGTGACTTACTAATATGACGTTTACTATATTCCGCATTCTACGGCTCAATGCACTGATCCTTATTCGATGTGACTTTGCCGCTTGACGCTTGACTTATGATCGTTCGTAGTAGCCATATGTGAAATATTGTTTTAGTGGACAAACAGTACATATTTTTTAATAGAACTTTGAAAGTTGATAGTTATTATTCATTATCATCTTTTAATATATTTACTATAAGGCTTCAGATTTTCTTTATAGAGAAAATTGAAATATATTATTTCAAGAGCAATTTCTGAAATAAGTCTTAACAAACAATCTCAGATGGCGTGTTGATTGGCGAAAATTCCCGAGTGAGAATCAAACCCAAAACCGTCGTGATTACAATCGCACGCTTGTGCCCTTTCGGTCATTATTAATCACAATAATAAATATTAAACAAATTAGATTTTTGTACGATTTAATAGGTTTATTATAAAAACAACGAATAAATCTGAAAGCGTAGACGATTTTCAGCAAATAGAAAGCGTAAACGAACGGTATAATGTCTTTTTTTCGAGCGGTAGGTTAATTAATTCTTGTAAAATTCTGCATTCCGGTACTAGATTTTTATTTGACTAAGACTGTAGTGCTCATCGAGGTTACTCCTGCTTTGCTTTGACTTGTGTGTATACTAGTAATTGGCAGAATGCAGCAAGAATAACTCGCAGAAAAGACAGTTTCCTAGTAGAATCTAGAAATAAATGCTCTGTAAGTATAGTTTTGCCTTTTTCAATTGCATTATTATAATATAAGCATTATGATAACTATAATAAGAGTTCAGTCGAGACGCAGGCGCAAAAAGTGTGATCGTAAACACATATTTAATATTTTCATTTCTTTCATTCTTGACTCTACCTATCCTGCTGAAGTGGGATACAGCGTGACGCTGAAAAAACAATACAATAACACGATTACAATCATAGAGTAAAAGGCAGTCTAATCAAATCTTCAATTGTAAAAGGTCAGCTGTCGAGTTTGCTCTTAAACGGGACGTTGGCAAAGTCGATATCTTTCACCTTATCTGTATTCAGCGGCTGCCGTTATTTTGATGCTGTTACCTCAATTTCGTTCACAATACTTGCTAGCGTTTTCAATTGCTCGAAGAATAGAAAAATGTTGCGCGGTTGTAGATGAAGATTTATTGCGATAAGATAGACGTTTACAATTTAAATTACCCTTTCAAATGTCCTCGATGCCGGTTGAAAGGTTTATTTTGTCATTCAGGACAAGAACATTATTCAGCGCTTTAATCTTTTTTAAATATATCTTTTTTATTGGTACACACATAAGCTCTACATCCCGAAATAACAAAGAATATTAAAGATATGTAGAATTGTATAATATAATAATATAACTGTCTCTATAAAATGACTTTTGTAATTTTTCCATAAAAGGCTACGTCGTTAGAAATGCGCGATATCCAATCTATTTATAATTAAATCAAAACCAAGTATTGCACACTATGTATTTATTGTTTTACAAAGTAACTAAGACAATTTTTCGTGTCATACAAATTAATATTAGATATAAATAAGGCGTTGTTATAACATAAATATATATTGAATTTATATGATATTAAGAATCGAATCCGAGAAGGAATCCAACACACAACCGTCGCGTTTACAGACACAATGTGCCGCTGCGCTACGACGGCATAATTGTGTGGCTCACCCACACCTACAAAACATAAATACATAAAGTCATAATAAACATAATAATACTAGTATTATAAAACCATATATTTTTACCGCGATATTTATTATTTTCAAACTTTAACAGTATTGTACCACAACTTGAGTTCCACAACCCCACGTTGAATAATAGCAGGTAAGCCACGGCCGTTTAATTACGGCGCCGGTCGCGTGTTCCGTCATATAAGCCGAGATTATAGCGAATATGGAAATTGTCAGAATTCGCTACCACCTATATAACTGATGAATTAATATAATCAATTTGCTAATAATAATAAATTAATTAATAAATTTATATATGTACATATCTACAAAAATAAATGTCTAGCTCGTCCAATCGTCGGAAATATTAATGGCAGTTAATATGAAAGAGTAAAAAAAATATAACAAGTAAGTAATATCTTTTTTAAGTGTGTGAACTGTGTTATGTTTATTGAAATGCATAAATAGGATTTTATTTTGTAATTTTAAAAACGAAATTGAATAATATAGTGTAAACAGGCCTTTACCATTCACTCAAACAATCAGAATCAAGTAAATTACAATTGGCCAATACTCGCAACGCGGCGATAAAGATTACTGGTGTAGGCAGATAAACACTGTGCCGGATAAAATATAACATTAACGAGATTTGTTGTTCATTCGTTCATTCATTGTTAATAAATAAATACTGGAAGATTTCTTAAAGTAATTTGCTTTTAAAATATCAACCACTGAATGAGATATTTTTCAATCGAATTCGCATATTATTATCGAAAATAGATAACGATGACAAATATTTTTGTCTGTTGTCGTTATATCCAACATCGTCGAGACCGTCGCGGCGCGATGGGTCAGGTACTGACTTGACTACAAACGCGATGGTTTTGGGTTCGATCCTAACTAATGAAAAGTATTATATCTTTTGCTACATTTAAATTATTTTCATTATGACGGCCGGCGCAGCGCGGCGTTGAGTTCCGCCACTCATTTCAAACACTGGCCTTAACATTGCGAGAAAAAACGTGAAGTAGATTTCCAATAAAAGAATGCTATAGCATAATATCTTAAACGTATTAAGTGAGGGGAAATGCAAGGCTTTCATTCGGCCGACACGCGCTCGAGCTTCAAACAATTGCATGGGAATGGGGTTGAGCAACGAGAACCGAGTGAATGCAGCAAACCTACAATTACCGGTAGGTACTTTTGATCAATGAATGTCTTGTTTAGTTATCGACTTCACTCAGAAAGTAATAATAGAAATAATATTCTATATATTAGTGACACAGTTGAAATATTCCTAATGGTAAACCATTAGGTTATTAGTTACGAAAGTAAAGCACTCAGGATTTTTTCATCACCTTGATAAGGCAAATTTTGTCACTTAATACGGGTTGTACTTATTTTATTGTATAAATTTATTCAATATAAGCTTAAACATATGGTCAAAGCCCGATCTAAATGTTGATTGTGCGGCGCTTTTGTGTGATAAGTCAGAGGTCGTCATTTTATTGCAGAGAGTAACGACGATTTAAGATTCAATTAACGCCTCCCACATAAAATTTATTGAAATACTTCAAAATACATATAATTGGCCGAGAACTAGTAACATTAACGTAAACAAGAAAAACACTAAATTCAATAGTATGATAAAATGAATTTTATTTTGTTGATGCTGTCCCAATTTAGTTCCAGTAAATTATTTTTACGACAAAAATGGGCATACAGCTGTCGTCCACCTGCTATGATAATAACCATCGATCGTTACTCAGCTAAGAATTTGACTAAAACCAATAACTTGTATGTTTCTTGCAATATAGTCTACAATTATTATAGTTTTGCTATAAATAGCAATACAGAATTTTAATTACAACTTTTGTGTTGTTAAATGTATATTATTTTCCAAAAAGGTACTAGCGTAGATGTCATATTGTGAATGAACAAGAATGTGCTTAGATTGTTTTTTGTGTAACGTTTGGCGATTCAGTCCCTTTACTCAACTATCCCGTTAGGCACAAAGCCGAGACACTAAAAAAAATCTTGCCACAAAAAAAATTAACAACACTAACCTGCCCATAAGCTAACACCGTCGCGTTGTACCCATCGAGAGCTGCCTCCACGAGCTTCCTGACACACGTGTCATAAACTTCCTGCTGATCAGCCGCAGGCTCGAAGGCGTAGTTGAAGGTGAACGCGCGTTCAGATCCGAGAGCCACACCGCCCTCGCCCGCAGCGCCGCCTGCGCGTGCGCATATGCCGCATCCTTCCACAACTTCCGCTGGAGTTTGTGGGCGGATTCTGAAAATTAAGATTTTTATAGTATTGCGCTATATTTTTTTAACTGCACGACATAAATTAGAAATCATTAGTAAGTAAATAAGTGATTTTCTTCTGAAAAAGGATAAATTAATTACATTCAAGGATCGTCTTATATCGAGTTGGCAGTCGTTAAGAGTACTGATTGTTCATATTGATAACATGTGGTAGCTACCGAATGCAAATTACGTGACTTACGCAATTGAACAATATGCTCTTAAGTCTGAACAATAAGATAGCTCTTGAGTCTTGACGCAATCTATCTGATACAGCGATAGCAATTCCTAAAGCAAAAACAATTTGCTAGATATTAAAGTCTTGATTGAAACGTTTATAAGTGTGTTACTAGCATATTGCCAACTCAATTTCTCGTAATCTTTCTTTAATATCTCGCCAACAATATTGATTATGTAGTAGAAAATACATATTAACAAAATATTATCAAGTTTAAAAAAGTATTCAAATTTCACAAAAAAAAAGAAAATAAAAAATAAAACAATGACATAAAGCATAGATGAAAGCGCCATTTATATGATACATACATATAATATATCAATGAAACTGACACGGTATTATCCAACTCGGGCCATAATTCAATATGCAGCCGGAAGAGCAGTGCTCGCCGCGCAGTCTGGGAATAGCGAGGGCTGCGTCAACAGTACAGTACAGATGTACAGGACGATGTACAGATGTAATTGACAGAGAATGCGATAGTTGCAGTTGCGATTCTCACTCTAATATGGATTGGACATATGGATATGTCTTTAAGGAGTGAGTAGAGAACGGAGTGACTCCGTCAATCCCTTCAAACACAGAATATATATATGTGTGAAGACAACACAGACATATAAAAAAGCCCGTTCCAACAAACTTATATCCAAGTTACAAAATCCCATGTTGACAATGCGATAATAAATAAAACACGCGTTAAAAATTAATCTTGCGCCTTCAAAGGCCCACCGGCATATAGAATAAAGCTCTTCTGAATTTAAATGAGCGGATGTGACACGTAAATGGTCACTCGGTCTGTTTTCCAATGAGTCTCCGAAAATATAACGCGGGGTGAATAACCTAACCTAATTATGTATATATTTATAAAAATCTTCATTCAAAATAGTCTCACTCATAAATAGGTTTGTGAGATACGCGTGACAAATAACTATTTTTATCTTCAATGTACGCAAATCAAATGTAACAGCAGAGAAATATATTAAATGTTTTTGACATTTTTAAAGCGTTATTCCACACTTAGGAAAGAAAAATATATGTTTGTTTTTTTTTTGGAAACAAGCGTGGTGCAGTGGGATAGCACATGTAAATATGATTGATTCCGGGTTCGATTCCGTCTCAAGGAGGTAAATGATTATAAGCTTTTTTCATTGGATTCGGGAGCTTTTAGTGAGACAAAGCGCGGCGTGAGAGAAGGTTGGGGTGGGATTTTCGGACGAATGAAGTTTTTAAAGTTTTTGACATTAATATTGGCTTCAATATGAGATTTTACGTTTATTTACCTCTTAACTAATATAAATATACATATATTATGTAATGGTACTCCTGTGCTTATACCGTATGTATACCGTATTATACGATGTATACATACGGTAACCAAACTATAACATTTTTATTATACATCGTAAATCTGTTTCCGGGAAGATTGAAAACTACGTGGTAGACCATATAGGTATATGTATAGACACTATATATACTTTAGATGAGAAGTATATTGCTGATTTATATTTCAAAACCATATCTACATTCACAAGCTAAAAAGCAAAAAAATAAAATTTTAATTATTTCAAAGTAAGGATAATTAAAAAATAACTCACGAAACTATCTATACTTATATGTACTTATTTAAATGTAATGGTGAACATTAATTTTTGTGTACCTATACCTCATGTGACATCTTCTTTATGTATAGTGTTACTTTTATTCCAAAAGCTCTATGGATATTTTAAGAAGAAAAAACCTCCTTGCACACATTAAATTTTAAGAGCCACCTTATAATTCCTACCTAATATAGTATAACTCCACAAAATATATAAGAAAATAGCCTCATTTAACATTAAATTCCTTAAAAAATACTTATAAGTAAAAACTTAAAAAATATTTTGTCATAGTCTATATTAAATGTATATAGAAATAGCTCGGCCCGACAATTACATGTACTGCACACGCAGATATGCAGCCAATGTTTGTTTATGTCCGCTTGTTTTTATTATAGATGCGGGATATTGAACGGCAGCACGTACGCTCACACAATGGGGCACGCGACCCGTCGTCGTACGTCTACGGGGCATAATATCCAGCTTATACAAATGTTTACCATACTAATTGTTTTGGATTAAATAAACATATTGAGTAAAAATACGAAAAACCCCATTAGTTAAATAACAACTTAATTGCTGATATTTTTACGCGCATTGATTTTTTTTGTACCATTTAAAATTTTTAATTTTTCTTATGATTTGAAACGTTTTTAATAATAAAATTTTAAATAAGCCTCAAGAGTGCTTTTACAGGATAACTTCACGATTTTCATTAATTTTAATAGTAGAAAATTAAAAGTTAACTATTGAAAGTTTATATATTATAACCCAAGGTTGTAGAGACTGATTAAGAATATACAAGTTGGCTTTATTTCTCCTTCTGCTAAGATTTCTTAAATACAAGACTGGAAATATACTTGTTATCTGCATTAAATTAGAGAAAACTTGCGGCAAAAGCGCTTTTACTCAGATCTATCGTCCTACTGACTATAAATCTAGATTTTTAAAGGAGATTTGATAATTCGGTTTTTTTTCAAAGAAACCTACAATGGTTAGCCTTTTTAGACAACACTCAAAGTTTTGCCCAACAAAGAGATATTTTTTTCTGACAATGAATTTAAAATAAAATAAAATTCACGTTTTAGTCGTTATTCTATTAATAAAATAATAATAATAAACTTAACCACGGTTCCTTTTACAGTTACGAATTACACACATTTTGGTTCAGAACAAAGTATAACAAGATAAGAACTTTGTTAATTAAGTGGAACCTAAAACCCTCATTTACTGACATATTTAGAACTGGAGCAAATGTCACTAGGGCTGCTTAGGTGTCTACTTGGAATAACTTAGTGTATACGATGCATATTAAATAGAAGTGGTCTAAGAATTTATATGTATTATAATAAAGCCGCGCAGAGGCACAAGCGTGCGTTGTAAACGCTACAGTTGCGGGTTCAATTAATAAAAATATTGAATATTTTCGGTGCCAGGTTCCCCCTGCTTGCTATATGAAGATATAAAGCTACAAAAAAATTGGTATACTGGAAAAAAAGCTTTTATTTTCATGTTTTTACCTTATAATGCAACAATATTAATTCTCTAAATACCTAAATATCGGAATCGGTCAAGGTGTTTGATAATTTGGCATTCACAAATATATAATAAATTATTCTTAGCCTCAAAATTGGTAAAAATATTTCAAGATAGACCTGGTAAGGCTAAATGGAACGAACGTGGGCCGACAGCTAAATATCTGCTGTTCGCCCACTATCAGTAGTCGTGGGCTTGGATGTTACTACAGCGTGTTGCCTTTGCCGAGAACTGGTTATGAATGAATATTAAATGTAGCAAGGTCTTGACAAATGTATAATATTTATAAAGTAACATAATATATAATTGTATTTAGCGTTTAAAACCCAATGTCCTCATCCGCGATTTCCTCATCTTTTGAAAGAAGCTTTAAGGAATGCATGTCCTTATTGGTATTGTCAGTGACAATAATATTCTTTAATTACTTCCAAGTGTAATTGTCTTTTTATTTTATTGCACTTAACAGAATTAAAGGAATATTTTGTGAATAATATTAATATTACATTATTGACTATATTTAAAATAATTATATCTTTTTTCTTATAATAAAATAATTATAGGTTATTTTAATTTTCTTTATTTAAATATAATAAGACAAAGGGCGACGTTCACTTGAATCCATGTAACAGATAATATAATACCTCGCATTTTACCACCTCTAGTTAATATGTTTTTACTTCGTTACGTTAAGACACTTTGTTCCCCACTTTCTGCCGAATTCTGGAGGCATTGCCTGCTGAGTGGCAGGACTCAACGCCGGGCTTATCCTCGACCCCAGAGCGAAGAAAATGTCAAATATAAACGTAAATAAATACTTCACCTCCTCCAGTGGGAATCGAATCCACAACCGTCGCGTTACAGTCACACCTTTTTGCCACTGCGCCACGACGGCCTCAATCATATAATTTAATTAAGAATAATAATTTATGATTATAATTATAATATACATAATAATTATTCAATAAAATATAATTAATAATAATGTTGTATTAGCATATAAAGTATAGTACTTTTATTATTTTTAAGTATAATATAATTATTTGATATCGAGAAATGGTACGCTTGTTTTATTTCCGTCTCAATGAAGGACTGTCGCCATCCACATTCGCCATATCTAATTAATTAGTAATTTTATTCTTTTCATACCTAATATTTTTTCTTAAAAAAAATATATACCTATTTATATAATAAATTATCATTTATTTTTCATTTTATGGCGCCGACGTATGAATTATGCGATTAAACTTATTTTTTACTCTCCACTTAACAACAAAATAGTTACAAAAAGAAACAAAGTAAGCACAAAATGAAAAAAAAATGTCGCAAGAAAACCTTGTCGATTGCGGCCTCTCAACGTTTGTAATTCGGATAAAATCACGAACTGAATACAAAATGATTATTTAATAGAAAGCTTCATTAGTTCATATTACATAACAAAATATATACAATAAGGGCATTGTAAATCATTTACCAAAGATGCAATAAAATTTATGAAATAGAGGATATATAAGCTCACGTGACATAGTTTAGGTACAAGAAGAATGATCTCACTATTACTTAGAGATTATTTTTTGTTGTTATACAAGACTGCGTGACACGCGGAGGGTAATGTGTTATCGCTCTATGTATGTTTGTGTGTTTGTGATCATTTTTACGCCAATCGATTCGTCTTAACCTTGCGAGTGCCAACAGAGACATGATAATAAAATAGTCAACATAGTGACAAAAAAGAACTAAAATCCACGGACTATGCAAGTAAGCATACTATACAAGTGGGATATTATTTAATAGGTATTAAAAAAATTTAAAAATTATAAAAATCTCATAATTATTTACGTAGGTAGGTAAATTTTTCGCCTTATAGTGAAGAGCAAGCATGAGACCCTAGAGTAAAGTCACGGGTGTTGAGTGTTGGAATTCAACGCTACACGTTGTTTTTATAGTAATATTTACTTACACGTACAATAATCATAAAACGAAAGGTAATAATAACAAAACATTTACAGGAAACCACATAATATTTGTAATGTCATGGAAGCGAGCATGAATGAAAAAGAAAGGCTCTTTGTTCGTAATGTCAGTATATAATTTATAAAATTTCACAAAAATATATTATTATTTCCGAAATAGTAAACTTAGTATGTTTAATTCCACATTAATGTTTTGAATCATGTCTTAGATATGGTTATATTATTGCAATATTAAACAAAAGATTTTAAATTACCCGACAAATATAGTAACGTTGCACTATAATCCTATAAACAGCAATGACTTCTAGTTCTTCAAGTTATTAAGCTAACACTGTGGTTCTTTAACCTTAATAAGCTTGTTTAACTTGCATCGTCGCGCGAGTGCCTTTCTCATGCAGTATGTTAGAAAACTTAGGTTAATTTAGGAATAAGACGCTAAACTATTCCGATATATCGTAATGAACAAGTAAGAGACAGAAAGAAAAATAGACGTTTGTCCCCTATGACACATTTCATCTTAGTTTTATCATTCAGTTAAACTTTAGTCGACTCAAATTGAAATAAACGACCAGTCATTAATAAAAATATATATGTAAGTTAGTATTCCGAATATCAAATAGCAAGGTAGCCAAAGAAGCCTTGTGTGGGGAACAGATAGATAGCGGGAAACGAAGTGGAAAACACTCCGTTTCCCGCTATCCGCCAGATTTCGAAACATCGCGTGCTGAGTGGTGAAATTTAACGCCATGCTTCATCTTGCCAGAGCAGGGAAAACAGCATCTAATAAATAATTCAAGTGAAGTGATATCGAATGGAAATTTATATTTATTTTACATTACAATCAATACGGTTCCCATTAAATTTGTCCTCACAAGGGACCATTACTTATTCAAGAGAGGCCGCGACATCATAAGATAGGTTAATTATCAAAGCCACCGGTATACCGTTTGTTTAACCATTTAGTTACAAATATGAATATAAAGTATATTAAATATACAATTATAATGTATAATGGTTGAAGTAAACGCGACAGTTTGTGGGTTCGAATTCTAACTTAGTATCATAAAAATAGATTCTCTCTGCCTACCCTGCTATGTGCGTGAAATTATAATATATATATAATGTTATTTTAATCGATGAGCTGCCAGCGTCCCTCTATTTCCATAGATATGGATGTGATATTTTAATGTAGGTAAGTATTAATAACAATCTTTCGTTTGTCATAATTTTATTTCGCTACGTGCCTAATACACCTGTCTACTTAAATATGAACTGCTGATTTATTAAGAAATATCTACTATTTTTTTATACTATATCATAGTAAAATAAGTAAAAACATTAAAAAAATGCATTAGGCAAGATTATTTTACTACACAAACATATCAAAGCGCTTATTAAACAAATAATTAACGTTGATTACACATTGGAGTTTAATTTGATAAAATTATTCTGATATGAGCCCGTTCAAACAGGCAGACTTGAGGTCGTTAATTTGTCAGTCTGGGTGGTACATGACATAGCAGCGGCAGAGGTGGCATGGCTATAAAACATGCCGCCCATAAAATATGCCTGTTTCTCTTTTATATTTACAAAATACAAAGTAATCATTTTAAATAGTTATTTATAAAAAACTGATATGTCCAGTCCGGTATTTTCATTCATCAATAGATAAATAGATACAAAGATGACGTCATATATCAGTAAAACAAGATAATAAAAAAGTCTGCAAGTGGCGTAACAACAAGTCAATCAATTATTGAAGACTTACAAATATTCGAAAATTAGAAATAATATATAAAATGCAAATAATAAAAAAAATAGGTATTATCTACACGATTGCCGAGTCTAACAGTTTCTTCATACATGGTGTTGACCGCATTTCGTAGCTTCAGATGGAAGATAAATCAATGTAAACGCACTTACACTAACAAAGCACCGCTGTCATACATTACAGGACAAATTAAATATTCGCTGAGAAACCGACTGTTATCACACCGACGCGTAATACATACTATATTAAGTACATATGCTCCTATATAACATAAGCATGAGGTAATCTTATCAAATACGAATTCTAGATGTTTTTTTATATGTAATCTCTCCTATTTTATTAAAATTAAATCCATCCATAAAAGCTTAATTAATATTTTGATATAGCATATAAATAAATTAATTAGTGTCGAAACAATATTATAAAAGCTAGGTAAAAGTAGAGTTCCACTACTGAGCATACGTCTTACCGCATAAGTGCAGTAGATTTATGCGGATATGGAAAAAAATTGAAAACAAAATCTTTCTTTTTTAATAACACCATTTTTATTGAAGAATCTAACTAAAGTATCGGTGTCATTAATGTGGTTAGTGCGAAGGAGTTTCAATAGTTCAAAGTTCACGGTTGCAGAAGCTAGCTATGATCTGCGATAGGCTGTCAACCGTGATAAACGAAAGGTAAGTGGACGTTACGCGGCAAGTATTTGACAGTATACACGAAACGGCTAGTTTTATTAAACTAGCCGTTAAACTTTTATTATTAATTGCCTATTAATAATAAAAGTTCATAGTGGCAAGTTTTCTATTTCTCTCCTTCAATGTTTTATTTAAAGAAAAAGGAAACGAAAGGAAGGTGAGACTTCCAGGCTTCGTGGAATTGGAGATTAGTGTTTAGGCTCTAAAAGTTCAAATTTCAAAACTAATTCAAAGTAGGTAGAGTGCAGCTAGAGTGGCGTTGCCTGCGCTGACTACCGAATTAACGAAATAAAAAATATTTAAATACAATTCTTTCCATAAACTGTTCGACTGCGACACAGTCTCAGATAATATCATATTTATAAAAAAATTGAATGGTTTTCATTTAAGCACGATAAGATAGAAATTGTGTAAAATAATCCAAAACTTTAAATTATATTCTATTCATATATTTTTACTTTAATAATACTCACAGTCATGTAACAATTGGCACATAGATTGTTGTATGCTACTCGTGTAAAAACATCGAATCAAGATTAATTTATAATTTAAAAATGTATACATTGTAACGAGCTAGTTTATTAGTAATTTCGTTGTTGTAAGATCCAATCCAATTGGTCAGATAAAATCCAAATTAAACTAAATTCTAGCTTTTTAGTTTCTTTAACGATACCGGAACTGAAAATAAAACATTGATTATTATACAAATTTTGTTTTATGATGTTATCATTAACTAGTCAAACACCCGTAGCCTTCAAGTGATACTTCTATATCCGCTTCCATGATTTTCATACTAATTGTAGATTTTATATAATTATCCATGTTTCCAGGAGAATTATTAATGTCGCAATTGTGTGGTGTGCAATAGTAGCTAGAGCCGATGTGCACAATGACATATCTCTATGATCGTCATCAGATTGTAATCATTAGTGGGATTACTATTAAAGCTGTTTTATTTAATACATTATATTTATATTTCTTTTCATTGAACAGAAAAATAATAAATAAATGACAGCAAAACTATCATAAAACCACGAAGCACGATAAAATAAAGTACCAATCTTTCCCATGCATTATAGCCTTTTAGAACTGTGTCAAAAAAAACAAGAGAGCGCCAGTTCTTAGAAATGACTATTGTACACATATTTTAACCAGGGTTACATCACATCGACCACACCTTGATTTTAGACGATCACTAGCCGCGGAACCCAAAGTTAGCTTCGCAAAAACAACGCACGTAGAAAAAAATAGTTAACGAGGCGAAATAGCGAAGTAAATTAATGCTAAATTGGTAAATATTTAAGCTGTGGCGTATCTCTTGACTACGTTTTGTTTAATATTTAATTATTCTACATTGACATTATGTCATGGAATTGAGAAGATGATGAGAAAGATGTACAGATATATATGCATTTATAAACCAGAGACTAATTAATGTCAATAAAATTGAAAAAAATAATAATTTTTATTGGCTATGGAAATCTGAATTAGTAGGAAAACAGATTATTAACGAAGCATTTGCACTGACCTAAAATCTTCTTCGTATATTTTAATATTATCACGCAAGTAAATAAATTCGCTCAGACATGAAGTTTGTCCACATATAAGAAATTTGAATATAGCAACAGTCACGACTTGTATAAGGGTACAGGATATCGTTTAATGAGGGCTGTTGGGGTAGGGCGCGTCCTGCAGGCGCCTGTGTTGGAAGGGTGACTTTTTATCGACTTTAGAAGCATGAATCAAGTGAATAACCCGAGAATTTATTGATTCTTCACATAACAGTTATATTAAGAACATTTTGCAGTGTGCACTATCTCTTACCTGCGATAAAATGGATAAAACCAATAGTTGTGTATGACACATTCTGAGAGGTAACACTGACCGCAGGTACAGTTGGTTGCGATATACGAAAATATTAACGTGATGTAAGATAGACTAGGAAGGCTATCTTTTCTCAAAAACTTGACTATCGATCCCAAAAACAATTTATTAATTCATTTGAATTCAGTAGTGTCTGAAATTATCACATTCAATATTTTTTTGTTTATAATATTAGTAGAGATCATCTTTATAGCTCTAGTACAAAAAATATATCTTATGTGCCGTAAATAGAAAGTTCTGTTATTGAATTACATAAATGTAAAAAAATATAAAATTTTAATAATTTAGTATAAATTCATAGCGATTATTAAAAAAAGTCGTATGTAGTCAGTTACGATCGTTAAGTTTTTCTGGAATTCTGAGAATCAAACGGCAAATTTTATGAAAGGATTTAATTATTTCATAAATTTATGAAAATAAACATGTTTCTAAAATTATTACTATGCTAGAGGCCCTTGTGACGCTGTCACATACCGTTTTACTACAAACGCGACGGTTGTGAGTTCGATTTTCAATTGGATAAATATTTTAGTTGTTTTGTTGAGTGTTGAGTGGACGTTAGATTCCGCCATTGCGGCGTTAAGTTCCGCAATTCAATACGTATGCAATGTTTCGAAAAATGGGTTCAGAAAGTGGGAATTGATACCCAAGATTTTGAAGATACCCATCTTACCCTTACTATCTTGCTAAGCGGAAAAAAGCGTGAAGCTATTTTTCCATACAGAAAATATAAAAAAAAACAGTAAGTTGTTTCATAACATCCACTGTCAAGTATGAAATGTAAATCAGCAATATTTGTATAGAATCTATTTGTTACATGACTTTTTAGTGTACTTGTTAAGAATAATTGCTAATACTGTATTTGCAAATTTGTGTCAAACATTGTGTAAATATTATGAAAATCATGTCTACTTTTTGTGCTGCAATGTGACAACATTGCATAGTTCAGGGTTTGAAGATTACAGACAACCAAACGTAATATATTCTTGTATAATTATTGTCCAAAATGATTAATAGATTATTCATTTAAACAAAAAATATTTATATTTTTCTTACAATACCCAATGTATTAATTAGCAATAAATATTGTACACCTAATAAAATATTTGATTTAGTGATTTAATTTTTTTTTAATAAATTACCTTGAACAATGCTGTGATTATGTTAGTATTTTAACTATTTTTATATTCTTAACAATTTTATGTTGGTCTTAAATAAAAGAAATAGTAAAACTGTATGCTTACCTGACTGCAACACGCACACTGGATTCATCACCAGCCATGACTGCATTTGTTGTCCTTATGAATATAAATAAATCATATTAGTTTTACATTATTTGTTATAAATAAATAATATTTAAATTTTGAGTAGAAATAAATAAACAAGTATTGTTTTTAGAAAATAACTAAAGTTGATAAAGGCGAGATAAAGAAGAAATTGTAAGTAAATTTAGATAACATATCTATATTGAATTATGGCCAAAAACTTTTGTTTATAACCATTATCAGATTGTAAGTAATTAATGGACCGCCACTGAAAGTAGTACAAATTAAGCAATTTACTTACTATGCACGGTAGATTCTTTACTTTTCGTTGAACTAGATCACATTTCTTTTACAGCAGCATTAAAACGACACGCTAAATTAACACCGACAGTGATTTCCGTCCATCTTTCACTATTATAATAAAAATCTTATATAATGTGGAACGCAAAGACGTTTATTATTTTTTATTAGCATCAACCATTGAAAATATTTATGTAAAATTTATTTCATTATGCTATGTATCGTAAAGTATCTAGTTTATAAACAATTGCATTAAAATAATAAAACATTAAACACCAACTTCTATACCGCACCAATTGACACTGACAGTAAAATTCACAGGCAGCACTTAAACTACAGCCCGCTGTCAATGTGGCATCATAATTCATTTGACATTGACAGCAATATTTTATAAAATATTATTTAGCTACGTAATAAAACAAAAAAAATCAGCTTTAAATATATATATTTAATATACATTTATAACAATAAATAATTATTATATGGAGTATACGTATTATTAAAATTTTATTCATATCTTTGTATAACATTATAGCTTGTTTTAATCATATTATCACTAGATGTCGCTTTAAATTGTGGACTGATTAGTAAAGCTTACAGTAGATGGCGTTGCAGTTAATGTACAACGAAATTATTGACGTACTTTCTTAATTTCTTACATTTTTAAACTTTTATATTAAGTTAATTATTTATTAAAATTGCTAGCGGCTTCGCCCGTTTAAGTTACATGATTATTCATTTAATATACAGAATTGACTGATAACTATAATGTCTAGTAATATATTTTTTACGACATTATCATGAATACGGCTGCCCTCATAACGTGAAGGTACTCCTAGCTTATGTCATTTTAAATTATTAGGTCAGAATAATAACCTCATTTCATTTAACACTGACCACGCAGAACAACAATCCCTATATTCATATATCTTAAGGTATAGCTGGGCTATTAGGGTTCCATATCAGCTGCTCCAGATCTTCATTTTTATTATGTGGGCAGAAAATGTTTGTCATGTTGTCCAATTTTCCCTAAGGCAGTATATTTATATCTCTTATAGTTTAGACAAGCGGTTAAGGTTCCACATCAGGTATCCAGGTTTTCAAAATAAACTATAGCCTAGATGTTACTCAGACTTATAATAGCTATACAACAAAAAAGCTTCATTCAAACCCATCCAGTAGTTCCGGAGATTAGCGCGTATAAACAGACAAATAAACAAACAAACAGACAATTTTTTTATAAATTTGGACTCTATTACTGTTCCTGAACTCTCCTCAATTATTATATTGTAAATATATTCTATGTACAGACGCACCATTTTATTTTATCTATTATATGTATAGATTTATTTGTTAAGTGTTTTCATATTTAAAATAATAAAATAAATATATAATGCGGCATTGAGTTCCGCCACTCAACACGCAATGCCTCTAAAATTGGGCGGAAAGTGGGGAACGGAGTATCTTAACACAAGGCTCCCTCTGCCAACCCTGCTGTGTGCGGGATACAGCGTGAAGGTGATCATTAAATAAATATGATGCTTAGTAACTATGCGAGTATGCGCTTGAGTAAATTTTCTTCCGAGTCCTGTTTCCGTGTTATGAATCTTTTCATACTGAATATGGAAAATACAAACATTAGCCCAAATAGTTGTTTATCGTTTCGTATTTGGGTCACGAGTGTTTTTGTTATTGTCTCTTGTGAAATTTCCCTTTTACGTCATATATTTACTTTACGAATACTAAATATATGTATTAATAAAATAATAGTTTTGTTCTCTATAGATGTCCTACATTACTTAGTAAAAATAAAGCTAACCATCTCATAGGTTTAATTATTACATATAAGCTAAGAAATTATATATTGTTGAAATAAAGTTGATACAACGCAAAGACTTAAACATAACGGCGAATGTGTTTGAATAATTATAATATATATATAAATTTTATTATTCTGTCTTTCCGTGTGGAATATATTATGATCAGTTCCTTTTATCGAGTCAGTCGACGATTACCGACGTCCTTTAATAGAAATATCCATTTAAATTACACGTCTTGATATTCGCGCTCTTATTCCCATTTAATATTCGACGTGAGATAATAAAAATGACTTTTATACTTTTAATATCTTCTTCAAAACGTTCAACCGCCTTTAAAGTATTGGTTTTACGATCGTTCAAATATAAATATGCACATTGTACGATATGAATTAAGAAATTAATCGTGTTCTTTATGTGTTTTCATCTTGTTCGATATAGGTTTTATTGATATAAGAAAAATATTCCATACATGTTATTTTACATATTAACTAGGCTCATTGGACTACAAATGTAATAATATTGTATATTATATGGACGAATTAGACTAAGTGAATACAGGTACGACCATTAGTTTTACTTTATCGAATATATATTTGCAATTTTTACGGTGATTGTCAGAAGCACCTGCCATGATTGATGAATGCTTATATTATATTATATTATAATTAGCTATTAATAAAACAACGAAAAATTCTTATTTATTATAGATATAGATGCTAGCTGCCGTGTAATGCTAACTTTCAAAATAGAAATACGATTTTTCAGGAAACTATGGGGCGGTAGATCTAGACATTCTTGATAGACAAACAACAAAGTGATCTAATAGGGGTTCCTGCTTTCCTTCATGCAATAAATGTGTGAATCCAATAAAATTATAATGACAGAAATTATAGGTATTATGTACAATAATATCTTTATCTACAGTATGTGACACAGAATACTGTCACAATAAGTATCTTGTGCAATAAATCTCTTTAGTGACGTCCATCCATCTTATGAAGTTTCTAGTTGTGACTTAAATTATACACCGCCGTTTCAAGGAAACCCTTCTCCCATGAGGACTTCTCTTTGAAACTTTCAGATTACACAAGTTTTTATTGCAAGCACAGTTTTTTTACGAAAAGTTCGATCTGGAATCGATTTATGTGTTCACTTTTTCTTTGAGCTAAAAATGGACTCAAGCCCTTTATAGTGATAACGACATTCACAGGCGCGAAAAATGTGCCGATATCACAAAGTAAATATTTATTCTGTATTCAAAGTTTTCTTTGTTCTTGCCATGAATAAAAAAATTATATAAACGGTAATAAACGGTAATAATAACAGTATGCTATCAAGAAAAACTAAAACTAATCAACGGAGTTTAATCATTTATTAAACATGAAAGAAGCAACAGCAGAAAAGCAGTTTCATGGACTCATCTGATTCTATGTGATGTGGAAAGGCGTATTGCTGCTGGTCACAGGGTTAACGGAGCTTTAGCTGCATTGATGAGACGGCGAAACGTCAGCACAGCTGCGTATTTGACCGTAACCAATGCAGTGTTGGTACAGATACAGATACCGATGGTATTCTTATACGGCACAGAAACGTAAGTATTAAAGAAGAAGAATGAAAGAAAGATGAAGGCGTGGAGATGCGATCACAACGTAAGATATGCGGTGTCAGCTTAGCTGATCGAATCCGCAATGAAGAGATGGCAGGTACTTGCGAGCATGTCGCAGTGAGAATGAAGAAGAACGTGCTCAGCTTGGGCACGTCGAATGAATGAGTGATGAAAGAATGGCAAAAAAGATTTATGATGTAAAAGTGAGTGAGTGAGATAAGAGAGGTAGGGGAGACCTCGGGTGACCTTCGAAAACACAATATCTAAGATACTGGAGGAAGGTCACATAAATAGCATAAGGACCCTCCGGAGGTCATGTATGTTGACGACAGTGGACGAGACGAAAGAGGTATGTAGAGACAAGATAGAGGTATGTTTAAATATAGGTGATATGGATTAATTATATTAGAAAATATTATGTGAATAAATCGGAGAAATGATTAATAATATAAAAACTTATAAATTCTGTTAGGCACATATATCACTTAGCTACTGAATGTCACTATAAAATACAAAAATGTTGAGCGTTGATATGAAACATCTTTTGTCTAAATGGAAAATATATTAACGCCATTAAGTAAGATTTATTAACCGTTTTAAAACGGTTCGCAGCGGAATTCGCGGCCGCAGCGGCGTCAATAGGATCTATTAGTAAATCGGTTGACCACCGCTATTAGTGCCATGTCCATAAGTCCTCAAATAGTGCAAAATATGTGGTATTAGAATAGTAATAAAGCAAAATGTAAAACAAGTTTTCGATTAGGTAGTGTTTAAAATAAACTAAAACTGGAGAACGGAGAAATGTATCACCAGTTAATTCACTTTCGTTGCGAAACGCGCGAGATGCGTGAAGATAAAAATATACAAACAACTAGATTTGTTTGGATGCAATAAATTTGTTACGGGCTTCACTTCAACTCCACGGGCGTAAAAGGGTCAAAAGACTTATAAACAAGATTCTTATTATGTGGCGATTCAGACGGCGCCGGTTTGATGTTATAATTCTAGTAATTTACGAATGGAAAAACTATTATAATTAAAATTTCCATAAATATTATTTTCAAATTGGAAAGTCCACCGCGTTCAAAATTTCGCGTTGTTTATGGACCTCTCAATATGAGCTTTAAATAATCATTTCTCATTATGAATGTAGGTGTCGTCAGAGACGGCGGCGGTGTCTATTCTTTATTTTGAAATTTACATCATACATTTATTTACTGTACATTATAGAGTATATTTTGAGAGTTCAAGAGTATATTTTGGATGTCAATTTTTACAATCAGTTATTTCATGTACAATATCCGACGTTGTCTAATAGATGAATATATTGTAAGCAAGAGTGGTCGTCGTCACGTCGGTGAGTTCAGAGAGAGGTGTGGTCACGTGTGGTGGTGGAACATGTCCGCGAGTGTTTGTTCGGCCGCCCGCGCCACTATACGTCCATTATACTCTTAATAGAGATTGCACGGTTGTTACCACTTAAGAAGCCGCATTATTTCCTGGTACAGTATAGGATGTCGAAATCAGTTCGTCCCCTTGTTGAAGGCAAGTGTTAATTTAGCTTTAGCTTTTAAAAGGCCGATAAAGTAACTTTAATATGGATTTGTGTTTAATATGGGTATATTTTTTTGCTATTTTTTATATAGTGTAATATTTACATTTTCTTTACCTTACCTTTGAATGGAATACAATATTTAGCTTCTTTTGTTTCGGCAAATAACATTTAAGAATTAGTAAAGTATGTGGACCTTTAGTAAGAAATTCTGCAAAAGCATTTTTTCCCTTTCAGAGTTTATGAAATTTATAAAACTTTACGGAACTGCCAAATACCGTATATTTTAATACCAACTCACCTAATAATAAATAAAATGTATTAAATGAGATAATGATTAAGTGAGTTTGTCTCTGTTCTTACAGGAGCTTACGCAACGTAGCGTATTGAAAAATTGCAATATGCGCGATCGTATTAAGCGGGTCATCCTGTAAAATACGAAGAAAAATAGTTCAATCAAGCTTATACTATTTTTTATGCTTTTTGTTTATATTTTTGTATATATATATGTTCTTTTGTATATATATATATATACACGCGCTGCCGGAGAGAAACCAAACGACACCCCATTTGTTGTAATCCGTCAATGGAAGGTGAAGTTATAAAGGTACGAAATTTATATTATAACCTTAAAAAACCGCGGGGCGAGCACGCGGTCCGAAGCCGGACCGAGGAGTTTGGAACCGGCCCGAGGAATCCTGCAGACGAGAAAACCTCAGCGAACCCTCAAACACATAGCAAAAAAGGGTGACCATACAAAATAAATAACGAACAAGGAAAAATTTATAACAATTTGAGGCTGGTCGTGGTGCAGTGGTACAAATTGTTCTGCACAATCGACTGGTTGCGGGTTCGATTCCCACTCGAGGAAAGAAAATATTTATTTATGTTTTCATTTCTTCGCTCTGGTGAAGTCAGCCGTGTGGTCCCGGCTTACAATAGGATCACCCTGGTACTGTCGGTGTCGTAAGAGGCGACTAAAGTACGTGTGGTAGAGTCACGTCGCCAGTAATGGCAACACACATGGGCAGACTCGACCGGATTTAATACCACCCCCGGCATTTTAAACCGGCGTGAAGTAGTGGCCCTTGCCACTGCGTTTCGCATTAGGTAATGCCGGGCCCCGGTGCCCTTCATCTTACAGGCTCCACCTTAAAGGCTGGCAACGCACCTGTGGCTCCTCAGGTGTTGCATGGGGTCGTGGGCGGTGGTGATCACTTACCATCAGGTGACCCGAACGCTCGTTTGCCTTGTCCTCTCTCATAACAAAAAAAAAAAAAAAAAAAACAAATCATGGGCCGGCAAACGATAAATAAGATATTCGGGTGGAAAGCGAAGATAGGTGTCTTCACAATTGCTGTGTTCTCTGACTATACCTGTGATGCTATAAAAAGTGTGAAGTTATAGTATTTACGTTAAAAAAATATATTAGTAAGGAGCATAGGTATATGAAACGTTATAAAGAAAAACTTATTGTGCCACAAAATATATGTGTCAAAAAATCAAATGTCTGCTCCAATCTCATTATGGATAAGAAGAATAAGAATTAAAAAAATTTATTCAAAAAATTTACAAAGATTCTTATTATCTTAATTCAGTAGAAAACCGGAAAACAATGTAATCAAATCAAATCAGCTTCACGCTGTATTCCGCTAACGTCAGGGTTCCCCCATCCCCACCATCAGCGATCCCCACTTTCTGACAAATTCTGGGGGCGTTGTGTATTGAGTGGTAAAACACAACAAAAATAAAAAATAATTTTTAAATAAATATTTCATGTCCTCCAGTGGGGATCAAACCCACAACCAGTCGCGTTTACAATCCCTTTTTGAGCCCCTGTTCCACGACAGGCCTCAGACATATATTTTCTCTATATAGTTAACCTGAAAAAAATATTAGTGAATTATTTTATATAAGTAATAATACATTGATAGCAGATTCTAGCCCAATTGCGGTCTTGAGGATATTAATCAGTAAAGCGGATTACACGCTGATGGCTGTTCACCGTTAGTCGCATATAAAATTTGCATCGGCAAGTGCGAGGTATTAATAACGCCTAGATCAGGTTTCGTTTATGAAGACAGCTTTTATAAAAAGGCGCACACCTTTATTTTGTAGAAACAATAAACTATAGCTAGGATTATATTCTTATCTTTTAATACGGGTGTCGGTTAAGTATGCCTAATTGAATGCGTGTTCTTATCTTACTTATATTTTGATTTCTTCGCTCTGGTGTTGAAACACAGCGAGTTGAGTTCCACCACTCAACACGTAATAACTCCAGAATTCGGCAGAAAGTGGGGAGCGGAGTGTCTTAGCACTAGGTTCCCTCTGCCTACCCTACTGTGTGCGGGATACAACGTGAAGCTGATTTCATTTATTTTAAATGAGGTTTCAAATTTTAATAAATAAATCTCTACGAGGAGTTTTTATTTTAGGCATGATTACACAATATATGCCATGCCATGAACATTACGATTTTGTTTGCCTTATACATAGGAGAGACACTAAAGAAAAAAAAAGTAACTAATTAAATTTTTTACCCTGGTACATATGTTTTTAGGAACTCTTATGATTAACTGCATCCCATACCTTTTGTGATAGCCAAGTATTTTGTAATGTTATGCACCTCAACGTCACATTTAACCTGCTGTAAAGAAGCTAATAGGGTCAGGTGGGGCTTAGTCGTTTAGTTAAATAATAGAACGCATTGTTTCTTGAGGCCATTCGCCCCGGCACCGACATGCGTTGGCGCACTCCGTGTGACCGCGCCACACTTGCCAACTTTACAATACAATAATGTATTACTTCGTTTTAGTTTTGCACTTTAAGCGGAGTATATGTGTTTAGAAATGAAAGAAATATATTTGCTTATATTTGCTAGGTATGCCATAGCGGCTCAGGGTCTTTGATGGTACATGCGACGGTTGTTGTATCGATTGCTACTTGGTGGAATCACTATATTTAAATGATTTTTATTAACAGTTCATTGGTAGACGAAGCGCGCCGTCGAGTTCGTCCGCAACACGCAAAATCTCGAGAAGCGGATATCAAACAAGGATGTGAGCTTCGTAGCGCTAAGGTTCCCTAGTCATTATTTGCTGTGTCAGAAGTCGTTATATATGTAGATATATGTAATGAATTAACGAAATTTTAGCTAAAGTAATGAATGTATAGGTATGAATATAAATGTAAATTTGCTGTATTTTTCACTCCGAGAAAGATCATATTTTTGCCTCAGTATAATAAAGAGACGTGCGTCGTTGGATCTCATCAACACAAAGTCTCGTAATTAGACAGAAGGTAGAAATGAAGTATGATTATAAATTTAACCACGACTTGTCACTTAAATATTACTATAATTGTTTTATTGTATAGGTACTAGTTAAGAGCGGTGGTACGTTACCATTTTTATTATCATTGCTATCAATGTGTGTTACAGTTTCAATCTAACTTTTCTTCGTTCAGTTTCACGATCTACCCTACTTATAACACAATAGGCAGAGAGAACCGAGAGTTAAGTCCTAACGGAGATAATTCATTACTATACCATTTCTTGAGTTTTAAATATTTTGCTAACTATATATATATATATATATATATATTTGCTACGAGTACTAAATAAGCTTGCGAAAACAGTGTGTACTGAGCGATCAATAATGCTAGTTTCACATAGCAGGTAATTTCTCGTTTCCCATGGGACTGATAATAATCGTATGTTATCACGAACTTCTTTAATAATCTACGTCGAAAGTTAGTAGACAAGATGTATCTTGTGTAGTATGTGGATTATTTTAATATCAATCAATAGACCGGTCGTGGCGTGGCGTGGCAATAAGTGTGTGACGTGAGTGGTTGTGGATTCAATCCCCACTAGGGGAAATGAAATATTTATTTTCATTTCTTTGTTTTGGTGTCCAGACAAAGCGCGGCATTGAGTTCCGCCACTCAACATGCAATGCCTCCAGAATTCGGCGAAAAATGAGGACCGGAGTGTCCTAAGGTTCCCTATGCCTACTATGCTGTGTGCCAGATACAGCGTGAAGCTGATTTATTTGATTTGAATCAATAGACCAAGCGCCATTCTATATTTAAAATTTCATAGTAAAAATATAATATAATTGGGTTTATTCATGATTTAATAATGTAAATAAAAGTTTGACTAATTGGCAGCACTGAATAAAGCAGAATAATACAATAACTAGCCTTATCAATTAAAAACATCGACACGTGTAGACTTTTATTTGATATTTAAAAAAAAAGGTGATATTTATCAAACCAACACGTGGGGGGTCATGGGAAACCTAATGACTTAATTATCATCACAATGAGCTCTGATATAATCTCTATAAGTAGCAACACTTCATCGTTTTAGCGATAAGCTATAATAAATTAAAGAGAAGCGCAGTATCTCTTTGAATTAACGTTTAAAAAGGCTCTCGTATTAACACGCGACGTGACATGAACAGGTACGATTCTCTCTTTCCGGTTTTCATTATAAAATGAGCCGCAGTTGCACCGTCTCGACGTCTATGGCAGCATATTTACACGCATAATTATAGCCTGTCCAAACTCGTGCAGCGCCTAGTCCGCGGCCTGTATTACCGACGAGCAGAACCTACTTTCCTACAACATTCATTGACAACACAAGTACTTCATTGAGCTTAAAACTAAAAAGGTTTTTTTTAAGGCGCGCTGCTTAATGAATGAATATTAAACGAAGAGTGCACTAAAGAAACGTGAGATGATGTCATCCCTTTGTGTGGCTTAGTGGTTTAAGGATATGGAAAAAAGACACAAAAATGGAAAAAAAAAACGAGGAGAAATCTTGTCGGAAGTGTGTTACAAGAGTCTAATTTATAAGCAAACAAATATATCGTAGCTGTAAACGTTTTATAAAGGCGGGGTGCGCGGGTGCAGTGCGGCGCGGGGAGGGGGTGCGTTGACCTCGCGGCGGGTTTACGAGTGCATTTGCACAGTGACACCCCCGCGCGCCCCCTCCCCCGCACCTCGCTTCCTCTCTCCGCCCCGCCGCGCCCCCGCCCTGCACCGCGCGCACCGTCGCGGACATGCGTGCACGCAGCGCGCCGATTCTGCAAATAGCAAAAACCAACCAATTATGATTGATATCGACCGACGACCGAACCGAGAAAAACTTGAAAATTCGCCGACCCAAAATGGATTGCTGTTGAGTTGATCGAGTTATAAGGAGAGTCAACAAAAAACATTTGATTTATCCGTCGGCGCCGGTGTGCCCATATCCACACGTCCGCGTACTTGCGTGTGCGCCACAATCTCATAATAAGGATAATCAGTATATTACTCCTAATGAAAGTGTCTCTATTTAGTCCGTCCGTCCGTCAGATGTACATTTTTATCGTGTAATTAATCTGTGCTAACGTGTTAATTGTAGCCGCTAGGCGAGTTTGAAATTTTTCATTGATAAAGTTGTTTATATAACTACATCATAACTTGCTGTGCTTATATCGACGCGAAGCTGTTTTAAAATAAATCTTTATATCATTTTGAATCTTAAAGTACACAGAGCACGGCTGAGCACTTACCGCAGTCTATGTGACTGCGGTATCGCCTCTTCAGTAACTCGTATATTCTAAGACCGCCACTGCGACCACACACACCGCGTGACGGTCACTGTAGTAGCATGCAGTTAAAAAGGGAGTAAAAAAGGTAATAAAGAGCTTCTAGTCGGTCTGTTTGAGCAGGCGCTGAGTAAATACTAGCCCGTATTGTCCTGCCCTCGGTTACTCGGCGACGTGAGCTTACTGGTGTAAAGAAAGCTTGGCTTTCGATATTGGGTTACAGTTTTATTAGAGGCTTGATAAGGTTCTTTCTCCCTTAAATTAATGCGTAAATAAATCTATGTAGATATATTTTATTTATTATTTCTACTGATAATACTTTATGAATCTAATTATTGTATAAAATTGCAGAGTTATTTCAAAACTTTTTCTGATATTTAAATCTCTTTTTGACATTCACTTCTGTAATTTTTAATCAATAATCTTTGTCTTGTAGTATTATACTATTCATAATTATTACATGATTTTTTGTAAAATGATACACAATTAACATAATATTGTATTGTGAAGAGCAGATAATAGAAATATTACATTTTCTTAAGGTTATGTTTAGTTATTAAGGTTAGATCAATGGGGAAAATTATGTTACTATAATCTCCTCGATCTAAGAAGGCAAATGTGACGAAAAAATTGAATTTTGGCAAAAAATTAAGAATATCTAATGTTTCTCTCTACATCCTCTATTATATAAGTAGTATACGCGTAGTTAAAATAGACACCAAATATAGTGTACCTACTAGCGAACCGCCTGCGGCTTCACCAGCTTAAATTATTACTACTTTGTTAGATTATACATTTAATAAACAGAATTGTGTTCGTGCTCTAATATATGAGTATGCTTTCAGCGCCTTATCTATAGTTATTTCTAGATATAAATAAAAAGTCGTTATTTCCATAAAGATTATGTTATTCTAATTTTTACACACTACACCAAAATTTTCAAGCAATTAATCAAATTGAATATTTTTCTTCGTTTCTGACGACCTTTATTAAGCAAAGCTATTATACTGAATAAGATAAAATATGCGCTACGTTGACATTTGTTTTATTATAAATAAGAAAATTTGTGTTCCAGTCGTGGCGCAGGGGTTCTCTTTTTTATGAGAAAATTATACACTATTTTATATTTTTATTTTATCGAAAGAGTTAAATGGAGTGATGATATCAATTATCATCAGAAATCTTATAAGATTAGAACTTCCTAGTGATACGTGTATAGTGAACAATATCATCTGTACTAGTATTGTAAATATGAACATTTAAACTTTATATATTTGAACAGATTAACAATAGATGCAGACGGTAGCAGTAAATTTCCCAAGGGTAGACCTGGAGTTTCCTATGTCATTATGTTACATACTACAAATGCAATATACTCGCCAAATAATAATTTTAATTAAAAATATTAATTTGTATTGTAGATCTGAAGATGAAATTTTAAGTATTAATATACATATCAATAATTGTATACCAGGGTAGATAGAGGCAACCTTTTGTGAAGACACTCCTTTCTCCATTCTTACCCAACTTTCGAAATATTGCGTGTTGAGTAACGAGACTTACGCCGCGCTTTGTCTTGTTACCAGAGCGAGGAAATTAAAATATTAAATATTTCAGACAAAGAAAGTGGGAATCGAACCTACAAACATCGTGTATCAGTCACACGCTTGTGCCACTGCGCCCATAGTCTACCTTTTTCCATTGCATACGTAGAAACATACATATTTCGTATAGTATTTGCCTGTTTACTCTATCCTAGCGTTAACTGATATACGGTACGTCGGAAATCTATGATGTATGACGTCATAAAGAGTCACCCTTGAAGAGAATCTAGAGAGTAATGTGCACACACTGGAACTCCGGACACTCGGCTTATAATGGCCATTCTATCGATTAAACAACTGACGGCCTTTTACGTTATAGATATGGTCTTAATTTAGAATTTATTATAGTAATTTTTAAAGCTCAAATTATTTATTAGTAAAAAAATATGTAATATACAGTATATAAATATATTATATATCTATGTAATGTTGATGGTTTAGGGTTCGATCACCACAAGGAGAAACGTACGAAGGTAGCGTTAAAGATCGCGCTAAGTAGGTTGAGAAGAAGAAGGCAGATCCTGGAAACTGCCGGGAGTAAAGCAAAATGTGGTGTTGTGTTGTGCCACTAATTTGAACGGAAATTTGAGAACGGAGTGTCTGGACACTGGATTGTTTACTGAATATTCTGCAGTGCGGAAAGAAGCATGAGCCTTTTTTATATTACATTACAAGAGCAGTACTCATAAAAGGAATTTTCATTTCTTAGATCGGGTACCGAGGCAAAACGGGGCATTGAGTTCTGCCACTGAACATGTAACGCCTCCAGAATTCGGCGGAAAATGGGAAGCTCTCAACTCTATCTCAACACTAGGGTACAGCGTGAAGCTACAATAAACAAAAAGAATTGTCTGTTTCTAAGTAAATTATTATACTTAAATTAATTATTCCCTAATATTATATTCTCCGTATATATGCCGACGAAACTGCAATAGACATTCAATAAATCATATTTCAAAAGGTTATTGAAGACATTTTGTGGTACGAAAAGCTTTGAATAGAATCTGTGCGTCATACTAATGATAGATTCTGTTATTAAGCCAATCTCGAAAGTTGTATTTTGCCTTTGAAAGCCCAGCCGAATGTTTTTGACACCATACATATCGTAACATACATACATACATATTGTCACGATTTATAACAAAATTAAATGGTTATCCTATTTATTTGTAAAACTTTAATTATTAGTAAAACTATAAATTGTAGCTCTTAATAGAAATAACACTTCAGAATTACTCGAAAAATAAAACAAAAGGTAAGTTCATCATAGATTTGTTTCTAAGACTAATCAAACACACTTGGTTTACAATATTAGTAAAGTAAGTCTTTTATTTAAAAGAAAAAATTTAAATTAAAAAATGTTTTAATTTACATTATGATTATTATATTCTATTATAATTATATACATTATAGCAGTGTTCTACTAAGCTTATTTTAACGACGACAGACATGACAGAGAAAGCTCTGTTTATTTTATTTATAAATTAATTACAATTTCAGAAAGAGATTTAAATAATTTGCGAGCATTCTGGCTGAATTTGGGAAACTATACATTTTTATTACATAATTTAGTGATGTGCCTCGACGAGTCGACGCCCGTCACAGACATGTTAACTGAATTAGCGCCTCGGGGCTGACTTTCATCTGGAAAAGGGAACTTCGAGATGAGTTAATAAAAATTGCTTTTTTCGATTCCCGACAAGCAGTGACAGCAGCAGCTTCAATCCAATACAAATTAGTGATATTTTGTAAATTTTTGCTTACTAATATATTACATTTTTTATAAACTAGTTCGATATCAAAATATTTCCAAATGATTTCCTTAGAAAAACGAAGAAGGCGGTTAGACATATTTTTGGTCACCGCATCACGTTAGTAATTAAACGTGTGTGTCACCGTAGCACAGGGGAACAGCATCTGACTACTCACGCATATAAATATTATTATAATTTTTATTGCCAAATTAGTATAAATTGTTGTTTATATATCATAATATATGATTATTATATATTATCATAACAATAATAATAGACGACCACAGTCATTCATGATAGTAACAAGTATTATTAAGTCAATTATAAGCTTTATTTACCTACACATTACATGTGTTGGACCTTTTACGGTAAGTATAATTAAATTTATCAGTTGGCATATGACCTGGTTATGGCGAACTTAATATTCAATTACGGAATTTCCCATGAATTTATTTAAAAAATTGAGACTGGGTCGTAGGATTTTGTTTGTTACAAAGTTTGTGTATATATATAATACGTAATACGTACAAAGTAAGTTCTGTCGACAATTTTAAGCTATTATAAAAAAAAAAACTTTAACAAAGTAAGCTGAACGTACTACACCTACCATTTGGCACTTGGTCGTTGGTTTTTTGGCATTAGGCCTAACAGTCATTATGTCATCTAAAAGCCCGAAATAGCTGTTGATAACTCTCCTTTTCACGTTCATATATTATTTATGATAACCTACTCCTGTTGGTAAAAATTGCGAATACTGTAATAATTCTGTACTAAGGTTTTTCCAAACTAGATCATATACATGCTTTAGAAAGAAAAAAAAATATTAAAACACATTTCATAATCATATTTTTATTTATAAAAAAATTGATCAATTTTTTTCATAAAAAACAAAAGCTGTCAAGTTTTATTTCAAAATTTCAGCGTTCCGGGGACATGGTTTTAACTACTATATGATCACATAGAAAATAAATCCTGCCCTGTCATCGGGTTGAGGAAACAACACTACGTACCCATTTCTAAGGGTCAACCCTGACACTTGCAAGCCTGGTGACACGAGTTTTACATTCAATATGAATTTCCATTTTCATATTAATATATTATTAACACGTACATAACGTGGATATGTAACAAAAGATCTGAACAACTTATTAAAAAAATACTACATCAGATTTCGATATTATCAATCAAGGCCCGTATCCAGTAACCGCTCTCAACTGCTCTCAAGATCTATCTCAGAGTTGAAAGCGATTTACATTTAAAGTATAAATTGAAGTTATGTTCACAATGTCCCCAAAGTAGGGCGGGACGTCTTAAACTAGATTTTCTTTAACTTTCTACCCAACATTAATTGTGATGCAGCGTAAAACTAGAGAAAATTACTTCCTAATAAATTAACAAGACCGTTCAATATTCTCAATTTGATGCATCCAAAATATAAATTGAACTTGCATATTCCAATTTTCAAGAGCGACGGCTTCAACTTCAGATTATTACATATATAAAAAATAAAATCGAAAACAGGTTGTTTAAGTCTGGCCGTTTTTTAAATGATAGCGATAACTAACGCCCACGACAGCTCATGTTTACTTCATTTGCGATTCGGTTATTGCCCCGCTAATCAATGTCTGGACGTTATCTGAAACTTTTATTCCAAATTATTTTGTTTATGGTTGACTCTTTATTAGTCACTGTGATTGATTATTCTTTATATACACAGCTGTTACTTACAGATGACTTGCATATATATATTTATAAATTGTAAAATAAACTTGTACATATATTTGTACCGTCAGCTTCGAGCCTAGTGTTAAATCACATCAGAATTCAGAATTCACATCAGAGAGTAGCGGTACTCTCGACGAATTCTGGAGGAATTGTGTGTTGAGTGGCGTCACTGAACGTCTCTTTTTCCTCGACACGAGAGCGAAGAAATGAAAATATTAAATATTTCATTATTTGTAATAAAAATTTTCTATCTAACATGTTTTAGTTATTTTTTGTTCGTATACCCTCTTTTAAAAACCTCTTTTCTGGCTTCTTAATGTGCATATAAAAGCTCAGAGTATAAAACTGGAGCACTTAATATTTCTTTGAAATAAGCTGAGTTGCTTCATTTAATTTAACTTTACAATCTCTTTACGTTTATATAAATTATATGAAAGTAAAAAGATTGTAAATAATATTTTTATAAAACGTATCAAAAAATATAATAGTAAAACAATTTTTTTCGTAATATTGTTTTTATAACTGAATTAATTGCTTTTTCCAATTAAGCTTATCAAATTAAATTAAATGTGATTTAAAAATAGATTGCGAAAGGTATTTAATATTTGATATCATAGAGCAGCGTGGCACAACGGCGCCACGTCTGGTATAACGGAAGTTGCGGATTTAAATCCGTATTAGTTGAATAATATACAATTATTATACATATATTATATTATTTTTGTTAATAAAGTATCGGGAGGCCGTAGTAAAGCAACCCCACACAATGTCTGACTAAACGCAACAGACCTTAGTTCGCACCTTGCCTCGACACCAGAGCGAAGAAAATGGAGATATAACAATAAATAAATTATTATTTATTTTCATATTTCAAGTCGCAAAATCAAATGTCGTTAGTAAATAAGGTTAGAAATAATTACTTATATAATTTTTGTGGTATTAATAGTAATGTTAGTAGAGGTTAGTGAGTTTCTATAATATGGACCTCATTTTGGGTAAGGGCCTCCTCCAGTCTTCTGCAGGAATCTCTATCCTTACTTAATTTTAGTTTTAGTTTAAACTTTACCAGCTATTTGTATCATATCATCAGCCCCCCTCCTCTTAAGTCTACCATTGTTCCTTTTTCCACTTGGGCATTTCCATCGTGCGGTCTGTAATGTCCATCTTTTATCTGTATATCTTGAAATATGGTCAGCCCACCTCCATTTTTCCAGTTTTTTTAAATATTATTATATTTGTTTTAATAAATGATTCTTAAAGTAACTAGAGTATAAGAAACTGCTAGGCGAAATGTTCCTATAGTTTCGAAATCTTTGTAATGGCATTGTCAATTTGATTTACGTGTCACCCGAATGGGACACCTCAATCTGAAGTACTTTAGAACGTCGCCGTTAAAGTTTTGTTTCCAAGAAAATTAAGTTTGAAATAGTATCGTATCGTAATTGTGTTAGAATTATGTCAATCATTTATTGCAAATTAAGTTTATGTAGACGCAGACGAACGTGAACTTTCGAATAGTATGTGGTTTGTGAATGTTCATTGAAACTTTGAGAATAATTTCTTGTCTTTGGATATAAACTGAACATATACATATAATTACTGGTAAAATAATGTGTTAATAAAAAATATTTGATGAATATATGATGAATATGTATCATCATATGATGATGATAAAGGTGTAGAACGGAGTTTCTAATGATTGTAACATAAACAGCTTCACGTCTTTTCCCTCATAGCAGTTGAAGCAGATGAAACTTAGGTTTAACACTCCGTCCCCCATATATTTAACAATACGTTATGAGCGACCTTGATGATGTAAGGATACAAATAAAGACACTAAGACAACACCAACACATAATTAAAAGTCATCACAGATGCGGAGCATTTATAACAGGGAGTTAAATAATGATAAAGAACAAGTTTACAACTTTAAGTTTTATCCTTTATCTCTTAAAGTTTGGCTCCAACCTCGCTATCAAAGGAAAGTTGTTGATAATGGCTTATTATGTTTGCTATCCGACCCTAAAAGCATTAAATAGAGTATAAGCTCGATGTTATCACGAACTTTTGAACTTTCTGAGAGTATTCTGTCACGAGATTGTTATACAATATTTTAATTATACTTTAAATTTATGTCATAATTACATTGTCAATTTCATTGAGACTATCGTGGCGCACAAGGGTGTGGTGTGACTGTAACGTGACGGTGTGGGTTCGATCCCACTCATTGATAACTTTTAACCGACTTTCAAAAAAGGAGGAGATTCTCAATATATACATATGTGATGAGCAGGCTGTACCAACTTATTTGCAAGCGGAGTAAAATGTCACTTCGGAACAAGCTGACATTGTACAAAACTTGCATTTGCTCTATTACGCCTATGCTTGTGTCGTGTTCGCACACACCAATATAAACCTCTTCAAAGTGTCCAAAATAAATTTGTACGTACGCAACGTTAACCTACACAAAGATTTTGAAAAAGCGTGCAGATTCCCACTCCATCCCCCTCATTGTTGAAGCGTCTAAGTACGTTCCTCACCCACACCCGCTTCTTCGATGCCCTCGCAGCGTCCTTATAGATCCCAACGGCCACAATCACAAACGGCCAATACATAGGTAGGATCCACTCCTCACATTCACGACACTCTCTCCGCCGCCGAAAGAGGCGGCGAGGCCAGTCCTATCTCACGAGACGTCCGCACCTTGGCGCGACGGGGCCGAACGTTCGAACCCTCCCTGATTACTTATTCTTCAGAAGTGAGCTACTCTCGCTACTCCCCGTCAGGTGAGGGTCTGATAAGACCAGTCCAGGTCAACAGCAATAAAATCCATTCGAAAAATAAATTTAATCGTGGAGTGTTCTTTGGACAGTAAGCTGTGTCAATTATATAATATTTTGATAAATCATTGATCAGGAAAGGTTATCGTGTTTCTAAGAATAAGAGACAAAGGAAAAAAAGCATAGTGAACGAACGAAGAAGCAACAGTAAGTTGTTGTCTTTTCATCAACCTCGAAAAAAGCGATACATATTCGTAATGTAAAGATAAAAGATATGTTTAAAAGATCTTCTCTAGGACAGCTTACATTTTGCATAATATACCTGCAGTCATTTGCTAAATAATTTGTTAAGTAAGCGACGAGCGAAGTAGGGGCGGGGCGCTAGTAACTATATTCCAGCTTATTGGAATTGCGAACTCGTTTTCAAAATGTTGTTGCAGATTTGCAACTTTATTTGGCCGGACACATCGGCCAACCTTGTTGATTTTGAACAAAAAATATACTCACATTAGTATAAATATAATGTCGTATAATTGGTGCAATTATGTTACGTTCTGTACTATAGAAGTCGCGGTGCTTGAGCTGAGGACACACTGTTGACATATTTTCGTTTTCAATGTGGATTCATAATACGTGCTTCACTTTTCATTTTTCTCATAATGTCATTCACGTTGATAGTTTGAGTTGATATTTTGAGTGGTTTTCACGATTTTTCTATAGAACAATTGTGGAATTCGTTATTTCGTATAAACATTGAATAATTTACTTTTAAATATAAAAACTTGTCCTGTTTAGTTGAAACTGGTTTTAAACATTTTCTCGATTGATATGGACTCATCTTTATGTGCTACCTGCGGCCTGCGGGCGGCGTAGCGGGTAGTTGCAAAAACTGCGCTCGCGCCGGTCCCACGCTCGCCGAACGAGGTCACTCACCTCGTCTGCATTAATGTTCATTTGACGAGTATTGACGATGTGATAACGACGCCACAGTCTACAAAATCCGACATCGCAAACTTGATTTTTTTATAAACAAAATCTATTGATACCGCGCTGGAACGTTTTCGTCCTATTCGATTGATTTTGAAGTGTTGATTGAATTTACAAAAGCTGCCTTTTGTGTAACTTCTTATCTTTTATTAAAGTAACACTGTTTGTAGTTGCTGGTATGTTTCTAAGTAATCATGAACGTATATAAAACATGTTTCAAATAGTACTAATAGTATCTAATTGACAATAATAACATTATATATATATATTCTTTATTGTACTAAACTTACATAAGAAAATAACATTAAAAAAATATTTAGTTCACAAAGGTGGAGGTGTGTGGTGGACATTATTTATATTATAAATGAAAACAGTTCTAAAATAAGTATTTAGTTATCTAGTATTTATGATAGAAAAGTAAGTGGCAAGTAAATTATTTATTATATAAAACGATCCTATTAGAAAAGTTAAATATTTGTTTAAAAAATGAGGGTACACGAGTCCATCAGGACACGCTTATTAGTTCCAAAATTTGATCTTAAAGTATTCTTGGTAAATGTCATCTTGGTATATTTACATTCAGAACTAACTTCCAAACTATATATCCCAATTAACATTCAAAAATTAAATTTTCCAAAAATAGAGAATGGATCGTGTCAGGCTATTATTTCATTTGCAATATTTAAAAATAAAAATTATCAACACGCTTTATGATGCAGGGTAGGCATAATTTTTTCAAAAGTACTTATTTTGAATTCTACTATTACATTAATGAGTCCAATAATTAATTCTCTCATATATTTTCTACATACACATTTACATTATAATATTTATCACTTTTATAGATTACCCGCGTGGAGTAAGGGAGAGTGGTTAGTGCAAAACGATACGTAATTGGCAAGTTTTAATACAAAGTTGCACTTCTCTGTTAATTGGCCGTAAAATATCATAATGTAGTGGTACATTTATACTGCATGCGTTTACTATTATAAAAACGCTTTTTTCCTTTTTTCTGAACATCTCAAGTAACAGTGTTCTGCCGCTGGTTTAAATCCAGTACTAACATCGAGAGCCTTCTTTATTAAATGGCTACAAGTCTTAAAATAATTTCATAAACTGATTAAGTAAGTATATAACAAAGTTGCAGTTTGACTACGTTCATTTATTTTTATATTTTAGTTAGTGACGTTAATTGTCGAGCCGTAGAGAAAATTATTGTAAAAGTGATGGCCGTCGGAATTAATTATTTTGATTTTCTCGCGCTGACAAGACATCGCGCGGCGTTGAGTTCCGCGACTTCACAAATCCGACCGAAAAGAAAACGAAGCATCTAGACGGTGGGAGAACCTGCCGTCTTGGTAAACAGCATAAAACGTTTTTATTTTATGATATGATATCTATCACAAAAAAATACAAGCAATAAATTTAAAGACGCATGCATACAACCCAATAAATAAAAGTTATAGTCTAAAAATTACAGTAAAACAATATTTAAGAATTTTATACTTCTAATACTGTGCTTAACAATTTTTGTCACTCAATGCAGTGTCTTAGTCCTATGTTCGCAGTGCCTTCTATACCAAAAAAGTGCAGAATGCAACGCTATGCGAAAAGAAAAGAACTTCAAAGATGAAAGTTATAATAAATTAACTTCCCTAACTTCCCTAACTTCCGTAATTTCTGTGTCCATTAGATTTTGAACTATTTTATAACTACGTACCAGTAACCATTCCAGACAGCCTTATCTAACATCCCTCATAACATAAGGAATCCGTAAGTTAAAAACGTTTGATCAAACTTCGAGTACAGCTGGAGAGCTTTGAATTGCTTTGCCAGGTTTGCTTTCAGGAAACGCGGAGGTTGATGTAAAGTAGATATCATCTTATCATCCTATATCGTAAACTATGAACTTTGTTTGTATTATATTGAAATTTCGTATTCTCAACAAATGAACAATAATTTTAAGCCATATAATACTTATAGTATTATATGCGTATAAGTGTGAGTTCGATTCCCACAAAAAACTAATTGAATTTCATCATCATTTTCTTTACAAAATATATTTCATCAAAATACATATCTCTATATACTGTATCTGCTTGTGCAAAAAATGTAAGTTGTATATACGAGTATGTTATGTATTAACATTTTCCATTATAACATTAAGCTTACGTTGCTTACCTAATATAAAACAATTAATAAAAACAACTTATGTCCTTCTTCCTACCACTAAAAACAAAAATTCTGAATATCTGAGACAAATTAAAAAAAAACACACACACACACACGCACATGCTTTTATTTTTAACATCGAAACGCATAAGAGGTGGATAAAAAGTAATAACTGTCTCGAAAATTGTGGTTGCAATTTTCAGAGGCTTGATGTCCTTTTTATAGGCGTCATTTGGTAAAAGGTGAGCGTGCCGACCAGCAATAATTGGAGTTGCATGCACACATGCATACATGCATACATGCATACATGCAGACATACATACATGCAGATTGAGCATAACGTTATAAGCATTTTTAGTAATAAACCATTTTATGTTTACATGTTTACGATGTAGTAAGCAATGTGTTCATTAACTTTAATATGAACTTCAGAAACGTTTTGATGAATCAATTAATAAATCAGATTCAAGCTCTTCTAACTTCTTCTGAAGTCGTTAGAGAATATTTCTGGAAGTAAAGCAAAAATAAAAAATAAAAATTCATTAATAATAATAAAAAAAAAACAATTTATTAGATAAGAACTTAACAATTTATAGTTAAACTTTTAGTTGTTAGTTTATCTAACCTTTGTTTCGTATGTAGTTTTATTTATTTCAAATGAATAAATACACAAGCACAGTAATTACAAGCACAGTAATATACAAGCACAGTGTAAATAAATTGGAAAAGAGCTAATGATTCCTTTAGAGATACATACATATATAACAAAAATAATTATCTACTTTATTTTGCCAAAAGAACTAAGTACAAAATTCTCAACAAAGGTAAGTAAATAGGCTGTCTCTAATATAACATTACTTACTTTTTCGTTTTTATATTTCTCAAATGTCAGAGTGTAAATCTCGTAATTTCCCTCGAGCGTGATACGTTTACTTACGTTAGGCTTCAATTTGATTAATATTTCGAGGTGATTTTGTTGTTTCATTAATTGCTTATAATATTTTGACTTAGATCATTGTCTATTGTCTATTACGTTATCTCTCCCATGAGGGTGTCGAGATGAAACGTAGTACGATCAAAAGTTTTAGACAACTGGGTCGCAAGACAAAAAAGTTCCACCACATTGTATCAGCTACGTTTGCACGGATGGTGGATTTAAGAGCTTCTAATCTAAGTGATATACGTGCGGCTTACGTTTCAATTGTTTCAAAAGAAAGTTGTAAGCTATTGTTGCATTGAAAATTGTGGGTAGATCTGGTTTAATGACATGGAATGATAGCAATATCAAGAGATTTCTACTTTGTAGAAATTAATACTCACTGTAAAATGATTGTGAAAATAATTTAAAGATTTTTTTGAAAATAATGTTATAATTTTAATATTTTTACAGTTCTAAGTGTGTGATTGACATTTAAAGGGGTTTTAAAAATACTTCTTCCATTTTGAAAAAAGCTTAAATAATTATTTTATAATTGTTTAGGTCCTTATTTTAATTACATAGCTACTAATTGTAATTGACAGAGAATGCACAGAAAAAATTACGCGGCGTAGAACACTGAAATTTGGCATGTACTTTACATGGGGAGTGTAGAAGTGAGAATTTCCCAATCTTCCTACAGGAACGAAAAAAAAATTTTTTTTTTTTGCGTTATTTTACCTAGTCAATAATATAAAAGCTTACAAATTATTCAAATATTTATAAAAATGTACTACACTTAATGAATTTATCAATAATTTTAAATAAATAAATTGGAAGAAAAACCTTTATACGGTATAAAGAGCTTAGTAGGCGTTATGGTAATGGATACCTGTTGCGAAAGCCGCTATTTGCGAATTACAGTACATATTTATGTATTTTTTTACATGACTGCTATATATGTCTGTTTTAATTACTTACTTGGTTTCCTTTTTACCACTCCTTTAGCGTAAGATAAGGAATGTACGTGAATATAATTGGAGTTTCGTGCTAACTCATTAATACCAGGAATGATTAAATACTTGGAAACAGTTTTCTTATTAGATAAGCCTAAATTATTCATAAAAAGTATGATAATTGAGGCCAGCCGTGGTGCAGAGTTAAAAAAGTTAATAATACGACAGGTTGTGGGTACGATTCCCACTTGAGGAAATGTAATATTTAATATTTAAATTTCTTCACTCGTGGCGTTGAGTTTTAACGGAGTGTCCTTACATTGGGTTCCCTCTACATATCCTGCTGTGTACAGGATAGAGCGTGCCACTTAAAATATATGATTATATAATATGTTTATGCTTTTCATAAACATTTCTTTTTGTATTAAGGCAAGAAATGTTATAAATTGGTAAGACAACACGTTGTGATATCGTTCATTAATATTTGGTAAGCCGCAGCCGCAGCCGCAGCCATGAGGCGCGTCGATACGCTACGGATATGCGCGTACTTGCTATGATATGTATGTATTTGCGCTATGCATTGTTAATACTGGGCAATGTACGCAGCGCAGACGCCCCTGGAATTATGGTGTACATTTGCTGGTGTACTCAATGTGAAATATTTATATTTTTATACATATTCGAGCTAAAATTTTATTAATTCTAGAAATATGATAATGATTTGATGCCATGGTAGTACTAAATACTACCCTCAGGGCATATATTTGGAATTTTGACAGAAGTCATAGAAGATATGAAGTTTCTTCAGATTCTCCCCACCTACGGCTTTGTATGGGAAATGGCATGAATTTAAAAAATGGAGTAAATTTGCAAAAAATATTTTCCTTATATTTTAATAGAAAACTCACTCTTTCCGAATGTGAATTTGGATATTGATTAATTGAATTACTTTTGGTCTTCTGACATTTTGGTACGCCATTAATTTCTCGACTGATATTTTAAACATAATATATGTTAAAGGCACATCTTGGCGGCGATAACTACACCAGAGGATAAATAAAGCATTTGGGCATAAATATTTTTTGAAGTAGAATTTGAATCAATAAAAATTGTATGCAGCCAGGCGTCAAAAGTAAAACATATGTTTTTTTCTACAATATTATTTGATAGATATTTGTGTTTAACAGTGCTACTAGACGGCACTGTATCAGTTGCGGGCGGCGTGACAGTAGCACTGTGTCTATGTAATCAGGTGTCCGAGTGCCCGACCACTAATTTTATTACTACTTTTATTTTGAACATATATTTAGTATTGTACGACGTTATGCAAGTTAAAGATGTTTTTAAATTTTACTAAGAACATATATAAAATATAGTAATCAAAACTCCGAATAAATTTAAACAATGATGTATCGTTTTTTACGGAAAAAGACCTGATCATAAGTGATGACCGCCGCTAAAAATTAATTAATATATGGATTGTAGCTTAAAATTATCGTTCGCCATAATAAATACTTAGCCTTATTAAGTAATAATAGAAGTCTTTTTCACGACATTCAGTCGACGATAAAAACCGTGCAAAGTAGATTGAGCAGGAAGACTGCTCCATCAATAAATACCGACATTAATGTCAGGAAGAAAAGGAAGTAATAATTCATTTAACCCAATCTCCACATTCAAGCTATTCAATAGTACTGTTTACTGATATTTTTTTAATTCTACGTAAGAAATGAAGCCATAGGCCGTCGTGACTACAATGTAACCGTAACGCAGCGATTGTGAGTTCGATTCCCACTCGACGAAATGAAATATTTATTTACATTTATATTTTCATATCTTCGCTCTGGTAGTTCTAGGTTCCCTCTGTCTACCCTATACCCTGTGCGCGGGATACAGTGTGAAACTGATAAAAAAATGGGTCTACACATTTATTTCCTTACAGAAGCTGTGAACCAAGAACCTTATTAACATAAATGTACAAATTTTGTAAACTTTAGTAGAATAATTGAATCCCTCACATTCATATAAGCAATACAACCTACTTCTTAACTCATAAAATAAGTTTTCACAACACGCCTTAAAATTGACACGGGTGCTGTCACTATCACGCCTCAGCGTCAGATATATTTTGTTCAGCTCCGGATAAGGGAATGGACAGTGACAGAAAGTAATAAACACACATCTCATGAAACGTATTGCCTGCAGCTACTTTTTCATTTTGCAGTGTTCATTTGGAGATTTTGGAGATAATCCGTTCTCGATGCGTTTAACATGACGTAAAGTTACTTTTTTTAACTTAGTTGTTATATTATTTGCAAGTATATTTTTTTATATTTAATTAATATATTATATTGAGGCCGTCGTAGCGCAGGGGCCCCAGTGTGTGACTGTAACGCCACGCCTCGAAAAATTAGACGTAAAGTGGGGACCGGAGTGTCTTAACACTAGATTCCCTTGGCCTTCCTTGCTGTGTGCTGAATACAGCGTGAATCTAAAAAAATACATTTTATAAGATATTTTTAAGTGTCCTCTATACGCAGTCTAATACAAGAGAGGTGAAGAAATTGAAAGAGGTTACGTTAACGAGATATAAAGTTTAATCTATTAAAAATGTAGTTTAAATTTTTATTTTATATCACCGAGGCGATATTTTTTGTTAGTTAATGTGTGATGTTTTTTATTTCACTACGTATGGACAATAGAAACTCAATAAAAGTGAACAGAGACCAATTCACTAGAAAATATGGTCCGTTGAACCAATTCTAGTTCGGTTTCATAGTAGGAAGTGACAGACGGACTGAACGCGCTTTTGGTGATTTTTAGAGCGTAATATAACACACAGCGTATCTCTGAAATTCAGAAATAGAAAATACTAGTATGTCCTGTATTTAAAATAAATTGATTAGGCAAAAAAAATATGAAGTCTAAAAAAAGAGACTATTATATTGAAAATAAAAAGATTATAAACACCTACAAAATCTTTATCAATTTTTTTACAATTTTAAATAATAAATAAAACAATAAAAAAGCACATTGAAATAGTGATTTAAAAATATATTTTAAAACTAACATTAACAATATAAATAAGAAAAAACAACTATACAAGACACTTCTCAAACAATGTACATTAGTTGGCCAAGCGTCAAAAGAAGCCTGAAAGCGCAACGTAATACAAGATAGCTGGCACAGTACAGTGCGACAAAGGATGCTGTAAAAATTAAAAACACCTTTATCAGAGCAATCTATTACTACTACGAATTATACAGACGGCGGTGTTTTTGGTTTGAAATAGATGTTTTAATATTATATTTTTTTTTTTATCTTATTAATAATATTTTGATGGAGTTAAGTAAATACAAACATAAATAAAATGGAAATAAGATATGAAAATAAATATTATCTATACTTTATTTCCTTGAAGTACGATTAATTTGGTAGTGTAAATTATCTGTCGAATGTTACTTAATTCTCAGTCTCAGTAGTTGCAATATACTCGTAAAGCACTAAGGCTTAAAACTTAGTTGCACACGAGCTCGGTCAGCTAATTTAGTATGCACTTTCACACATCTTGCAAGGGAGATGAGGAGAGTCTGGCTCTAGAGGGAGTGTTCACTGATAAAATGTAATGAAAAACGTCGATATGGTTGTTAAAAAAGGATAAAATGTAATAAAGATATATTGCTTTGTATATTTAATGGTGAGGCCATTCGTGACACAGGGGCACTAGCGTGTGACTGTAAATGCGACATGTTGTAGATTTTATTTCCACTCGAGGAAATGAAATAATCCGGTTTTCTCTTATTCGTATAAGCAAAATATAATAAAAGATATTTAATTATATATATATATATATATATATATATATATATAGACTTTGTTTATCTAATAAAGTAAATATAAGTCCGTAAAAATTATATAATATATAAAAGCAAATTTTTTTATTATGTAAGCATATTAACGATATTTAAAAGTCTTTTATATAAAATAGACACTGCAGTACTAACAATCTCAAGCCTTTTGCGTAGAGTTTTGAAAGGCATTATTAAGAGGAACGTTGCATAAATTATGCCATCGAAGCGTAGCAGGGATGAATATGAATAAATATGATAGTTTAATATTTTAATAGTTAAGAGATTTGTATATAATGGATTTTAATAAGTGATAAATGAAGATAAAATATATCTAGTCTCATAATTAATTTTATCATTTATCTTTTTAGATGTCCGTAAGGGATTGAGAAAATAACTTTTTTTAAATTCTTTTCTTTCTGTGTACTCGGCCGTACGAGGGATATAGCAAGAAGCTAAAGAAATAATGATTTAACTGTAACACAAGAAAAATAATTGTATAGTTCAACAGTCTTTATAATAAGAAACTCTGCTTATGAACTTTTAACAATTTAAAAATGAGTTGTGTCTCTTTAAAAGTCTTGTATTAAAGTATCTTTGCCCAGTGATCTCTGATTATGAAGCTTTTGCATCACGATGTGATCTATCCTGAACGAAACTGAGATGAGGGCATTAGAAAATGAGTTCAATTGGATACTCTGACTTGAATCAATGACAAATGTTGTCACAGTCAAAGAAAAAGGAAAGTATCAAAGTGAAAAGTATCATTCATACATTTTAGTAAATTAATTAAAAATTATTGGTGCCATAACTAATGTAAATTCCATATTTTTAATTGCATAAGAGATTGATCTTATAACAAATATCGTTCATCGTCTTACACACTGCTGTTTTATTTGAGCTTAAAAATAGGGCGGTGATGCGTCACCCCTTTTGTCTTTTATGCACGTAAGTTATGTATGTAAGCCTTCCTAAAGTTATAAGCAGTTCAGGTTAAAAATCATACTCTGCAGTCTGTACTATTTCAAATGGTTCATATAAAAACGAAATAACTATGACATGGTTTTCGTAGTATGTAAATAGAAAGCTTTTTTTTAAATAATGTTACCAGTTTTGCATTTTACCCTTCTGTATTTATTCACGTGCACGCTCTCGATGCTACCTAAGCTCACTCGCTTTTAAAAGAGACGTAAAAAATGCAAACTTCCGTTTTGAATACATTGAATTTAAAGTTACGTTTACTTTATACTTTTTGATTGTGTAAATCACATAAAAAATCTATGTCGAATACAGTTTTTACAAAAAAATTGTTAATATTGGTTTTTAATCAATCCAATGATTCGTTTTTTAAAAAATTATCAATATTAATCTATTTAATCACATAACCTAGAAACTGCTAACAGTTTTAATGTAACTGTACCTAACAAGTGTGTGACTGTAAGCGCGACAGGTTGTGGATTCGATTCAAATTCGAGGAAACGAAATATTTCAAACAAAAATTTTCTTTGCTCTGGTGTCGAGGCAGAGCGGCAACGGCGGCGTTGAGTTTGGCCACTAAACACACAATGCCCCCAGAATTCGATGGAGAGTGGGGAACGGAGTGTCTTAATACTAGGCATATAGCAGGATATACAGAGGAATCTGTGTACTCTGCTATATGGGGGAAACTGAAAAAAATATATATAAACGCATCCATTAAATGGGCTGTGAGTTGTCAAACGCTGTCTGCGTCGCGTGTCGCGTTCTGGAAGAGTTGGTAGCGCGACACTAACGAGCCTCGCGCCTATCTCTTCTATAATGCCTTATGATGTACAAAGTACTTTTGAAGACTGCTATAAATTTATTTTCTCTAGGGTCTTATTATAAAAAGAATTTGTATTCTTTGAAAATCTAATGCTGAGGCCGCCATGGTGTTGGGGCACAGGCTTCTGACTGCAATGTGACGTCTGGGGGTTTGATTCCCACTCGGGGAAGTAATTAGTATTTATTAATGCCATTTCTTCGCCCTGATAACAAGAAAAACCAAGAAAAGTTTCACCACTCAACACACAATGCCTCAAAAATTCGGCGGAAAGTGGGGATCGGAATTTCTTAACACTAAGTTCCCTGCCTACCCTGCTGGTAGCGTGCAGAGATACAGCGTGAATCTAAAAATATATAATATTTGTTATATAGTTATTGTAAATAGCTGTATAAAAATGCAACTGTTGAGTTTGTTTATGGTTTTTACGGTTCCGTACTTTTTAAGGAAAAAAGGAACTCATATAAGTTCACTCTGTTGTCTGTCTGTCTGTCAAAACAATCCATACCAGGAACACTTGCAGATATCGAGTTGAAATGTAAACCATATATTCAGATCTACGGCGGTATTTCGGCACTGTGTTATTTCGATCACATAGATATCCTACACATATTTAAACATAAAATAACGCAGCACACATAAGTATTCATGATATGACTCAGTTGTTCCACTATTTCCGGTTGCCGTTGAAATATTCTAATTTAATAAGCTTTGTTTCGTCTGAATCGCAAAGCTTTTAAGTTCCTTTCTGTCAGTGAGAGATTGTCTGACACACCGGACTAGTGAGCTAGCTAATTGCACTCACTGAGGTCGAAGATCGAATATCTCGTTAGTAAGGTACGAAAAGCATTACATAAAACAAATATTTACCGGATATTGGCGGGTAGACACAAAAGTGAATAGACGCGTTTTTAAAAAGCTCTTTAATTATTTTATATAATAATTCTTAAAAGTACATATATGTGTTAAAATTTTAAATAGCCGTGCTTATGTTGATAGTAACTACACTCAGACTATTTTCAACACGCACTATCTCAAAAAGTTCGGTGATGTGTGGGACGTCAATAAGTGGGATACAGCGTGAAGCTAAAAAATCTAAAAGTTTTGTTTTATTTATTTAATTAGGTTTCCACATATCTAGAGAATGAAAATTCCAAATGAAAGTTTGTGATGGAAACGAGTAACCTTGACAATATAGGGTATTTACTCAGTTACCGCCATAAAGGTATGTTTTCCGCTATTACCGTGCATGTCTCCTTAATGTCATTCGATAAAGAGCATTGATCACGCTCTCGCCTCTACACCTGTAAGTGGTTTATCGTCAACCTATTTGTAACATTGAATGTTATTTATACTACAATATTTATACTATATAGAAAACGAAATAGTGTTCGAATTAAAAGTTCTATATGGATATAAGTATCCAAATTATATTTTTAAATTTAGTTTTGGAATATTTGAACATATTAATAGGATACTCAGATTTATATGTAATTTGTATGTACTTAGCAATGTGCCTATTGACCCACTAATTACGGTTTTAAGTTTTGATAGTATTGTAGGTAAATTGGTAAAACGTATAGGTAAAATAAGTATTGAGTTCAGATACTCAAACCAAAAGTCCCTTGAAGCATAGAAAATATCCAAATTCTAAATCAACGCAATCAAAAGATATGAGCATTTATGCAACAATTTTGCAGCATAATGTACGAAATTCGCCGCGCAATCAAAACCTATAAGATACAAAGGACCGAAAAGACAAAATTTATAGGTACCTATTTAGAAACGTGTTGGTGGGACTTAATTATTTTTATAATGTTAATAATTAAAATGAATATGTTATGATATACAACACAATTACATGACTTATACATACATGTGATGTGTAATCTAACACGTTTAACGAAGAGGCTGACAACCATTAGCACGGCACAGCACAGGCTTCAATGTAGCACTAATGAGGACATATCAGATCAATAACTCGATGTAGCGCGCCCATTGTGTTTACGCGACGCCCGATTTAATCTAAATGTTCAATTTCCGAAACCATCAATGGTGGATTGGATCTAAATAAGTATATTCATAATTGATAGATTCATGTTTATATCAGCTGTCGTGATGCTGCGATTTAACGACTTGCTGGAAAGTCGACGCTTGTGGGTTCGATTGGCACTCGGGAAAATGAGTTAATTATATTTCCTCGCCCTAGTAATAAGACGAATAACGACCACGTCTCGGCAAAAGCAGTATAGGTCGCCCTGCAACCAGGTGAACCGACGACCTAAAGAAGACAGCGGGAAACCGCTGGATTCAAAGGGCGCAGGACCAGACGGAGTGGCGAGCATTGGGGGAGGCCTATGTCCAGCAGTGGACTGCAAAAGGCTGATAGATAGATGGATAGTAATAAGACAACACCCAGGGTTGAGTTCCGCTGAAGCTGCAGAAAAGTGAATAAAAGATGAAGCTGAAAAAGAAATGTCGTCGAGAATATATTTTTATATAATATTCACTAGTAGACTAGGCGTTGTCCTGTCCGGAAAAGAAACGTCATAATAAACATAATAATATATAAGCATGATTGATTACTTTACTTATTCCGCCACACATCACAATATCACATACACAATTGAATTATATTTTTAGACTGACCAGGAACCTATTGAAAAAAACTCACAAAAATTACATTCAAATCAGTCAAGCAGTTTAAGTGTCATAGTTTGAGAATCATAGATGTATATATGTAATTATAACATTGTTGCCTTTCGAAGACTTTATTTTCTTAACATTTCAGGAAGCAAAGCAAGCAAGGAGTTGGCAGAGAATAGAGAAATGGGGTCACTTATACGTCCATGTTGTCTGACATCCTGAAATTGTTAAAGATAAGAAAATATATAGACATACAGATACATAATATGTATATACGTGTAAAGTTGGCTTGCCGTTAAAATAAATAACAATTGTAATCTCTAGTTACTCCGGACCGATAACGATGCAAAGTAAAACCAGGCCTAGCACGAAAGCTTCCAGATAAATTTACGTACTAACGATTTACTGTCCCGCAGATGGTGTTTAGAAATAGTAAATAGATATATATTTACGATAAGCTCACAGAATGAGAGCCGCATTGCGCTTGTCCAAACCACAGGTAAAACTTAACTAATATAAGTTTATTTATTGTTTAACGCATTTTAATATAATATATATTACGTAAATGAAGAAGGATAAGAAGAATATTGTCTAAGTTGTTAATTTTCTTTTTAAATGTAATCTTTTTTTTCTTTATATTTAGTTGCTATAGTAAAATATGATGTGGATACATTAAAAAGAAAACTAGTGACAATTTTGTATTATAAATAACTTGTTATTAAATTATATATATATATATATAATATTATATCATGTTTACGCGTAAATCTCGTCATCCTGATTCCATAAGCTAACTGAAATGATATTTAATTACTTTTTGGAGTAGAGACTCGAATATGGATAGTATAGAGTTTATTATCTTTAAAGCTGATGATTTTCTAAAAAGCTAATAACTATGAATCATCAATTATGTACTTCTCTCCAGAAAAGTAATAAAAACTAAGAAGTGGGAGTTCATAGCGTATATTATTGCGGTATAAAATCTATGTAGTCTAGAACTAGTTAAGTCTAACTAATTTAGTTTACTGGATAAACAAAAGACATGAAAAAGGTATGACTTGAAAACGTTTAATTATTTACATAAAAATTTACCTGCGTCCAAATACCTGACAATTACCTACTTATATGTAGGTCCACTACAGTAGTTTTTTTTTTTTAATTTGAATTCCCATAATTATATTAAAAACTAAAGAGTCGATTTTGATGAGACTTGTGAAGATTTTGATGAAATATATTAGAAGATATGATGTATGTAGCTTCAGGAAAGATTTGTTGTTCTCTATCAATAGTGGAATAAGCAATTTAAATCTACGAATATTTTTGAATCGCTGTATTTGTTCTTGATAGGTTTCAGCTACTAGATTGCTAGAAGATTTCTTAAAATGTCTTAAAATCAGAAAGTGAATAACAGTAGACACAATTGGTATAGGCAGAAGTCTCCGTACTTGAAATGTATAAATAAAAAAAACTTTTATTTCTCTCTTCTCCTCAGACAATGTGAGGCGCTTTGTTCTATCCCTGTAACCTATTCAACCTGCTGAGTGTTATAAACAGATTACCCGACTACGGCGTTATATTTAAAATTAAAAATTTATATGTAACAGTCACAATTTGGTGTCAATTTATTGTGGATTTGCTTCGCGTCATAAACGATACGCTGTTTGTCGTAATACTCTACACCATCAATTAAATGTTCTACATTTGATTTCAAATACCACTAGAAATATGAACCAGGCTAACTCTTCTGTGACAGGTATTTTTATACGAGTTTGTTGTTATTATAGTTCTGCGGTTTGAAATATAGATAGATAGATATATACGAGTGCGGTTTTAAAACTAAGAATATTAAATGTACATTCTGATTCTGAACGTAACAATAAACCACATTGTTTGCATCTACTTTGTACATATATGTAAGTATATTAAAATACATTTTAGTGAAACTAAGAATGGCCAATTTCTTTTTATTAAAAAATAACTATTTTTTTTATTATATAAAAAAAATATCACATAGATGGATTGTACTAGGTGGGTAAGGACTTTGGGTAAGATATACGGTAGCCTGTGCTACCTTATATACTCGTAAGTTCTGATAACTTAAAATGAAACTGAAGATTTATATACTAACGCCCAGATAAGCTCTATTCAAAAAACAACCATGGCTAGAGATTTCATGCCATTCTGTATAAAATAGCTAAATTTATTAACATGTACAGAAATAAAACATTCATCATTAAAATAATTACAATTTATTTTGGATTGGTTATTCTATTAAATTAACGCTATCTATCGAAACTACAGCATCCTACAAAGTTACGATCAGTGAAGTGCCTGGAGTGAACACTAATTGATACTCATCCGCAACTAAAATATATTTCGTGTAATATCTCAATATATTTTAAGATATGCATATTATATTACACAATTTATCGACTTACAAATTTGACACCTAAATATAATGAAAAAGTATATAATTGCTTTCAAATCACTTGTATTTTGACATAAAAAAAGCTCTTAAAACATTCTGATTTTTGAAAAGAAAGCATACAAACGCAAGGTAAAGGAAAATGAAACAAAATATTCTTATACTATAACTATACTTAAATAACAAATAGTCACGCGGTGAGATCACTGTTGTTGCTGTGGGGGAGCGAGTCGTAGTGCCAGCAGGAGGATGTCACGTTTCTCCTTTGGGAAGCGAAGTTCTCGAGCTGCAAGCCTCGCCGTCTGTAGTTCTAGTTCTGCCCTTGCTAATTCACTTCGTAATACGCCACCACCCTTGGCCACAGCTTCTCTTTCCCTGGAAGCCCACTCGCGCGCCATCTGTTCACGCATCACGTCGTCCAAGGTCCGAGCCGAGTAGTGCGCGACCACCTCCTGCCTCGAACATTGCTGCTCCCGCATCGCTCTCAGCGACCCGTTCCAATGTAACAGCTGGAACACTGTCATCAGCTCCTGGAACTCTAGCATTGTGCGATCCTTGTTCGCTTCTAACATGAATCTGTGGGGGAGTGTATGACGTTTAGTTTTGATTTAACTTAATTAATTACAAATTTTCCTAAAATTTTATTAAGAATACAACCAATATGAAAAATAAACCAAAAATCTGAGTTCTCTACACACAAAATGTTCATAAAACGGAAAGAGTAGAATAGTAGAATGTCCAAAGAAGGAAAATTAAAGCAAATACATACCTAAAAGCAGCTATCCCGGGATTAGGGTCCTGGTGGCGCGCTGCGTCTCCAGCGAAGGACGCGCGCGCCTCCGCTACTGCCTTCTCGATAAAGTGCTCAGATATACGCCGCGACTCGTGCTCGTTGAACACGCTGTTCATCAGCGCGATCTTTGCAGCGCTACGCCGCGCCTCTGCTTTTGTGGGACTATTCTGTTTAAATAAATATTATATTATTACTTATAAAAGGACAGTTGTTGAGTTACAACGCCATTTTCTTTCTATCTAATTTGAGATATCGTCGTGTTCACACAAAAACAGTTGAGCACTGCGAGACACTTGAAAATAAACTTTTGTATCCAACTAAAAACTAAAAAAATTGAAGATGAAAAATTGTTTAATTTCTTTCTTAATTTTTCTGTTTTTATTTGGGTATAAAGATTACTTAAAATGATTAGTGAAAGCTTTACAACAACTATGCGTATGAAATATATATAATAATAGTTATACAACATACCGTAATATCTATTCACTAAGCCTTAATGAGCTAAACTGTTTTTAGGTAAATTTTTACATTGATTACATTCATATGGTAAATGAAGTAATATTACCTGAAAGCTGCCAAAGCAAGCTCCGCCTGGCAGCGTGACATAGCACACGTAGGGCGGACGCGCCGCCGGCACCGACTCGTAAATGACAAGTGCACTGCTGCCGCCGTTCCCTGCGCTGCCATTTCTCGAAGCTTTCGACTGCCAGAAACGCTGCAATGCCTCCACCACGTTGACTGTCGGCACACCGTCCGCTGCGGATGAGATATCTGTATTTAAAAGAATTTTTATTAATATTTGTTTTCTTTTTTTTATTGTTAATTTTTGTAATAATTTGATTTTAAGCTTAAGAAAAAATAACATAAAACAAAGTCCTATAAAAGAATATTTAACTTGGTAAAGGCTATTTTTATCAAGAGGCCGTCGTGGCGCAGTGGCTCAAGGATGTGACTGTAACGCGACTGTTGTGGGTTCGATTAATACACGAACTTAAATAATAAATATTTCACTTTCTCGAGTGATGACTCGAGAAAATCTTTACATATATTCAAAATATGTCTAAATTCAAATTCAATTTATAACTGCAAACCACTAATTACGATAGCAATTTGGATGCAATCAACCAAACCTCTCCCGTGTTAGCGCCGAACGAGGTATACTCGTACTCGTATGACACGACATTTCGATCTGTAATTATGCATAATTTATGCAGAGGTGCGCCGCGGTGCGAGTTGCGAGTTGCGATGGTTTAATTAAACGTAGCTCTTATAATAAAATTACATATTTTTTACCCTTTTATTTCTTATTTTTTTAGATTCACACTTTGTCCCACCTATACCTAAGAAAGTAATGGTAAGAATGTAATATTTTTTATTGACCTTTCTTCGTTACGCTTTAAGACAGTCCCAAATTCAGTCCCAAGAGAGGACGAGAGTGGAGAATATACTCCAAAGTCCAAATATCCAAAGTGGAGAATATACTCGTATCTAAAAACTTAAAGCTGATATAAGTTCTGTACAAGATGTTGCTAAGTTCAAACAATCAAACACTTTATGGTGATAGACAAAAATTTTAAAAATTATTACTGTTCTGGGTTCTTATTATCACATTGATAAGGTTTATTTATTAATAGTTTTTTCCCATGTAATTTCACTACAGTTTCAGTTTCTTTCAGTTACAGCATTATTTTATCGCTTATTTTATCATTTAGAATCTGTTTAGGTAGAGATGAGCATCAACACACATCTTGAAGAGGCCTATTTTAAGTCTATATTTGTCGCAAGTATCTCCCAGCAACACGGCAAATATTCCATAATATACTAAGAACTAAATTGAACACATATAAGGATAAAGGATTATTATTTATGAATGATATTAAACTAAATTCTCTCTCTATTCGGGAAAGTTACATATTGGTTTTAAAAGGAATGAATAAAATACTTTAGCCCGTCTTTATATAATAACTGTACTATTACTTTATGAGATTAATTATAGTCCGAAACTTCATTTCCTGCGACAATACATCGCAAAATTTATTTTTGTCCGTTTCCGTGGGAATTTCTGGACATCCTCTCTTATTGTTCTCCTGACCTCCTCAATAAATACATGATAAATTTTAAAAATCTCAGCCGCTTTCATATTATAGATATAGATATGTCAGAGGGAGATGTGGGGGTGAGTGCCCACACCAGTAATTTACTTAGAACCAAATTTATAATAGATAAATAACAGAAAATAACTCGAACATATCTGTTCAAAGCACACGCTTGTCACATATATCTATGAACCTAATACTCATCAAACTAAACACGTATTAAAGATTATTTCATAATTTTTTACAGGCTCACAACTTTAAATTTAATTATTTTAAAATTATAGCGAACCTGTCAGCAAAAGATAAGATAGATACCTGACACGCGAAGTTATAGATGTGATTGCATATCAATTAACGTATGTTTCTTCTTAATGTATATTTTTTATTTCAAATCCATATAAGGCAGTGTGTAGGTAGTGTAGGTGGTGGTGTGATTTAAATTAATATTATTGCATGTGTCGTTACATTATGCAAATGATTAAAAATTGTCTATTTCTACTTTAGACATTTCAATTACAGTTGTATTTCTATGTGAAATATTTTAATAGATAGAATGTAGAGGCCGTCGTGTAATAAATTATTTTAATTTTTCTCGCTCTGGCAACAAAAGAAAAAGCGACATTGAGTTCCACCACTTCGCACGCAATGTTTCGTGGTGCGTGGGTAACAAAGTGTCTTAACACTAGGTTCCCTCTACCTACCCTGTTATAAGTGGGACACAGATTGTAAAAAAATGATACTTTTATGTAGTAAAAGTGGAAAAGCTACATCCCTACTTTGTATATTTCACACGGCACCATCGTATATGAACCTCCGCAAATTCTGCGAATTAGAAAGTTTCATTATTATTACAAGGCAAGTGAAATCTAATCTGTTGTACCAAAATATTAATTGTAGTTGATATGACATGAGTGTATGGTGTATTTGAACCACATTCCAGCAGTATTATTAATTAAAATGATCCGGGTCAGAGATTCTCTTGATGTTCATTTGTAAGTCTTATTGAAATAGTTAATGCTGTGGAATCTGTAAGATCCAGCTAAGTGCCAAATCTATATTTTCATAATAATATAAGATAGATAGTTAAGATCTTTTTATCTTAGCGCAATGGGGCGACGGTCGTGGGTTCGGTCCTGTTCGGGGAATGAGTTATCCTTATTTCTCCGCATTGTCTCAAAAGCGACCGGATACTAGGTTTCCACTACGTATGTTGTTTAAGGTTACACGGTTACAGTGTGAACTTGAATAAATTTAATTTGTATTTTTTAACAAAGTATTAGTGAATTCAGAATATAATTGAGTAATTTTACTCATTTTCTAACTATACACAAATAAGACTGCTATTTCTAAGAAATATTAAATTTATAGTAATTATTTAAATCAAATATAAAATCTGAATAAACATCCTTAATATTATGTGTGAACAACGACAAGCTTTTATACTTAATTTATAATTAACATTCAACATGCTCTTAACAGTTTTATTTTTTCTATTTTTTTAATTTAAGTTTAACATTTTAAGAGCCTAAACGCTGTAGACTTCAATAATAAAAGTCTTAATTGAGTAAATCTCTTGTAAAATAAAATAACTTCTTTTCTTAGTATAATGGAATTAAATAGTGAAAATCATACATTTATCTCAAAATTATTTTATGCTGCCTTTATTTAATCCTGTAGTTCATTTAATAATATTAACTGAGAAAAAAAGATGTATTTAAAAACAATTTTAATTAACAGTTTTTTTTTGTATATTTAAACAAGCAACAATACTATACAATAATATACTAATTTATTTATTATCATACATACATTTTTTATTTCAATTTAATTAATATTTTTAACACATTTGGTACGTTTTATCTTCTAGTGTTTTCGATTACACATCAAATTTTCGGTTTTCATTTAGGTTAAGGATTTTATGGCTGTAAATCTGAAATTTTACGAGTCACTACTATAAATAGTCGGAAATTTGAGAGCGAAATATTGTAAGGCCAGTCGTGGTGCAGGGACACTAGAGTGTGACTCTAAACGCGACGATAAAAATAAATGTTATAGGTAAATATTATGCAAGTTACATATTAATTTTCTTAAAAATATTTACAATATTATATAGTTTCTCGCACGAAATCCTATTTATTTTAAAAACTGCTGTTAGATATTTATATAATTTCTAGAAATTTTAAGCATTTGTTCCCGCGACTGAGAATCACACCAACAACCGTCACGTTTATAGTCTTACACTTTCATTTTTTGTTCTAGGTCGTGTATTTTATTACTATGTATCTTTAAAGTAAATAAAAGAATAATATGTACATGTAACATTATTATAATATAATACAGTCCTCAATATTCCTAAATATTAAGATATACAAAAACCAATATGAGCGATTGTGTCAAAAAGTAAAAACCACTAGAATATTAGTGGGACGTGGTACAATGTCTCCTTCATAATATGGTAAGGAAATTTATATTTAGCGCACGTCCGACGATGCGTATCGAATCACCGATGACTTCTCGATGTAACCGTGAGGCTGCGTCTCCCTCGAAGCTGTGCTGTTTGTTTTGTAGATGGGGAGCCCTTCTTGTTTAATAGCTTACTCTTAGCATTGTTATATATTGTAATATCATTATGTTGAGTTGTGTTGTGTTGTGTTGTGTCGAGGCCGTCGTGGCACAGGGGCAAAAGCGTGCAATTGTTAACACGACTGTTGTGGATTCGATTCACACTAGAGGGATTTAAATATTTAATTTCATTTCCTCGCTTTAGTAACGAGGCAAATCACGAGTTTAGTACCACCTCCAAACATACAATGCCTCAAGAATTCAACGGAGAATTCAATTGGAGAACGGGGAATTTAGATGGAGACCAGAGTATTTAAACAATAGGAGCCCATTCTCCTTTGTCTACTCTATTATATATATATAGTTTATTTTTTGTATTAATATATATAGTTTTATTTTTAGTTTAATTTATAATTTAGTATGCTAAATATTAGTCAATTAATTATATCGTTCAATATTTTTCTAAGGTTCAAGCTTTAGTGTCAAGAAATTCTTCGTAAGATTCGTGACTGAGTTCAACGTAATGATTTGTATTATTAGAGAGGGAAAATTAAAACGAAATATTAAATTTTCTCGAGTTGAGACTTGAGACGAAACCCACAGTCATCGCAGTTACAAAAAGTGTTGTCACAAAAACCACAATTTAAATAATATATTTTTTTAAATATATATCAACGAATTACATATGACGACAAGACAGGTGACAATATAACCTGCTCCGTCAAATACATATGTTCACCAGCACACGCCTGTGTTGAGCCATTGATTAAATAACTTTAATCAATGGCTCAATGGCAGTAATTAGCTAAGCGCTAAAAATTGAAAAATATTAATACAGAGAACTGTAATATTTTTTTTATTAACTTATATTAAATTATGTTGACGTAATATAATACATTTTATAATTTTTAAAATACCCAATCTGGATATACTACGGAACGAGAATGGAACAACTTTAAAAACATACGCCAAATCACATAGCCGGGGCCAATTTAATATTTCATTGAACTCAACGCTTTTGTCCATTTGAATTTTGTTAGATAAAGTCTTAGAATTGATTTGCAAATAGAGCTTCATTTTACCTAATCCTTTGAATATTAATGAGAGAATTATTAGACTTACAAGAGAGGAAAGATGGTATCAACAGTTAAGTTTACAGCTTATTGTTAAATTAAGAGTTAAATTAAAATATTACGCACAATTAAGTCCACAAAAAGTTTATCCATACATAAACTATCGCAAATTTCCACATAGTAGAGAGATGCAATTGACATCTTCGTTTATCATACCAGAACGGGAACACTTTCTCCGAGCTTGGATCAAACCCACAACCATCACGCTTCCAGTCAGATGCTGTCGCACTTCGCCCCGATGGCCTCTATATCATACAATAACCTCTTTACAATAATTACCTAACAAGCTCGCGTGTATTTAAAAATTCAGCGAATCCGATAAGAAACTGGTTCTAAATTTACTTGCAACAAAGCAACGAACTCATAATCTTCTAATATATAGGTAGTTGTCTATTAAAATTGTATATTTATTCAAGGCCAAAATATTTAGATAACTTTGGAGCGTAGAAGTTCAGAGTGAGGTGCAAAAAGTCTATACGTATGTTGTATTTGTATGAGTTTTAATATTTATATTTGATAATGTTGATATTGGGCTTCAAGCGATGTTTTCAATAATATCGGTGACATCACTATCGGATAATGTAACAAGGATATTGTCAAACAGTCATTAAACATTACATTATGTATTTATATGTATAGGTATGTACATATAAAAAAGCTCTTCTGTGGCTGAGGGCTTTTTCAGACACTTCCGTTCTCTACTTTCTGCCGAATTCTTGATTCTTGAGTGTTGAGTGCAAACTTAAAACAACGCTACGCTTTGCCTGGTTACCACAGCGAAGAATGAAAAGTATTAAGTGTTTCATTCTCTGAGTGGGAATCGAATTAGTGGAAAGGGAAAAAACAGGATATTCCATTTTACGTCATCACCAGTAATAAACATTTCAAATGGTGGCTACAATATCAAATTACTAAAATGTACACGAGATATTGTAAAGCTACGTTTTTTCATTCGTCTTTGATTTTTTAGTCACAAAAAAGCAACAAAACTCATATAGCTTATAAATACATATATTGTGTAAATTTTAAATGATGTATAATACCCGTCGTGGCGCAACGGCAAAAGGGTGTGACTGTAACGCGACGGTTGTGGGTTCGATCTTCATTCGAGGAAGTGGTATATATATATTTACGTTTATATTTCCATTTCTTCGCTCTAGTGTCGAGGCAAAGCGCGGCGTTGAGTTCTGCCACTCAACACGCAATGCCTCCAGAATTCGGCAGAAAGTGGGGAACGGAGTGTCTTAACACGAGGTTTTCTCTGCCTACACTGCTGTGTGCGAGATACAGCGTGAAGCTGATTTATATAATAACAATTTTGAGTTCAAATATTTTAATTTATATTATTTCCTTTTTTACCACAAAAATAAAAAAAATATATAATTAAAATGTCAATTAATACAAATTTAGTATACGAATTTAAAGACAAGTGAAATCTAGCATCTTCCACAGATTTACGCGCTAGAGGGAAGGTACTCTGTAATTAATTTTATCGACAACATCACAGAGACTCGGCACCATAATTCAATTGTGACCTCAATTTCCCTAATCTCGATGCAAAGATTAAATATTGGCGTTGAGTAGAAGCACTTTGCATAAGGTAAGTGGGTTTATAATATTTTTTTGATTATACAAAGTTCATTATACGGTACTGTAAAAAGTCAATTTTAAAAAATATATATGCAAGAATTAGCGTGCCTATCCTTGTATACTTTTAGACATCTTCTATAAATAATATAAAAGACGTCCTTTATTTTATTGTTGCTTATTTTTAGGGATATTTTGTCTTACGTTGTAATAACAGAAAATGGATTCCACATCCATCTCGTATCTTTCATCTCTGCTGATCATACTTCCCAAATGTACCACTTGTTCTAATATCTTACCATTTACACTGATCTTGCTTTCCGTCCTTTCTTCATCTCTTTCAAAAACCAGAACCTACTTGTGGAGGACGGAAGCTACAAATAGAGTGAATCTATCTATGTTATAAAAATAATTAACTCATTAGTGTCACAAATGTAACAACTACGCGACGAAGTCAAATCGAGATTACAATAAAAATAGCTAATATTAGAAAAGTAGCTTTACCTTCAAAATTCGTATCCTTTATATCGTTGTATATTGTAAGTATTATCGACACTTTATCTACACTCAAACACATGAATTCGCAAATACAAACTAACTGAAACCTTTTATCTCTTCGCCTACGCCGCGCCGTAGTACTGGAGGAGGCGCGAACAAGCTTACACAAATGTAAATTCGATCACGAGAAATTTAAGGATATCTGAGATTTGATGGAAATTTCTTGTATAGCGCTATAATTTCTTTGTTTTACACATTGGAAGTTCAAGCATAAATCTGTACTAATGTTACAAAATTATGTTAGTTAGAGATTATTTTATTAAACATGATGATCGCTGCGTTGCCCATTTAATGAGTTATAGGTATTAGGGTACATAAATAGGTCGTACGACGCAATCCGCTGTACCGGCGGCCAGAGTTACCTTGGGCACTTAGAATTTGTCATAATTGTTATTTTATAATATAATTTAATATATAATGATATCATAGGACAAATTCAAATTAGTAGTGTTATGATCTGTGTATAGAGTATAATATATTCCAGTGAAAACAAATATATTGGAAATTCATGTAACAAATACAGCGTCTGTTTATTTGAGATGAATAAAAGAATGGGCAATACTCATTTAACTTGTTGTTAAGCCTTCAATATACTTTGGTCATCTGTTGTATGACGTAGCTCTATAAAAGCTATAATAATAAAAAAAAATATAATTTAGTTTATATCAGCTTTCATACTTCTCATTTTTCAAATTCTCTAACCTATTGTAAAATATTAATGTAAATCTATTTTTAATTACTAAAAAATTGATCTTAAGAAAATTACTACAAAATATATTTTCTTATTTTGATAGCTGCATATAAATAAAACCTTTAGCAGATATGTTATTTGAAAGCTCGCCTACGCGGCACCGGTCCGCTGTTGCTCGACACGAGCATGTTTATACAAGTTGATGTCCATTTTGCAATATTCAATATTTTTGTACCGTTTTTTGTTATTATACTATCACTATCATAATACTGCTCTCAAAACCACACCGACTTAGTAAGATATAAACATTTTAAGTTTGTTCTCTTTTATTTTCGCATTCGCATGCCTTCAACTTAAATATACTTATATCAGTAATTATTATAATATTGGTGATTAACAAATATTTACATCGAAATCGAATCTGCGACTACAAACTTAAAAAGCTTAAAATATCACTTTACCACACACACACACACACACACACACATTGTCACCTTTCTTAAAAAAAAAGAAACAAGTTTGAAATAAAAATCAAGCAAAAATACAAAATATACATTCATTAAGAATAACGACAATTTAATTAATTATGTTAAAGTAAATAGATAAACCACTTCCTGGCACCGTTCGTTCGTAGAAAACTTAGAATCGCCATTATTAAAATGAGCTCTGACGCGGAGTGAACAACCGATAGCATATTTTTTGTACACGAAACTGGTGATCATTTAATGACAGCGATCAGAATTAAATTATTTAACATTTGTTCTTTATGCGCGAAGAAAAAACCCGGACAAAAAGAAGACAGCTGTTTTTGTTCACGACATAACGAGATAATGACCGTAAAAGGAACACTTGTAGAGTAATGTCGTTTTTTTTTATATAGAACTAATCGAATATTGTTAGATTAAATGGGTTCTAAAGAGACTTCTATAGTAGTAAAAACTAAACATAGAAGCTATTTGACTTCAAAATAGCTTTATCCGGGATAGAAGAATTGGCAGACAGAACTTATTGTCAAGATATTCCGTTCTTCGCTTCCCATCGTTATTAAAGAAGACCAATTTTTCATGCTGCATCACGAGGATAGCAGGGCAAGCATAGGGAACCTATGAACTCAGTGTTAAGACACTTCCGTACCTCACTTTGCCTTTACACCAGAGCTAAGAAATGAAAATATTATATTTTTCGTTTTCTTGAGTGGGAATCGAACCCACAATCTATCGCGTTTGCAACCACACGCGTTTAGCCGTGCTATTTATGAAGATCTCTAAGTAAATCCAGACAACTTTACCTACAAAGCCCTACGTACAGCCATACAGTATATAATACAGGTGTAATATGACTCACGAGATTCGTCTAAAAATAGCCTCCAGAAACAACGTATTGAGCTGACTGTTTACAAATACAAGACATTAGCGACGACTTGAGCGTAATTTAATTATATGCCTGTAGGAATTAACGGGTTGCTGATGAAGGATGGTTACAGCCTCCAGGAATGGGTACTTAGCCTCAAATGTATGGGTTTGGAACCGCATTATTTTATGGAGCTGCCTTAAGTTTAATTTAAACGTTTATTTTTGTTTCTATATAATAAAATATTGTTATTTGTATGTAATAGCAGTCTTTTGTATTGTACTCTTTGTAGAGTAGAATAATGCGATAAACGAAGAAAAATATTTATTTATAATATTAGATATAGAAAAGAGAATGAACACGATTTGAGTTCGTTGTGGCACTTGGCACAGCATCTCACTGCTCATATGACGGTTTTAGGTCCTATTTTTAAAATATTTTCATTTACTCGCTCTGGGAGCTAGACAATTCTCAATGTTTCCGCCTCTCAATATACAATGTCTCGAAAATAAGCGAAAAATGGGGGGCGGATTCTCGTAGCTCTTCCTTCCTCTGGCTACCCTGGCTCCTGTATATAGATACGGGATACAGCTAGCGGGAAGTTAAAAAAATATATTATTTAAGTGTAACTAAATTTGCAAAAGTTTTTCAAAAAAATTTCTACTATATAAACTATATACGGTACATAATTTTTAAATCTACTATTTAAAAATATTTTGATTGAAGCATATAGGTACAAAATATTGACAAGAATTAGAAATTGTAATCAACAAAATGGATAAAGATAAATCCGTCTCCATGTTAAGAAAACTGACTGTGCCGTGGAATAACGGATTATTTATTTATTTTGTCACATAAATCTATCCTAATGGCGCTGTCCGCAGATCGAGGATACTCATCTATTAATACACTGTTCGTGATTCCAGCTGATACATGCTTGTACCCTGGACTTTTAACAATAAGATGAATTAATAACTTGATTTACGCATTCCCTATAGTGTTTACTCAATTTTAGACATTGAACTTGGCAAGGCAGCTTGTAATCTAAGCTGACAAGAAAATATAAGCTGAAAGGTGTACCTTTCATATATAGTTTGATATCCAAAAGGCATAAACGTGTGACTGTAAACACGATGGTTGTGGGTTCAATTCCCACATGAGGAATGAAATATTTATTGGAACTCTCAAACTCAACATTTTCACGGCCACGTTTTGGTAACCAGCATTTAAGCACATATATATATATATTAACACTATCAATAAGGGGCAAGAAATTTCCAGTTTTGAGTGGAAGCATGTTAATTTAATATATATCTAAATATATATTATTATGTGTGATTATAGTAGGTAATAAGCGTAAAAAGCGAGCGTGTTGTAATCGAAGTTCACCCAAAATATGCAAATGTGGACTCGCACTTCATTTCACATGAATTGAAAGGGTTATAAAATCATAATACTAATTTCAAAGCTCAATTAATGTTAAAATGAGCACACCACTTAAGCTTTATTAGATATTAAGTTCATAAGGGGCTTTCTCTTAATTTTCTGTAAAAAATCCATTTTATTGGCGCTGAAACGGATTGCCAGTGTGCTCTAAGTATTGTAGAGTTTATTGACTAATTTTATAATAATGCATATTTAACAATTTATTTCAACAATATATAATTATACGGTATATTTTGCACGATTAGCATAACAATATAAGAAATAACTTAATAATAAGAAACTATTTTGCCCTTTAACCATTTTCTTTTCAAAGATTTATATATTTAAGTTTCTTGTGACACGACGGACACAGACTTCGGCTCATATTCCTTGAGAAAATTGTAGTGGCACAATGGTAATAGGGTACGACTGTTATCACGACGTAGATCCTAACCTCTCTCTGGTAATATAAACTTTAAATTCCGCCACTCAACGCGCAGGAACTATATAAATATTTATTGCTTTTTTAGCTTCACGCTGTATACATAGTAGGATAGGCAGAGGGAACTCTGGGAACCTAATGTTAAGACAGTATTCCTTATTAAGATATTTTCGTTTCCCACATTTCGCCGAATTCTTGAGGCATTGGGTGTCGAGTGGCGACGAAATTAAAATTTTAAATATTTCGTTCTACCACGTGGGAATCAAGCCCACATCAGTCGCGTTTACAGTCGCACGCTTGTGCCACTGCGTCACGACAGCCAGAAATACTATATTCAAGTATCATAAAATTGAAACTAACGAATACGGAAATCACAAGTGAGAATTTATTAAACACGGTATTTGAACTGAAATTATATAAACATTATTCTGCCGATGTCTGGAATCACGGTTGCTATGTAGCACTTTCAATAATATTAGCGATATCTAAAAGAACATGAGCTATTGAATGGATGCTTATTTTTAGGTTAGGAGAACCTAATGTCAAAAAGACAATCCAGTTTCTTATTTCTGTCTGAAACGGAGACTTTAAGTCATAGAACGAGTGACGGAACTTAATGCCGCCTTTTTTTATCATAGTAGAGATATAAATAATAATTTCATTCACTTTAGTCAGAAATGAATCATCAAGCTCCGCGTTTACGACCAGACATTGTCCCACAGCACCACGATGATCTCATAATGGATAAAGAAAAGCTATAGATTATCTAATATTATTTAGACTTTTTTGTCAAATTATATGTAGAAAATATTCTAATATAAATTATTAATAATAAATATTTTCTTAATAAGAATAAGAAGAACCCACAACCGTTACTTACACAAACTTGCTATATATTCTTTAAGGTTTCACAAAATTTCAATCACTTCTATGTGGCACGAGCGTGATGCAGTAGAATGTTACCAAACCAAAGCATACACATGTGAGTGTGTTAGTGCCACCCAATAAGTCATACTTCATAATAATAGAACTAAATTTTCTCTCAATTTCCTAAACTTAAAATTTTTTTAAGAAAACAGAATCACTCTTTTCCCCACATATGAGTGTACATAACTAGGTGAAAACCTAGTGTTAAGACACTCTATTCCCCGATTTCATTGCGTCTAAGAGAAAGAGATAGGGAAAAAATAAAAGAAATACTTTTACATCTTATTAATAACCAGTGCCATTTTATATTTATATAGCGAATAAGTTGGAGACATTAAAGTACACTGCAATGTTGTTAGTTAGTTCGTTTCTGAGGAAATTATCTGAATAAGGTTTAAACCTCGAAAGCATTATTTTAACAAGTTTACAGGATTTAACTTAGGATCTGCAGAGCACGCGGACTAAACAAAAGCCTTATGCAGTCTTTGTAATGAGGATGTTTTTAAATAAATGAAATGTAATTTTAGACAGTGTGGTGGCGCAGTGGGACTCTAAAGACCATGGTATTGAATTTGATCCCTAATCGGCAGAAATATAGTATTACAACTAATTTATTTCTCAAGTCACTCAATTTTGTTCGTCATATACAATTACTAAACGTAGCAAATAATTAAATAAGAAATTAGTTAAATTTCTAAAATTTCCCACATAAACTAGAATCTAATATAATTTAAAAAATTCGTATCAAAATTAACAATATACAGACAACAATAAGCTACCTAACTAAGCTACGTTATTAAATTTTCATCAACCACCAATATTTAATTAATACCGCTTGCACACAATTCGAACTTTATGCGAACATGAATTGTTAAACATTTGCGGTAAAATGTGTCATAATACCGTATAATATACCTAATTAATATAATATAAAATATTATATTATATCAGGTATATTATACGATAATCTATCTCATTCTCTTTTTGTATAAAAATATTTAAAAATCAAGATTAAGAACGAGACAAATGATAAGTATTAAATTTGGAATATAACTAAATTGATAGATTGAAAGTTTCAGATTTGAGGACAATTGCTTACATGTTTATATATGTAAATATTAAGCATGTAATGAATGTTATCGTTGTAATTAAAAATAATGATAAATCCTACTTCGATACGATCAATTCCTCCTTTAATGATTATAGGCCGAATCAATATAGAACTTAAAACATAAGAGCTTTTCTACGTTAGAGCTTCATACGGTGAAATCTAAGTATTTAAAATTAATCAAGCACAATTACTAACAAAAACAAATTTAAAAACTATATAACGCTAATCAAACATTAATATCTATCATCCAAAAGTTTAATAATTTTTTTTGACTCGTAAGCTTGTACGCCTTCACATCGATTTTTTAGAGACCAATTGACTCGTTTCAAGCGTACTGTCGAAACTTTAGTAATCGCTTTACTAATCTAGTTCACATTCGAGCTTTCTATAACCGGAACTGATGACGCGAGGTGATCAATAGCGATCAACATTAACGGTCACCCACCGAGTAACTGACCTCAGTTAACGCCACTTAACCTGCGTAATCGGCCAACTTGTGCAAATTACTAAACCGTTATTACATCTCGTTTAACTATTTGTTAGCAATAGCCGAAACTAAATTGAATGTTACTTTGTTAAAACTGTATTTTGTATAGAGCTGAGAACAGACCTTGTGTAATTGTCTTTGGCAAAGTATAAATTAAAAGATTGAAACCATTTTATATTATAAATGTATGTATATTTTGAAATTTGAACATTAGTTAACATGCAAGATAATATTATAATGATATTCAATAATAATATGTTAAGTAAACAAATACAAATTAGATGGAAAATATTAGTATCTAGAAGGGCTTTCAAAACAGTGAGCTTTTTATACATGAGAAATAATATAACATTAGTGACAGACACAATAAAGGTTTAGAACAAAGGATGCAATTCGCGGTACTTGCAATGCTGACCTCGGTAGACGTCATCGTAGAGGGGCGCTAGCGAGTCGGGCGCTCCCCAGCGGGACGCCTCGGGGTACACCATGGGGCCTACGACATAGCTCGGCCAGCGTGCGTCTACGCCGGCGGCTGCGCGCGGACTGCCGATCTATACTTCAACGTCGGAGTACACAAACCTGTTCCCTCTCTTTCCCGCAGTGACTCCCTCTCGCACTCCCCCTCGCCCCCGGCCCGTCGCCTGCCCCCGCGGTCCCCTATCAGCTTCACTTTCGCACGGTCGCGAACCCGTCGCGACACTAGTTTAATTGCAGCGGCTGCAGAACCGGATTTATTGTCTCCCGTCGATATCGCCGCTGTCATGGCACTCGGCCGCAGACGGACGGAAATTGTTTGTAAATTAACTGAAATTTTGGCTTGGATGGTGAAATATTCTGAAAATATAAATAATGTACAAAAACCTTTATTTATAACTTTTGAATATTATATTATAAAATAAGTTATATCCCATCCAATATTACATCATATATGAGAGATATGTGTTACAATTAAATTGTATTTAAAAATATATTTATACAGATTTTTACATAAAAAAGCTTATTTAAACAAAAATATAAATAAAAAAATTACAATAAAAAAATTTAAGCACTAAGCAGTAGTAAGTACTAAGTACTATAGTAAAAATAAGTAAGGAAATGCCATGGATGCGACGTGAGAGTGCGAACTATGCTCTAGTAGTAATGATCTGTATAAAAGATATCAACGAGCTTCGTTTTCATTGAAAAAACATTTGTACAGATCAAATTAAATTTCCATATCATTTAATTTATACGATTTTTTAAATATATGTAATGTGTATGAATTAAAGTTCATATATTTCGTTGTATCAATTGATTTTTAAATAATTTCAATGCCTGCCTTTGAATTTCATTTTATGCATTTCATATTGCAACACTATTTATCGAACTATATATGGAAAAACAAAAACCAAAAGTTTCATGTTATTTAATTCGTATTTTTTTAACTTCACAAAGTAATCAAAACATAACACGTGCAGTGGTATGCTTTCATTAAACTTTAAAAAATTAGACCTATATTTTATAGTATATTTATTAGCACGATAAAATTCATACTCTACTCTGTACATGTAACAAGGTAAGCAGAGGGAGACTGGTGTTACAACTCTCCACTCCTCACTTCCCGTCAGATTCTGAAGGCGCCTTATATCTAGTCACACACTGTGTTTTGAAAAATGTCAGCGCGGTGCTGACCGCGGAAAAAAGGCAATCGGGCCCACAATTGTACTCCTGCGCCACAACGGGCTTCAAAACATATCATGTACATGTTTTATAAGTTTTCCACATAACTGCGATACCTCGTTTACGACGTCTTCTTCCGTGTTTCCACACAATGCCTGCACATTGCACATGCAAGTCGTAGACGTACTCGTGGCGCACTTGACGCCTGACCCGCCCCCGTCACCCGCGCTCGATATTATTTACTTTCTAAATACATTTCTCTTATTAAAAGTATAAGGAATAAAAACGCCATGTTGCAATGTAACAAGAAAATCGTAAGATTAATCACTTTCTCTACAATAGAGCAGAAATAAATTTTATGATGATTACAGCTCAGGAAATAATAACAATATAATATTACAGCACCACAATAATTATTATAACTATTGGGTGCCGCTGTAAATGTTGTTTAAAATTGTACTTATAAATATTATTATTTTATTTCATAGGAAAAAGTAAACGCGACAGTTGTGAGTTCTATTCCCACTCCGGAAAATGGATTATTTTTATTTCCTCGGTTTGGCAATAAGATAAAGCGCGGCGTTGTGTACCGCCGCTTATCGTGCAATATTTGAACAATTGAGTAAAATGTGGGGAAGAGTGTCCTAACACTACCCTCAGCTAAGTTCCCTCAATCTTACCTACTATATTTGGGATACGGCGTGAAGCTATAAAAAGAAAAAAAAAGATAGAATAAAGAAAGAAATTATTCAAAACATATATAAAAATAGACAATTTCATTAGAACCTCGAATCAAATGCACGCTTTCATAAGTCTAAAACATGTCTCTTGATACAAGAGAGCACCGTTAACCCTAACTAGTTCAGCTTCAATACGTATTTGAAATCTTTTTGCATTTTCTCTGACAGAACTTTGATTTCTCACTAACAAGTCTACGCTGGTGTACGAGATCTAACTGCGTATTTTGATTAAGTCATATTTACCATGAGTAACCAAGTTAGATATTACACTTGTAAACTCAAATATATGCTATTAATTTTCGGAGCTCTCACAGAAAGTACAGTGAAAACATATAAGTTTTATATGTCATTGTACGATTGTAGTTTTCATTTGTAAAACTAAAAAATATATTACATCATAGTAGAATCACTTAAGCCAAATAGACAAGCAAGAAAACCCCCGTCTGTCGTGACAAGCTAGTCTATTTACGTAACAAAAACACTAAGTAGGTGTGACAACGTGTGTCCGTGCGCCGCGGACGGACCGACACACAGGCGGGCGCAGGCGCGCTGCAGCGGGACGGGGCAGCTACCGCAACCAGTTTGTTTTAAATTCGCGATAAAAAATATCTGCACAGTCGTGTCATTAGCCGCAGTCACCCGCCCCGCCTGCATTTATTAATCTTATTCGGAGAAATCGGCGCATCAGACCTCACCCCGCTACCCTGCGCTACCCTGCTGCTCACTGCACCGGCCTGGCTGTTTAGTCAGTGCGGCCATTTAAATAATTTCGTGATATCGATAAAGAGATGCTGCGATAAGGAAATTCTGATAAATGATTAATTGTATGTAGATGAGTTCCACTAAATGTAAAGTACGGGAGATTGTGGGTTCGATCTTCCTTCGAGAAATAAATATTATTTTTTTAATATTTTCGTATCTTCGTTCTGGAACCAAGATAAAATGGCGCCGTTAAGTTCCACCACACAACACGCAACGCCTCGTGAAATTCGGCGGAAAGTGGAGAACGCAGTGTCTTAACACTAGGTTCCCTCTGCCTATCCTGGTGTATGCGTGTCAGTTGAGCACTAATCACTTCGCAAATGTCACGTTGTATGGAAATTGAAACTATATTACACAATATGAGAATACTATTTAAAATTTATAAACTATGATAATTTATAGAACGTTAAGCGTATTAAAAAGTAAAAAAAGGAAAACAGTAGTCAAAAAGTAGAAAAAGAAAAACTTTAATTGCCATTTTATCTGCCTAGACCGGACAATATAGCAGACACAATACAGTTAGTAGCACTTTAAGTAAACTTATACTTTACTTCTGTGCATCGGTATGTATATTTATTTCAGCTTCAGTATACAAAGGGAACCTATTGTTAAGACACTTCGTTCCTCATTTTCCGGCAGATTTCTGGTGGCACCTGAAATCTGTCAGAGCTTGCATGTTGAGTGGCAGGATTCGTTGGTCAATTGGCCGCGCTTTTGCTTCGACTCCAGAGCGAAGAAATCAAAATATTAAATATTTCATTTTCTTGAGTGGGAATCAAAAACGCGAAATGTCGCGTTCAGTCACACTGAGCCCCTAAGCGACTAGCCTCAAAAAATAGCTTGGTTACGATGAAAAACTGTTCGCACACCACTATCATTATTTTATAAAATGATTACTTTAATGCGACCTACTATATTAATTACTCAAACCTATCTAAATATGTCAAAAGGTAAATTTTATTTTCTATCCAAACTTTACTTGAGTTAGAACTTATAAGTTGTCTTACTTGTTCAGTGTATGTTACACAAATTTCATCGTACGTCGGCTTATTTAATTAGAATATTCATAACATAATTGTACAGTATCTATTTTACAAAGAAGTTAACGTAATTATAATGTGTTTCATAATGTGTAACATAAACAATGTTATTTTTATTTGAAAATAATTTACTTTCCCTTTGAGGCTCATATTAATAATAAATAATTATAATGTAATGTAGAGTTAGCCCAAAAATATTGATAAAAACGATTTCTTAATAAATAATACAATATTTCATGTCATTCAATCAATACATTAACACCTAATATATTCATTAAATTTTAAAACGATATATTTTTATTATTTTATTAATAATTCATCGATAGTCGAAATCGGACATCTCTAAGCCGCGTCCAGTCACTGTGCGACATTACCTTGAATATGTTACCCACATACGCAACACGCAATATAAGTTCAAATAAAAAATCGCTAAATTCATCGAATTACAGTGAAGTTGACTTTGGAAAAAAATAACGTTGGCCCAAAAATAAAACTCGCCGTAGGTTTACTTGAAAAGTGGTCGACAGTGTACTCTTTTTTACTGACTTACATATAACATTGTTTATAAGTAGAAAATGTGCGAGCTCTTTTCAATGTATTTTCGAAAGCTTGCTAGTTCCGGTGATCATGCGAACTCATCTAAGTTTCCCACACTTCTATTTATTTTCTGTCCCCATATTACCTTCTATAATTTGTTGCATTTAATTTTTATTTAATTCTATTATTATTTAATTTGTTACTTTTATTTGGTAACAAATTGTCTGTTCGATGTTTCATTGATGAGAGCCATGGTGCAGCAGTGGAAGATGTAACGGCTATGGTGAGATAGAGATAGTGAATTCGATTCTCACTCATGGAAGCAGTTATAGTTAAACAACTTTATTTTCCAGTCTCCCTCTTCTACTGTGTGCCATAATGAACTCTTAATAGGAAGAATATGACTTAAATCAAAATAGAACACTTTGTATCTATGTAGCACCTGACACCAGTTGCTATTTAATTCGCAACCTATTTCCTTATCTCAAAATCCAAGCTACATTTCTGAAGTTATTCTGAATATTCATTTTATATACATTACAAGTATTTGTATTTTCCAGGTTTAAATCGCGCCGTGGTTTCAATTCCAGCGCGTAACTTATACGAGCCAAAGATAGATGTGGCGAGTCATTGTGCATTGCATAACTCATGGACACTTTGCCCCTAATGCAGGAAATCCTAATGGTTATTTATTAGAACCAGATTTTGAGATAAAATAACATTATACCTACCTAAGTCTCTATGTAACAGTAAAGCTCTTTAATTCCCCTTAACCATATATTCTTTTTTTTTTAATGTTTAACCAAGAATTGTCTAGTAAATAGATCCCTTCTTCTTCTCTAGTAAATAGATGGATAGATAAATAGAGCAACTAATAATAAACTAATGATAGTTCGGCACGATGACCGATTTTGCGAAATTGTACCAGAATATTAAGAAATATATTATAATATGAGTGCGGCTATAACGCGACAGGTTGTAAGTTTGATCTCCACTCGAGGAAATGAAATATCCTATATCATTGCTTGCATTTACTCAGCACGCCATGCCTCCAGAGTCTTGCGGAAAGAAGAAGAAAGGAAGTTTCTTAATACTAGATTCTTAGGTTTCCTTTACCTTGTGCGGGATACAGCGTGAAGCTTAAAGAAAAAATTGCAGAAAATAAGCTTTGATATTTAAAAAATATTTTTTAATTTATAAATTTAAACATCGCACCAAAACGCTCCAAATATCAAGGTGTCGGTCGTGCTCGTCATCGTCAAGTCTGGGTAATCTATCAGTGCCTTGATACAATACAAAATGTCAATTTGTTAATCAAGGTGTGACGTCAATCGCTCTTGTTTACTAGGTAAGAGTAGTAGTAAAGAGTTAAATAGATACCTACATAAGGGAAAAAAACAAATTCACGCTTTTTCGGTATAGCTGAGAAGGCAAACGTTAAGACATTCTATTACTCACTTTGTGCCTATTACTAAATTTTCGAGACATTGCGTGTTTAATTGCAAATGGAACGGATGGTACCTGAGCGAGAAAATAGAAATAATTCATCTCCCTGAGTGCGAGTGAACCCACAACCGTTGTGTTCACTCTGTACAGTAAAAGTCTGTGTGTAAGGTACTGTACTGTACTATTGTATGGAAATTACAACATTCTAAAGAAATATTTTAAAATGAAACAAGTTTAAAAATACATATATATACATAATAATAGTCTTAAAAAATCCATGTCCATGTTTAAGATGTAACAATGCCATTATTGTGGGCTCAGAAAGAAAATATATGGGCAAGGCTCAAATCAAATATGATATTTAATAGGTTACACTGTTTGTAATAAAATTAAATACAATTGCAGGCCTATTTTGAGTTTTATGAATTTCTGATTGTAATATTTGTTACAGGTTCAATCGCTAGTAGGGGGGAAATAGATATTTTTCAGGCTCTGGTGACTAAGACTAAGTGCAGTGTGGAGTTCCAACACTTAATATGCAGTATATCAAAATTGGGTAAAAAGTAGAGAACAGAGTATCTTAACACTGCCTTCTCTCTTTTTTTATTGCGAAGTAACCCTTTTATGGGCTGTGGAAAGAGAAATTAAAAATAAGTTTTTAGTTGTGACACCATAGCATGAAATATAAAAAACTCCAATTTGCATTATGATGTCATCTCAACTATAATTATTTACACAAAACTTTCTGTATTCCTGATCTAAATCCAATTATGCCCAGAATAGTTACAAGTAAGCTATGATAAAATATATAATATTTACTTTGTGATTATACAGATATAGTTCACAGTAATGTGCATATATTATATAGTCTACTAAGGAGCTAGGGACTTAGACTAGGGAATATTTAGGTATCTCTGCCATAAGATCATTTTGGTCTTATGGCTCAGTTAATGTTTCAGAATACTATGTTTTTTTTATTTGTTACTTAAATACATATCATAAAAATAAAACTTGTTGGTTATCTGCAAACCTATATGTATCGCACCTAAAACAATTTTAAATGTTGAAACCTAATCAAATAAATATACATAAATTTTTATATATTAAATAAAGGGCAACATTCACTAAAGTAAAGAGTTTAAGTTGTATTTACAAACACTATTTTATGTTTATGATTTTATTTCTTTAGAGATATCACATGAAATAGAAATCATACTCACATCTACATACATATTGTAAATTGTTAATAATATCAGAATACCACACACAAATACTCAAGATAGTTTTTAGGTTATGTTCACTTTGCAGGAGCTGGGGCTGTCGGTGCGCTAGCTACTCTTTGTTGAGCCGCCGACAATGTTGGAGTATCAGACGCTAAAGACCTCAATTGTTTTTCAGCAACCGCATTCACCATCTTTGTGACATTCGCCTTCATCTTATTACGTTCAATTGCTTGTGCTTTACTACGTACTGGGGCATTGCTTCTTTTAGTCACAGCTTTCCCTTTGTTCTTGTTCTTTTTAACTTTGGCACCTGAAGGTAATTTACTCTTCACTTTCAATTTACCTTGAGCCATTTTTAATTTTATTTAAAGCTTTTAAAATCAATAAACAAATACACCAGAGTACTCTAACGTGGAATTGACTTTGACTTTGACAGTACAGCGACATAAGATTTAAGAGTTGTGACTTTGACAGCTCTAACTTTCTTATTGCCATAAAAAATATTATAACAAAAGAACTATACTCAATTTTCCTTATATCTACAGTTGAGTTTTCCTTAAATCTACAACATAAAATGTGATGAATTGCGGCTTAACACGCATTTTAATTAATTGACTGAAAAAATCTTTATTACTCAGTATTTTCTTTAGCCAATTTGTAAAATTTGTAAAATAGCGATAACTTATTTAACATATATTGTAAAGAATATTTTTTATCAGCCTATTAACTAGGCTGAAAAAAAAGCAATATGCTACATCACTCGCTACATCACTACTATATTTTATTATTTCTATAAGTACATTTCAAAAAACTATATTCTTTATAAGCATTAAAACTTTTTATTATATCAAAAATTGAAAAAATATTTTTTGAGTAAGACAGGGAATAAAAATATTTATAATTTTTGTATAATTTATATATTTTGTAATATAATTATATAGTTTGTGAGATTGTTAAAACATTTCATAACTTTTTGTAAAGAGAATGATATTGTTGCACAATAATTAAATTCAATTATATAATTGAAGAAGTATAATTACGTAAGAGGATATTAAATGAAGAGCATTACATTTTACTTATTAATTTTATTCATAAATCGACTGTTGTAGTATATGAATTCGAGTTTCAAGTTAAGAAATATACATAATATATTATATCTAAATATATTTTATGTACAGATAAATAGAAAAGTAGTCGAATATAATCAGCTATCGAAAGATTCGAGTGGCGAGAGTGCAGGCGACCGGCGAGAAGCGGTGCGGACGAGGGCGCAGCTCGCCATAAATCGTATAGAAAAATAGATAAATCGCTCAAAAACGTCAGAATCAGTCGAAAGAATAGTAGAGTAGAGAGCGGGCTTGTAGAAGGCGGTCAGCGAGACACGCTGCCGGGCCCACTTCACGCGTACTCCGTGTCCGTAGAAAGCGACCGCTCAGCAGGAGAGCGCCTGCCGCTGGTCTCCGCCACCGCCGGCTCGCCAGCCTGCGCCTGGGCGTACGCCAGGCTCTTCTGATAACTGAATAGCTGCCGCTCTAGAGAGTAGTTCTCCGCTTGCAGTGCAGCTATCTCACGTCTGTAAATAAAACGAAACAAAAATATTAATGAATATGCAATTTAATATAATAATAGCGGACTACAAACATTGATAATGTAACTCAACAATTTATACCTCATCTGATGAGCATGTAATCGACAGAGATCGTCATAAACATGATAGGTTGCTTGAAATAGAAGATATGTGTCCGTCCACTCGAGACGGACACGAAGCTCTCCGCCTGCATGCAAAAAAGGGCATCCTGTCCGTGAAACATCTTCCACTCTTAAAGCAGTTTCCATCATAAGTCCCTCGTCCGCACTTTCTTGAGCATAGTAATGTTCAAAGGGAGCACCGGGTAGCTCGTCGGCCTCAGCCTCCCCTGGCGCAGGAGATGCGCGCACAAGCCACGCTGACCAACTTACATAGCGAAGGTGGTTGCGTGGGACATGATGCACATCTCGATACAACATATGCAGTCGCACCGTCTCTGAATGCGTATCGCATCGGAGAGCCCAAGCTTGTTTATCACGATCGTAGCAAGTGGCCGCACGTCCAGCGACAGGTACTGCTAGCTCAGCTAGAGCTCTGGCTGATACTAGTTCTACTGTCAATCGGATACCTTTTTGAAGAAGACGCGAAGGCGGACGTGGTGTCCAGGGTGGAGTTCGACCCTCCGCATCGCAAAGATATTCAAGAGGCCCTGAATGTATTCGTCTGTCGCCTTCTCCCAGAGATAGTGCATAGCGTACTCGACAGAGCTGCCCCTCCCCTGACAGCCTGACTAAGCGCAGTGTAAGAGGCTCTTTTCCAACGCCGCCAGTTGCTGACACCGACCAATCAAATCCAGCGAAAGCTATCGGCGGAGTATCTAAGCGAGGGGCACGCAGCTCGCAGAAGTATAGTGTTCGGACACGCGACATGCTCAATTCCAATTGAAATTCTCCCCTCGCGTCTGCAAACTTGGTGTTGAGTTCCGTCAGGGAAACGCAACGACCACGTCCCTGTGCCGCGCATCCTGCGAAGAATCTAACTTGTTTGCCAGAAAAACCTTCATTGGCTGTGAAGTGATCACGACTAAGCAAGGTAAAAGTGAAGTCTACGTAGACTCGCATGCCTTCGCAAACGCCCCGCCACACCAGATATACACCTGTAACGAAAATATATATATTTACTTAATCACATGCTTATGGTCTAAAAATATCAAAGATTTTAAAATATTTTACAAACCCAACGCGGCCTCCGTACGACTGAAGGCGACTGCCCATCTTTGGTGCGCACAACAGAAGTCCTTCGAGGTGACGTCGCGGTCGGGCTCTCGGGTGGCGGAACGTGTGACCACGAAGGTGAAGACGTGCGTATCCGCGCGGTCTTTCAGCCGCGTGGCGCGGTACAGCAACGCCATGCACTCGCGAGCCGCACGCCCGCCCCGCCTGCGCCTGCGTCTAAATAACACCAATCCGCAACTATGAAACATTGCGTTAGGTTATACGTTATTTTTCATAAAGATCAAGAATTATAAAAATATAAACTTTTGTATTGTAAATGTAATCTAACTCTTACTACAAATTTTATCTAATAGTCAGTATAATAAAATATGAAAAGTGCATAAAACAATAATCAATAATATTAAGAAAAAATAAATTTGATTTCACATTTATACAACTCAATACTTTTTCTAATGGGTATTATAAGATTTTCATTTTAATACAATCGATACATATATGTATTATGCATGACATGAGAAGCTTAATCGTTACATTAGAATAACAAATAACCCTGCAAATTATATAGGAACTTTTTTATATTCAAGAAGATCCCATAAGATGGCAGGATGGATTGGATAAGGGAAGCTATAAACTTTCAGGAAAATCAATTATCTTTCAGAAGCTTTTTATAGAGATGTTTTACGAGACGTCACAATTCTTTTTGGAACTTGTTTATGTGTTACCTTAAGCTATTTTATAACCCATATTCTGTTACACTTTATGTCGGCTATAATTATTTCATCAAATTAATTGTCTTCTGATCTAAGGGATGTTTTATTATTTATCTATGTCTTCATTATATTAACTATATTTAACCTGCTATTGTCGTATTATTGTTTGTCAAGTTCATTCAAACCATAAAAAGAGTAAACTATATTAAAATATGTGCAGTATATTATTTGTTATTAATTATGCATTTATTGAAGCCATCGTGGCGCAGTGGGGAAGTGTATCACTGCGTTACGATAGTCATGTTGGTAGTGGGTTCGATTCTCACTCGAACTAATAATTAATTATTGTCATTTTAACGCTGTGACAAGTCGTAGCGAGATGGTTAGTTCCGCAAGTTCACGAGTTCGGGAAGTTAAAACAAAGTCTTATGACATTAACTGTAATGTGTCACTAACTCATTTATTCCAGATGCAGAGATGTAGAAATAATAAATGTAAAAAGAGATAATGGCCATTAACATTATTAGGTCAAATATAAATTCTGTAAGTTATGGAGCCATGCTTTCAAATTGGATTTGCAAGGCGAATAAAATATTGAGAATAGTAGCTTTTATGAACTCTAAAGAGCGAGGTGATTGAAAATGATTGACGCTAATTACATGGGAGCTATTGATGTTTTCCACATTGTAAATATTCATTGACGTTTTATTAATATTTTTTCTACTTAAATGTTGAAAGCTATATGAAGTAAGAATTAAATCTAAGCTTTTTTAGTTTAACATTAATTAATAATAATTAACATCGACACCAGAGTGGGGAAATGAACATATAAATTGAAATAAATATTTAATTTCTTCTAACAGGAATATAACCCACAACCAGTCCTGTTGAGAGTCACATTTTGCTTTTGTGCCACGACTGACGCGTCTAAAAGATACGTACGTACTTACGTAGTATCTAAACTGTATATATTACTAAGTAAGCACGTACGTTTTATATTTGGTAAGTTCAGATTTAAAGTATAAAAAATAATTTTGTGTACATATCAAAAAGAAATTGACATTTAATGTTGAAAACCTATTCATAAAAAACCAATTAAGTGTGATTGAGGCTCACGTCCCACTGAGAATTCTGTATCTATGCCTGTACCATGTCGGTATCGTAAGAGGCGACTAAAGTACGTGTGGTAGAGTCACGTCGCCGGTAATACCACCCCCGGCATTTAAAACCGCCGTGAAGTAGTGGCTCTTGCCACTACGTTTCGCATTAGGTAATGCCGGGCCCCAGAACCCAACATCCTCCACCTCAAGGACCGGCAACGCACCTCTGGTGTTGCACGGCGTCGTAGGCGGCGTTGATCACTTAATATCAGGTGACTCGAACGCTCGTTTGCCTTGTCCTCTCCCATAAAAAAAATGCAGCAAAAACGATGCGTAAATGCTCACATCTTTTGATTACATGGACTTAGAAGTTTGATTTTTTGTACCGTTTGGAACCGTAGGCCAGAATATTTGATTTGATTTTATTAATTTTAGTTTCAGACTCGTCCACAAAAGTTACATAAATCAAACACAAACCAATTGTCTACCTTACCTAAATTGATTTCTACTGCTTAACATAACTTTTGTCACTCTGGACCTCAGAAGAGAAAGCTTTCATTTTTACTTTTCCAAAAACATTTATGTAATTACGTAGAACTAAACATACTTAGCGGTATTTTAATAAATATATACTCATAAAGAACTCCACAGAATTTTAAAACATATAATATATTAAGTTTAAAAGGGAAGTAAAAAACAGACCTCGGGTGACAACGACCCTTTCATATAATATTTAAATTTTAAACAACTTGTTATTATGTCTGTATTAACTTAATCGCAAATAAAGCCAAATTAAAAAAGTTTCAACCGCTATTGCAGCTTAGAGATTGAATAAATTAAGTAATACAACAGGATAAACTTCCTAAATTTAACTGAAAATGAAAGAAATATTAACAAATCAAAAGTTTATTATTTTACAAAAACATATTTATATTCCAGAAACTTCCTTTGCTTGGTAAAACGAAGCGCTATTCGACATACCTACTATTTGTTGATTTCTATCACTCAACAAGTAACAGGTAATTTTTTTTTAGTTACAATTTAGATTATAAATATACAGTTCTTGCATACCATTCAATATAAGAAGAAGTTCCTAGTTTTAATAATTTTTATTCACAACAATTTTTATTAATTCTCCAATGCAAACAAAAAAATACCGGTCACATAAAGTAAAAATTTACTTGAATAAAAATATTATAAGAGAAAATGAATGACAAAACAAGGTTTTTATTTACTTAGCTTTTATATTGTAAAGAACATCAAAAAGGCGTCTCACCATAAAATATGAGAAATGAAAATAAAATTCTAGCCCAAAACTCTGTATAACGCAATAAACTTATATAGAAACGTCTAAATTATGTATGTATGAGACGTTATATTATGATAAACGAGCACGCCTTTTAGGAAACGGTGGATTATTTCACGCTAACACAAGTAACATATCTTACTTACTTTATCATTATACTTTGGGACTTGCTGGAGAAAAAAATATATTACAAATTGAAATTTTTAAAGCATTTTTCAGTAATTACTCCAAATACTATAACAATAGACTAGTGGAGAACCACAATCATCCGCACTGTAAAAGCTTATACTTTCAAGAAGAGTCTACTGAGAGGATTTATTTCTTAAGCTGTAGAGCTTATAGCTGCGTTCCTTGGTTGCTTATATTTACAGAATATGAAATATTTTCAATATTACATTGTGATATAACTAACCTTTTTTAGTTACCACAATTTAAACCTACGAGTATGTCGAATTGAGCAAAAAATAGTTTGCTTTAATTTTTTTGACACAAATATTTTCATTAACTAGATTTATTTTATAATGTACTAAGAACAACCTCATCGTCGGGTTGAGCGAGCGTTGACTGATACATATGTATATATATATATATATATATCCGTCCGTCCGTCCCGTCCTTAAAATTTTGTAAATCATGAATCTCTTCTAAAACACACTAATTTACTTATTTAAAAACAATATAACATATTATTATAATATAATATATTCACGTTGTATTCCACACAAAGCAAAGTAAGTAGCCAGAAGGAACCCGGCTGCTTATTATTAAAACGAGAAATCGAACCCATAAATTGCGCCACGACTTTCACTCACATATACTTATACTAATATCATATATCTAATATTAACAGCATATTAGATAGATGGATAATATATTTAATTTTGCAAACAACTATACGTTACTACGAAACTGTGAGTAAAATAAAAAAAGAATCGATAATTGTAGAAATATAACTAACATACAATGGCTACCTTATCACTATTAGTGATCCCTTGGGCGTAAACAATTACGAAAAAATATAGGAACCGTGTAGTGCACAAAAACATTGTTAAAAATAACAATAAATTATTAAAAAGAAAAGAAAGAAAAGAGAAAAAATAAATATACAAATATCATTAACCGTGATATAGATTACATATAATACATATTATTTTCATTTTATTAACAATTTTCATTTTATACATATTTAAATAAATACTAAATACATTCAATTATATGTTGAGTTCGGCTCTTGTGTCCATAATTAGTTTTAATATTACCATTTTTTGTTATTTTACCGAATCGTTTATTAGCTATCTCTTTTTTTACCTTTTTAGTTTTCCACAACATTTCATTTCAGTGTGGTTACCTACAATAATATAATATAGGAAAAAACGTGGCACAACTAATTATGTTATTTTAATATTAAATTATATAAATTAAAAATAGCCTGCACGCAATTCCCTAACGTAATCTAATGTGTAAGAAAATTTATTCGCGTGGACGAGACATTGTAAATTTAATATGTCAAGCATGCAAATTGCCTTTTTTCTTATATAACATTAAAGGTAAAATAAAAAAATCTTATTGGATTGTAGATTCAAATTACACTTTAACACGTACACATAATAATAAGATTATTCATTATATAACATTATTAACATATTATAAGCAACAATTGCTGAGGCTGTGGTGGTGGAGCAGAGAGGCTCTAGAGGACTATGATGGGATGGTTATGGGTTCGATTCTCACTCGGGAGAATGAATTGGTATTTATTCATTGTTTCATTTCCTCGTTCTGGTAACAAGACAAAGCGCGGCATTATAAAGATGAAGAAAAACAATTGCTGAAAGTTCTTATTAACACATAAATTCATCTACGGTGTTATCGATAATAGCTTAACTAAAATTTTTGATTTTTCGTAAAATTTAAGCTTACTTTTCTAAGCTTGCGCAATTTCATTTGAGTACGTAATACGTAACGAATTTTCGAAACACTTCTGCCATTAGCGCTTTATACATTCAAATAGGGTCAAGTGGTTTATATGACGTTTGTAAATGCAAAAAATACGAACTGTGTAACGTACATATGTACATTTAATAGTAGGAGTTTCCTTTTTTTATTTGAGCAGAAATGAGTTTATAAACAAAATTTTAATTTAAAAATCCAATACAGCGGTTATGAAAACTAAATATTTTTTAACTTTTTTGAACTGCATCGTGGAATATTTATTAATACCGCACATTTGTGAATACATTTAATAGTTATAGAGAGAATAATTATAGTTTTAATATTTTCATGTTCCTCCGCCACGTAACACGCAATGTCTCTAGAATTTTTTGGCGGAAAGAAGCGAAGTGTCTTGAACACTGGGCTCTCTGCCTAGCCTGCTGCTTAATTAAAATATTATATTAGAATATTAAATACAGTTAAAAACATAAGGGTGAAATAGCAAGGACATCCATCAGTTATGACAAAGGTAAGGAAACTTTACTTAACATGACTTACGACGAAAGTTTTCTCGAGTTCAACAGTTCAAAGTTCCACCTCTCTTAAGTTAATCAACAAATAAATCTGTGCTCATCTGTAAAAGCAACTATAAGGAGGTTCCTCTTAACTTAATTATTATTTAAACACTCATATTTATTTTGAATACACAAAAGATACAAAAGAATGTGTAACGTAAGTCAATTGTCGATGAAAGAAAAATACAATGCAATAAAAAAATATAAATAAATAATTTAAAAAAATGTACTCAATCTTGTGTTTAAGAAAATTAAGTGTACCTTACTGAGACCAGTATATCTTTAATCAGCTACGTTTTATTTAGTGAGAGTTTCGTAAATTCTAACAGTTTGGTGCAAAATTAATTTTTATATAAAATTATTCGATAAGATAGTGAAATAGAAGAGTGAAGACAAAATTTTAAATCAATTTACCTACCTACCTTGTCTCACGATTTTTAAGAGAACTCTTTAACGAAGAGTCAATACAGAAGTTTTACAAAAATAATAAAAAAGCTTGTCCAGATTTATATTTCATTTTGTATTTTCATTTTAATGCTATATTCTAAAATGTGAAAAGCCATGAGGTAATGTTAGAAATTGAATTTAAATATTTAATTAGGACACACTTTTGACATTTTATCCATCTTATAACAACAACCGTCTTTTAAATTTAAATTTATACTTTTATATACAGCTATTTTTCTTACATTAAAACGAGTGATTGCTTATTCCACCATCACGGCGTGTACGAGGGGCGTGGGTGTTCAGAGTGACAAATTACTAAAAGATCCTAGGTAGAACAGAACTAGGTAGTTTCCCTGCAATATCAAAGGATCAATTTACCCCAAGGGATTAATCGTCTCGTACACATTTCCCCTATAAGTTATTAAATGACAAAAATGCTACTTAGGAATTATAACTTCTTTTTTGCTTCACGCTGTAAGCAGAGTGAACTTAGAGTTAAGACACTCAGTATTACCCACTTTTTTTCCTATTTTTTGTGACATTGTACGTTGAACACTTTTCAACTCAACTCAACGTCTAGTTTTTAATCTGAACTTCTTTTGTCTATTACTTGAAATTCTTTGTTACTTTACATGTATTACGGTGCAATGTTTAATTTTATATCGCATCCACAAGTTAGCTGAGGGAACCACATTTTATGTGACATCAAATCCATAATAACTTCAATATACACGACGTCACGTGTACGCCATCGTTAGGCCTCGTATACACTGGGTTTATTGAGAAAATTAATAATTTTTTTATTAAGTACAGATTAAGTTGAATGGATGAACGGGAAGTGATATTTCATGGCGCAAATTTATTTAATTTTTTGTTACTTAATAGGCATTAAATTATTTGATCTTAGTTAATTAATAAATGTTTTTAGTTTAAATTTAGTAATAGTAAGATAAAATATTATAAAATAATTATTATAAACATCTAGAACTCTACCTGCTTCTTAGATCCCCTTTGTGTGGCATATGTGAAGTGAACAGTGCTGAACCGGCACGCTCGAATCAAGTAACAAAACCGAACACATATAGAAGATATAGGGGAGAATCGTAAAAACAAGAAGAAAAAATATAAATAAATCCACCTATAGAACAATAAAAACCATGAAAAGAAAATGGTTGTGACTATTTTCGTTCTGTAAATACAAAACAAATGGACGGTTTCTTTAATTTGTACAAACGTTGATCAAATGACAACATTTGCCCGACACTGTAATCTCGGATTGTAACCACGTGTAACCACAGTCCACGCGTCAGTTCGACATGGAATACTCGTATACGGTAATTGTTTTGTTCTGCATGAACATGGCATTCATTAAGCTTTATAAAGTCGGAAACTAATTATAGCAATTATTGTTTTTCGTGGCCCATAATGGATATTTTTAGATTAATAATAGTCTTTGATTTGTTTTACTCTATTGAATTGATTTGTTTAATAATAAAATCGAGTATTTACAGATTTAGTATTACTATGACAGCTATAAAATTTTGACTAAATTGGACCTTTCTCTATGGTCAGACTTACCTAGTGTTTTTAAACTGTGTCTATGACACGTGATATTTTTTATCTTCACACTGTATCCCACCCATACCAAGATAGGCACTGTTAGAGGCAGAGGGATCCTGGGAACCTAGTATTAAGATATCTGTTTCCAATACAATAGAGTAAAACAAACATAACAGTATTTAATTAGAGAGAACATTTAGACACTTTCGTTCCCCACTTTCAGCTGAATTGTTGAGGCATTGCGTGTTGAGTAAGTTTAATTATTCATAAAATCAATATTAAGAATCACTCACTCATAACAGCTTATAAATAAATGAACTACACATAAAATATAAGCAAACTTTTAAAGGTATAGTACCTATATCTGTATATATAAAACATGGTCTATATAATTCACACGCATTTAATTGAATACAATTTTTAAAATAGCACGGTACAACTGTACTTGTTAAAATAATAAAATGCTAAAGTAATAAAATTTTGTAGGCTTTGTTATCGCTACTCATAGCTGGGTGAACCATATTTTCATGTCAAACGAATATTAGTGGAATAAATAAAGAGTAAATTGTAATTTTATATATAATTTCATAAATAGTTTACATACAAAGAACTAAAAATACTATTTGAATATTTTAAATCTATGTGGCAGAGTGGCATCAATATACACTCTGAATTTAATAGCAACAAAAAGTGACATGATTAATCACTCTATTCTTCATTTCTATCTAAGCTATATTATATGCATATAGAAAGATAGGCAGAGGGAACATAGTCTTAAAACTCTCCGATTCCGACTTTTCGCCGAATATTCGAGGCATTGCGTGTGCCTTTGCCTTGTTACTAGGGTGAACAAATGAAATATAAATGTAACATATGTACACTGGGCAACTATAAAAAATATATATTACTTAAACATTAAAAAAATATACTACAATATGTACAGTCAGCCTTACGCCTCTGGTTACGTGGTAACGTCTCCTACGTTACGTAGAGCCAACATAATCATCAATAATTGCTTCAGGCGTGCTCCGAAATCAGATTGAATTTTTGCTACGTGAGTTCTAAATTTAACTTGAATTGATTATGGCTTCCGGAAAAGAGGTTATACAGGAGGTATATAATTCACTAAACTGTGTACTATTATAACATTTAATTTATACTTTATACAGAAATACGATTGGACTTCATTACGATAGCGTGTGTAAGCAACAGAGCCTAATGGCTAGTGCAAATCACGCAAAGTGCTTTAAATACGTTTTTTTATATATTTCTTTGCGATATAAGAATGAAAAACTGTATTCTTAAATATATTATAATACAAAAATGTATATGATTATTTATCTCTAAGAGAGGTCTCTATAAATATACAACTATTTTTTTAGTCATTTATTTTTGTGCCATACAAACAAAATAATACACAAAACATTTTATAACAAAGAAATGTATACGGTAACTGATAACGTATCGGTCAGAGATATCAGAATCCATTGAGTTTGAAAATGTCAAGAGAAACGGTTCGGGTATTTACGATAATTCTACGTAAAATAGACCTGAAAAAAAAAACAATCAATAAATATGTAAATAATAAAAATAAAGAAAAAAAATTGAGAAAAGAAAGAAGAAAACTATTGATTTCTTTAATTTGATTAATTTATTTGAAGTCCTATCAAAATAATACAAAAAGAGCTATTATTCAACAATTCCAGTGAAATTAACATCATAAGACCATATAACTGGCAAGGTCGGCAGTTACATATCAAAGTTGTAGGCCTCAACGAAGCTTATCAACAAACAGTAACTAACTAAGTAGTCCATACAAAGGCACAACTTGCCATCAATGGTCGACACAGGGTACAATAATTATACAAACGCTGAGATTTTACTGTATAATATATATTTTAATACGATATGTTTATGTATAATTTGGATATCATTTTTGTAGGGTTTACATTTAGTAGGAGAAGTAAGAGTGACGGACTTCAAGATCTTGGCCTGTCTAGAATTATCATCAGTTAGTTAATTTCTAAAACATATGTCAAGGACGGCATTAGTAATAAATTTATATATAAGTTCGATATCGGTTAAGCGGAGAGAGTAGGACAAACAGTGGAAACGTTAATTCTTATCTCGAAAGGACTCTACATCTGTGTCACAAGTTCCAGGCACTGGTCTGAGCTGGTCAGACACCTGATGAATGCATCAGTGAAATGCTAAGAAATATTATCTAATCGACTTGAGAAAATTATATATATGGCTTTGGATATTTTCACAGTATTCCAATTTTAGTCAAAAAGTATACATAAACTATAAGCGGTAATAAATATAACAGCGAATTGTAAAATCATTTTCACTAAAATACGCCACAGTCGAATTTAAATAAATACTGCACAAATGTTTTATCCCGCTACACGATTTCGTTAACCGCAAGTATATTTAGTAACGTTTGCGAATATGAAAATTTATGAATGTTGGTAGATTGACTAAAAAAATTATATTACATTGTACATAGGAATGAATAAACTAAACTTTAAGCTTTTGTGCTCCAAATTTTATGTTGAAATATATCAAATTGAATTGAAATATATTCTTAATGGGTTATAGCTTATTGTAGTGACAAAAAAAACATATACATTTATGCTACAATATTAAATTATATTTTTTTCACTCCCCGTTCAAATGCAAATAACGTTTCAATAAAGTGATAATTTTTTATTGTCATTCTAAACCTTACTAAGCTAACTATACGGTAAAATATTTACAAAAAAAAAGTTTTATTATGTAATTTTACGGAAACTACATACATGCCAAAAGGCATAATATGACACTATGACAAATAGTTCTCCATCAGTTTTCCTTACTCACGACGGATCCGAAGTTTAATATAAAAAGAAACATCAGCATTTTCGCATTGTTTAAGTTACATTCAACTGTCAAACCTATATTGTTTTATAAATCTAAATATTTATACATTTTTACTTTGAAAATTAAAGTTGAATAATTAAATTAGCAAGGAACCCGATAACTGCTTACACATCCACCCTTTATTCATCAATATTGCTTAATGGTGACTCAGTCAAAACGTGGGTTTGATTTCCACTCAGTGGAATATATATGCGGAATATAGTAGCGCAGCGTCTGACTATAAAACACGATGATTGTGAGTTCGATTCCCAATCGAGGGAAAAGAAATATTTCCTTGATTTGGTAACTAGACAAAGTGCGGTGTTGAGATTGCGTCTCAACACATAATGTCTCGAAATTGGAACGATGCATGTGGCACGGACTACGGAGCGCCTCAACTCTAGGTTTCCTCGGTTTACACTTCTAAATGAGAGATAAAACAAACATCCTTGCTTATAAATATTTAGAAGTAACATGTAGGTATATGATTAAAATAAGAATTCAATATATATTTATATATTTCTTTTTTAAATGGGTCAGTGTTAATACATATATATATATTTAGATTCACCCAAACGAATGACAATAATTCATTTTCATAAAAGAATAAAAAGAAAACACAGAAACCGCACTGTAAAAGTTTGTCGAGGCAGAAATAAAGAAGTTGTTATAGCTAGACCTCCGGTACAATAAGAAGAGAGTAAATGAATTAGGTTCAAAAACACGTAGCGTTTTAATTAAAACTTGAAAGAGTACACAATAATAATTCGAAAGCCGTCGAATGAAGGGCGGATAAGTAGCAGTTGTTGAGTTCCATACAAATTTAATTTGAAAACTTTTTTAGTACTATTTAAAGATTTTTTTTTTTATATATTGTTTCGTTGATTTAAAATATATATTTTGATGAAAAGAAGAGAGATAAAGGGATAAAGAGATGAAAAAAAATTCAAATCGACATTGCAAATGTATATACATATTAGTTATTAATAACTTTAGCCTTTAGTACTTAAGTAGTCTTGAGTCTTGATGATTTTGGAGGATATATATATATATAAATATATATATATAGAGAGAGAGAGAGAGAAAGAGAGAGAGAGATAGATAACAGACAAATAGAAATCGAGAAATATCCAGATGTCGATATATAAAAAACACGTAGTTTCAATGTCTAAAAGGTTCAAGGTCTACGTAAATATATACAATATTTTGGAATTAAAACCAAACTTTTATAAAAATTAATTTGTGAGATTGTATTACAATTACGGAATTTATTGAGTTCATTCTTATAAAATGAAGAATTTTCTTGTAAAACATATTATTTACTTGAATTCCGTTACATCCCTCTAATTTTGTATAACAGTAGGTATATTAGTTCGTACTTTTGAATCACGCATGAATTCAATTACACAAAATCAGCTCAAAGGAATTAAATGAAATTGGCGCACAGATAGTTCACAAACTGAATTAACGCACGGGATCCGGATTGTTTGTGTTGAAAGTTTGATACGCAACTTTGTACTTTTCATTAAATTAAATATACCCATAGAATTTTTTTGTGTAATACGCTTGAAGTTGGTTAAAATGTTGTAATTTGCCGCCATTGGCCGTCGTGGCGCAGCAGCACACCGTCGTACGTGAAACGTGACGGTTGTATGTTCGATTGAAAATTGTACGGAAGTTAAAAAACGAAAATGTCTTAATACGAAGTTCCCGATGATTTATGGAAAGCTCGCTAAGCGTGGCGTTGAGTTCTGCCACTTGACATAAGAATTTTCCGTGACAAGACATCTCGAAAATTTTGTACAAAAAATGAGGAATAGAATCGACAGCAGGGAAATGTGTGTTTTCCCACGAAAATACTCATTTCCGTACTTTCATACATTGCGTTGTCCAGTGTTGTCAGATTCGAACCCACCTCAGGTTTTCAAATATAATAACGAATTAATTTGTATTATTTATAGCATATTATTATACTTTATTATATTATATATTTATAGCATATTAAATATTATATTTTATATAAAATATAATAATATGCTCTTGTTTTCTATGTAATAAATTAGAAATGATAAAGTCCTAATATTGTATCATAATTATTAACACAATATACACATTCTAACTGCATCTGGACAGTTGTTAGCTGATACATCTAAAACTAGCAGCAGTAAACAAACAACCACACATTACATCTTACGGCATTAGGGCGTCTCACTAACTCACTGTAACGAGTGGGGTGATCATTTAGATTCGTGATGCTAATCTATGAAAATCAAGTTGGTTTGTACTGTTGTCCCCTGGTTTCAACTCTTTGTAACTCTTCATTTTCTTGGACTTCTTGGGTTCAAATCTACGTTCAATATTTTATATGATACGTTTTCTAAAAATTTATTTTCCTTTTTCCTAGGAAAACCATAAGAAAATGGTAATAATTTGGTTATTCCTAACCATTTTCCGCATATTGAATGGTAGACAAATAATGAAGTATCTTGAACAATCATTATGATTTAGAATTTTAATTTTGTTTATTTCACGAGCCGAATACCTTGAAACTTACATTTATTGACTTTAAAAAAGTTTTGATGATAGCTTTTATACAAAAGATAAGGTCTACGTAGGACTGTATATTTAAATTATTTAAATATTTTCATAATATTTCACACGTTTATTGTATGACCAACTGTTACCTTCGCTATCTCACTGGGGCCGTGTAAAAATTCAACAGAAATGCTGGGTAAATTATGAAAGTTAACTTCGTTTGAATACACGCCGTAGTTTCAGTTTGTGAAAATATAAAGTTAAGCCATTGTAGTATTTCCAGATAATTCGTTACTTTTTATGAATTTATTTATATTATACTTTTGATGTACATATATATGAAATTCTATCACAAAATAATAAACAGCGGCCGACTTTAAACGTAATAGTTAAGGGTTCGATTTCCACTCGAGGGAATTAATTATTTCCATTAACTTGCTCTCGTAACACCTCCTAAGCGCAGCGTTAGATCCCCCGGAAAGAAGGTAAACAAAATGTTTACCATTTACCCAAAGGAATGTTTCAACACTAGGTAATTCTAAATATACGTTTATTCTATATCATATAGAATATCGAATATAAGCATAATACTTCTATATACCATCAAATGCTCTAAAAATAGTAAGTATTGTAATAAAAATATATTATAAAAATGAACGTAACAAGCCACACCATATACTTGTTCCATATTGGAATTCACGTACAAATGTGAACTGCCATAATCGTAATAGGCAAGTACCTCCTTCGAGCGCGGCAACGTGACTTATTGGAACGGATGAAATGGTCCGACTTATCAGTAGAAGAGTGCACATTTACAATTGAATAAAGTCCGTACTGTACATTTGAAATTTTGCTATAATTGATAAAATACGTATAAAACAAATTATGTATATATAAAGTTTTCACGCTCTTCACGCTTTATCCCGCATATAGCAGGTTAAGAAACTCCACGCCCCAAGCATCGCAGTATTGGTGGCGGAACTCAACGTCACGTTCTTAAGAATGTAATTTTAACGCGTTTTTAGCAATTTTGATCGGGAGTTTGATAGTTAATTTTACTTGCTTTCGCCATGCTCCCTACCTAACACGTAGAACAAGAATAACAATATGAAAGAAAAGAATGAAAATACTAAAGCTAGAAAAATTATATTATTTTAATTTAAACGAAAGTAAATAAGTATAAAATAATTAACAAAAATACTTCTAACTTAAAATATTTGAAATTGCCAAGCACGCTTTGCAAAATTAATTTGAATAACGTCAAATTACAATATAATTAGTTTTCGTACACAATTTCCGTTCTTTCTCAGATGCATTGTTGCATAATGGTATCTCAGGCGAGATAACTCAATTTATTAAAACAGAATTCACCGGAAGCCGGTCTCTTTAATTAGGGGGGATAAAAGGAGATTCTGTTGCAAAGTAAGATTAAATGGTGTTTTTGTGTAGTGGATTGCAAGCTATCGTTCTACGTAATTGCTATCAAATAACATTTTAAAATACTAGTTTGGCAAGGTGGATAGAAAATTTTCAGTTTTGTTGAAATATTTCAACAAAAAGTGAGAAACGAAGTGTCTCAACACTAAATTCTTAGTTCACTTTAGTTTTCAGTTAATGGCGTCTAGACCGTGGTAGATGAGCACCAATCACTTCGATAATATCATCATATCTCTTATGAAGAGACGTATGGAGAGATACATAGTGAAATAAAAAGTAAAGCTGACAAAAAGTAGTGGGTAATAATAATTAACAAGTTGATAAATAAATCTTATTCTATTCTCGAAATTGTATTATTTTACGCTTCTTGTATACTATTCGTAGCGCTTTTGCACCTCGTTCATGAAATTGTTTAAGTAGTTAATTATGTTATTGGAATTTGTATTTTATATACGAATACTGTCAAGAAGATAAGAAATAGCGTTTTCAGTGTCAATTATGTAGATTTAGATATAGATAGAATAGAATAGATTGAATATTTTACTATTATTTGAGTTTCTCGTTTTTGTTTTATGCTCTTTAACTTCGAGACATTACGTGTTGACTGGTGGAAACTTGGCGTTATGACCCCAGCGATGAAATGAAAAAAATTCCTACTCGAGTGAGGATCCAATCCACAACAATATACTATTTTGTAACTGCTTTTTTTTACTAATATAGTATTTAACGTTATATTGTACAACGGTAAATACGTACGTAAAATATAACACAAATATAGCATAAAATAACTCAATAATAAATTGTGTTCATTGTGATAATGAACCTGAAAACAAATTTCGAAAAGAGCACACACGTCCAAACATTAATTAAATTTAAATGAATTAAATGGACATCAGAAATTTCTGCGCGGCTTGCGTTTAATTTGCGTTTGAAAATTGTGCGAAAGCTCTTTGCGAAAGTTACACGTTCCTCATAATTCATTCTCACAGGTACATAACATTTAAATGATGATTTTTTTAGTGACTTCTATTTTTTTTTTACTTAAACATTTTTTTCCTTTTCCTATTCCTCTTATACATTTCCTAAAAAAAATGTTGTAATAGCTGACATCAATGTTTTTTTAACTTCACACTTACACACCCACAAATAGCAGAATAGGCAGAGATAACCGTGGTGAGACACTTCCTGCTCATTGAGATACTTCCATTTCCCTGAGCCACGGCTGGCCACAGCAGGGCTGGCTTATGATCATAATATTATATAACATTTTATCGTATTTTCAACTTACAAAGTAGTGCTTACACTAGGCTTCATCTGCATACAATGCTATGTGCGAGATACAGCGTGAAGTATATTATTATCAAATATAATAACCCATTTTCTATTTATACTTATATGTATGTATAATCATTTGTTTTGAATATTGTTTGTATAAACTTCTATATATTTGGTATGAAAATTGATGAAGTGAATACTGTTATTAATATTTTAGGCAGTTAACAACAAATTTATATATATCAAATATTATATCTACATACGTTCTACTTAAATATTAAGAAAAACAAAAAGAGAAGTTGTAAAAAAAACAATATAAGATTTTAAGTAATTACTCAAAAACGCCACAACCGACAATAATTCAAAGTAAAATTATAGTTATAATTAATACTTTAAAGTCCAAAGTTCCATCTGTTACGGCCATCAATCAGAAGGGTAAGGCCCTTTTGTCATAGTAAAAGCTCTCGAGATAGAGGTCTACGTTGAACTCCAAGTTTTTAAATTATTAACGCCGGTATTCAGTATTGCCAGAGCATGGTGCCTCACACTACGGGAAGATGCAAACTCCAACTTCAGGGAAATTTATGAGGTCATGAAATAAGATAAACAACAATGCATGAGTTTCTTACTATATTTAAGCTCGACTTCTTATCTGCGCTAAAAGTTATAGCGGTTTTTCAATATATTTTATCTAAAAATGATGATAGATGAGACGACGTCTCTTAAATTTCAAGCGTAGTGTTGAGTTCTGCCACCCATAGAAACGTCATGTCTCGAAGCCTGATCCTGCTACGTGAGAAAAACTGTTTATTTCTTAATTTTTGACATTTTAATTAAATTGTCATATTATATTTCGTGACTGTAAGTGTAAGATATAAATGTAGGGCCCTGTGGGTCAGTAATGTCTTTATAATAACCTATAATTAATTAATCAATATTCCTACATCTACCTTTTACCGGATAGTGGGGAATTCAGTGTCTTAACACTAGTTTCTCTCTTCAGTGTGCGAGATACAGCGTGAAGCTGATAAAAAAACTATATCTAAGTCAATGTGGAGAGGGCGTGAACAAACACTATTAAATATAAACAAATAAAAACTTAAAGAAAAAATAATTTAATTTTTGTATGATAAAAAACGGACATACGGAAACAAAAGAAATCAACTAATCGATAAAATGAATAACTGCTACATTACCATTAAGAGACAGTAGACTAACGAGTAATAAAAATCGAATAAAACTTGCTTTAGAGCCGCTAAGCTAAGAGTCATTAAAACTTTGGAAGCACTGGTTTTTAAGCTTAATAAACTAAACATTAAACGAACGGAAGATAAATAAATACTATATTTTTTTAATTTGCTTCAAAATTTTTCCTCCACAACAGCGTGGACAGAAAAAATAACTAATACATCAATTTTAATTGTGATATATGAATTTTATTAAAAGCCTATTTCTTTTAAGCTTTTAAAAAGCCTTGCAAGGTTCGCTAGCGATAAGGTTGGCATATTGATCGTCTATGAAACACGTAGGTAATATAAGTAATAGTATTACCTAAATGTCGATATTCCGACACCTTCCTCGCATTATGTCGAAGACAAAGAAAGCGGTGGCAGCTAAATGACTGTATAACTTTCATAATGGGATATTAAAGGCGAAGTTATCTTATAAATTATTCGAATTATTATAAACGTCAGGATATAATTATTTTTAAGTATAAGATGAAAATATATAGACAAATTTTAATAAGATTGTCTTTGTAGAAATAATTTAAGGCTGTCGTGGCGGAGGGGCACAAAATGTGATAAGAAATGTAAGTAAAATATTTAAAAAGTAATTAAAAATATATTCTCAATGTTGTTCTATAGAATATGTAGAATATGTAGAATTTAGGGGTGTACGTAAGAAAAAGACTAACAAAAAACAAAGTAGAATTTATTTGTACGTGGTAGAAGTGGGAGCGAGAGGTTATTCAGCAAAATCAGTATATAGTAAATTTAAATATGACGATCAGCCCTGAACTATAATCTATTTATTTTGAGAAAGTTCTTTTAAGATGGCACTGGAAGAGTTTCAATTTGGCTCGTTAGAGACAGGATGTCGGGCAGTGTAGGGAAGCCTATGTACTAAAATGGCCCCCTTGATGTTCTCACTAGTAGTTTCTTTTCTTTATAATATTTCTCTGCGCATTATAAGCGATGACGTAGCTACATAATTATATAATTTATTATGCACAAAAAGAACTTAACGTTTCATATGAAGTTCACACAAAATTAAGCTAAATTAAATACATCAATCACAGTGAAATATGAGACATAATTTTAACAAAAGATAATTTAATATTAATTAAAACATTTTCTTGTTTTCGATTCATAAATAAAACCTTAGTCATGAGTAAGCAAATTTAATAATAATAACTTAATAACTTAACGCAGCAAATTGAAGGCTCAACGGGACATTTCATAGCGAATAATGAACAAGTGATTTAAAATGGTTGACCATCACTGAAAAGGCGTCGCTTGCTGATTGGGTAAAACTCAAAATGTTGCTTCCTTTTCAATTGATAAAAGTATAAATTTTGTATATTTCAATTTAATTTCACTGTTTTTATTGAATTAGCTTTTTTTAGATTGCAATGTCATTTTATTCAGTTGGTTGTTTACCCGACTAAGCTGAAACTTTGTATACAAGTTTAGTTTAGTCAACACATGATATTTGTGTGACGTCCGTCTAAATCCAACATGGTGGAACGTCTAAGATGGCGGACTAACCTGCTTCAACGTATTTCTATAATATAATATGGATATTTAATAATAGGAGATTTTCTCTTAGTTGCTATAAGCATTATGGACTTTTGATGTGATTGGAGTATTCATTTCTGATTTTATTTATTTATTATTACTTAATCCCACGGCTTCTTATGCGGGAAAAAGCACTTTTTCATTTAAAAATTTAAGTCACAAAATTAGCCCATGGGGACTATATTCCCTAAAAGAGCCCTCACAATGTTCTCTCTCACGTTATTAGTTAGCTAGAGTTTTTATTATTCATTTTAACATATAAATTGACGTCGACCTAGAAATAAATATTTTTAAAAATTCCTAACGGCAATCCCACGAGGATTTTTCATTTTCGGTAGAAAGTAATGAATTAAATTAAAACTTTAATCAACTCTTTTCCCAGGACAAAAATAATTATTCTACGAAAAGATAGCTATATAAGCGTAAGGCAAAGTAACTTGTCACGAATAGATAAATTGAGTTGATGAGTACCACATTATAGAAAATATAATAAAAATAATCAGATAAATTTTAATTAAATAAATTAAAATGGTTACTGTGGCTCAACCTTCAGAGAAAAACATATATAACAGCGGATTTTTAATAGAGAACAATATTTTTTAATGTAACTCATTAGGTTAATTGCACATCATGTAAGCGTTCATGAAGCTCATTTCGGGCAACCTTTTCTTAAAATAAGAACATTTCTTGTTGCCTAGCAACGACTGTTTATAATTAACACGGCAGAACAAATTTTATGTCAAATTGAAAGGTATTTTGATATAATAATATATATCGTGAATATTACAAATATGAGAAGAAAGTTACCTATGACCATCTCAAGACCCTCAAGTATCTCTATATATGAAATATTATCACAACTGGTCTGACCCTGCTTGACACAGACTGACAGAATTACTTTCGAATTTATTACATAGGTATGGAGGTATGGATTATGACACTGTTTCCATTTTTTAAGCTATTTCAATTAAACGGTGATTTTACAACACAAAACTGCAGGTTCAAATTTCAGTCAAAGAAGTGTATTTTATTATATTTTTGATTTTTTTTTAACTTTTTATTTAAATATGCATAGGTTGCTATATAGTTCTCATCTGAGAATAAAAATAACAGCGCGATACTATGTCAATATTGACGCCGTCGCTGACTATTGAAATTGGATTCTGATTGAAATTTAAAGTAGATATTCCACGACTAACATTTTAAAGAGAACTTCAATATACAATATCTAAATATAAATATATGCAATACGCTAGAAAGAAATTTAGAAAAACTTGTAAAATACGAATACAAATTATTTTAGCGGAATTAAATCTATTAAAAAATCGAAGCAAAGTTTGACCCACTACGTAAATGTATATTATTTAGATTCAGGCAAGAGATAGAAAATATAAAGATGACACATGTGAGTTTAAATTTTAATCCTGAAATATTTTTACACAAATGAAGTCATAAAATAAATCTATTTACACAATAATCCTTCCTTTAAATATGATATTTTTTCTACTATTTGTAAATTATACAAACGAATTTAATTAGGGATATTTTATTCGATTTAAACATTTTATTCTGAATTTGAAAATTCATAGAACTACGTACGATTCATTCTGGGCTCGCGCCAACCCTGAGATTTCAAAGTACTCTAAATGGCAATTAGTTTGAAACTCAGTTCATGCTCTAAGAAAAACGCTTTTCCTCGAAATAATTTGAAAAGAATCGGATATGGTCCTTATAAATTTCCGGAAACAAATTCTTTTGAGAAGATTGCTTAAATATTTCCCATTAAAATATACGGTAAAGGTATAACGATAAATAATTCAGTCATAAAATATTAATACATATTCAAATTTACATCGTTTGAATTCCAAAAATAATGGGTCAGCGTCCTTATTTGGAGGTCTTGCGCTGATTTGAATTATTTATAGAAACACAGACTAATTTCGAACACAATTTTTACAACTGTAACGATATATTTATAATACACAAATATTTTGAACTTAGTTATTATATAGAATTTATGAAAACTACAAAAACTTTTATAAAAGAAATATAATCTTAAACCAACGAAATATAAAAATAATGCTTTAATGTTGTGCTACGAAAAGTCTACATGACTGCTACGAAAAAATTAATAATAAGTAGATCTTAATATTACCATTTTAGGCACTATAATAGTTTTTATGCCTACAATTAAAATATTGAAAAAAAAATTATTACCTAAAACTGAGAATTGTAATAAACATGTACCGACTACTTATTGCGGAAAAAAATAATAATATTGTAACTTATTTTATCCTAATTAATAAAGTACTATTGAAATGGATCGATTCGTATGTTTTTTTTAGCTTTAAACTGTATCCTGTACATAGCAGGATAGGTAGAAGGAACCTGGGAACCTAGTGTAAAGATACCCCGTTATTATTAATACAATTACATTCCACACTTTCCGTAGAATTCTCAACACATTGTGTGTTGAGTAGCGGAACTCGCCGCGCCGCGTTCAAAACCCCGAGTACGAATCAGGCCCATAATCGTCCCAGCCTCAGATTTCTATGTTATATTGACCAAAATATGAAACTAAAATTTTGAGCTTTATATATAGCTATTATTTAATAGTTATATATAAAGCTCCTACAATCAAAGAGCATTTAATGACCTGTGAATGATCAAAGCATATATGATCAAACTTTTATTATATAAAAAAGTTGTGTACAAACTATTTTTATAATTAATATAGCAGTATTACAAGGACCAAAAAATATACTCTATTTTTTTTAGCTTGGTTCTGTATCACGCATATTGCAAGGTAGGCAGAGGGAAATTACCTTTTTTAACTTTTGTATTTGTAAAAAAATTAAGTCATTGTAATGTTAGTAATATAACATAACAACCGGTACTTTACTTTACTGTTTTGATTTAATCTATTTTTAACATTTATCACGATACTAAAATAAAAGAGAGCCTAAATTGCGGCAAATTATAATACGTATATGTGGAAAATTTCATCCAAATTCGCTTACAGACTGGCAAAATATACAATATATTTCTTCAATTACTCAAACCACTTTCGTAGAATGAGACAGCAATTCTAGAATTGGGGAATACAACATCACGTTTTTCTTTAGTAAAAACAATAATTCATACAGTATTCCTATCCCATACAAACGTTTTTAGCCAATTAAATCCACGTAAATAAAAATTAAAATTCATACCTCAATTATTAAATCGTTCCAAATTCAAAATAACCTTTACTATAATATATATGCTATTTTTATATTTTTTATTGCTATATAAATCAGGTGTCCAGGAAGAAGCGGTCCTGTGACGCTTTAACCGTTAAATATTACATTAGTAGGATGCTTATATTTTTTGTTCAACGTTGCTGTTTTGTGTCCTCGAGTAAATGACAACTTAGCAGCATGTTATGTCATTAGATCTTCCATAAATAACGACATTCAGGCAAGTAAGACGATTAATGACGATTTTTCACTTCATCAAGACGATATTACATGTTATATATACTGTAAGACGATTGCTCTACTGGATAAAAGAAATCCTTTAAAAATATATCTTTACATAGCAATTACCACAAAAGTACATTTTTATTTTGTAATTTTTTAGTTTCTCCGTATCCGGCTTGAATTTTATCCAAAGTGAAGCCAGTGTAAAAGAAAATGACGCATTACTTTAACTTGGCTGTCATTTAACATTTATATTTCTGATGGGACAAAGTGTTAAAAATAAAGTGTATATCGTTATCTATGATAAAGAAGAAATATATCCCTTCGTCACATATAAGTATCGAGCACATCTAACATGAAAAGCCAATTACGCGACTGTTGAACCCAGAATTTCCCCGGAGGCGACGCTAGTTAACTCGTAATTACAGGGAACAGTCATTCTCTGACACTGCACGCCTTTATTGTTTCTTTTCTTTATAACCTTGAAATTTGTTCTTTAATGTATTGTGAAATGTGATAAGATGTAAAAATTATTATTAAACTAGATATAACAGGGACATAGGTTCAAATTCATTATACACAACAAATACTCAGGTTTTTTCAATAAACTATTAAACAGATAATTGTTTCATGTAGGTAATTTGACGCATTATCGAGTATGATAATTAAGGAATTTCCAATAATAGTAATACCAGTAATGGCTTACATAGGTGTATAATATATAGGTATGTATATTGTAATGACAATAATAATCATACATAGTTTATTAGAATAAGTATACGCAATTTTGGAATTATATCGCGTTTTTCCCTTTAACCGCTAAGTGAAGAACTAAGTTAAACGAAGAAACTAAAATAGAGTGATAGATGAGCTGTCACCAGACGTCTGTTAGAGGAAGTCTGCTAGAAGGAAAAAAGTAATTGAATAAATATCCTCACCTGTATTTATCTTTCTGCTCGTTAGTCCGTCCGATGACATTTACCTTATGAATGCAAAAATATCGGTTAATGTAAAATGTATGATAAACAACCATTTGTGTATGGTTTTTATGCAATGAATGATAAAAAAATATAAAAATTTAAAAAAAAATATAAACTTAAAACGAAGGCATTTTTACATTCGGAACATGGAATAACGTTAATTTTTTAAATGTTACTTTTGTTTTATTACTCCTGCTTAGTTCATGTTGATGTTAGATGTGTATCAAAGTTAACTGACCTAACGGTAAAAAACAAACTATTGTTTTTCATGCTTTGTAATCATAAACTGATTTTTTTTTCGGAATAAACTACAACAAGGCTGTTTTGGCGCTTCGGGTCGACGTCGGAATGTAAACCGGACGGTTGAGAATTTGCTTCCCACTCAAATAAATGAATTATTAACATTACCTCACTAATAATACAAAACGTAGTGTTCAAATTTAAGCCAGGTAATAAGCAATGTCTCAAAAATTAGGTAGAAAGTGGGGATCGGAGTATCTAGCCTATTATATGCGTGATATAGCGTGACTCTAAACTAATAAAATAGAATGAGTTCAAATTCAGGCGAAAATACGTATATATTCGGATTAAAGTCATTATAAGAATAGCTATTATATTATATAATGCAATGAAAACATCTGTAAACAATGAAGTCGGTTTCGATTTGCGGGGCAAATGAGAATTGTTTAGCTTTCACCCCCTAATTGTTACCTACCCCCATTACCGCTTTGCAATGTTAGCGGCAACCCGAAATATCTTCATTATAAGGCACCACAGATTGGAGTATCACTATTATTTGTAGTTTTCATTTTATACATAATATTCCTTGATATTTTGTGGAGTTATTAAAAAGTTATATTATTTGTTTATTAGACGAGGAAAAATTATCTTTTTCTTTTATAAAGCTATACGATTAAGCGATACCTATCCGTAACTATATAATAAATTGATAAATAAGCCTCTGTTGGTGTTATCATCTGGTATTTTACATTACATTTTACATTTATTATAAAAAAATATTATTTAAATAATAACAAAAGAAACATGTTTTTAATGTTTTTGTGGCAAATTATTATATTTTTTTTATGGGTATACAAATATATAAAATTAATGATTTCCTTTTAAGAAATTTGATACTGAAAAACCTTAAGTAATTAAAAAAAGAAGAATTCCTAAACTTAAATGATATTTTTTATCCCAGAGATTAACCTAGTGCCAAAACATTCCGTTCTCTATTTTCCACTAAATTCTGGAGGCATTGCGTGTTGAGTGTCAGAATTTAACGCTGTGCTGTGTCTCGATACAAGAGCGAAAAAATTGAAATATAAATTTAAATAAATATTTCAGTTACTTGAATGGGGATTGAAACCACAACCAATCGCGTTTGCACACTTGTGCCCCTACGCTACGACTGACCTCAATTACTAAACCATCAATTGTTAAATTGCTTTTCCAAATTCCACAATTTCGAATAAATAAAAATTTAAAATAAAACTTAAAGCCCTTCAAGCGGACTTTTCCGCGCTTGAAAGCTTATATTTTCCTTTCCAAGAATTCGCAATGAATGGATCGAAATTTATTTTTAACTTTATAATAATTTTATGAAGCTCTATTATTAGTATATTGATGAATGACTAGTATTCATAAAACTTCTATAAGTCATAAATATTTTATATTAGCTATGAAAAATATAAAATAAAATCACGTTTTCTAAGGTAGGGCGGGGAGCTTTGTAGCCGTTAGTCCCGATTGTGTAATTTGCCCACCTGCCCCCTGTAAATGAGGGGACTTTCAGGGAAAATGCACGAACAAATGTTTCAATAAATTATGACCATTTCCACAAGAAAAGAAATATAGATGCTGCTTTAGAATAATGGCAGGATATTTTGATTTCACGGTGACTTAGTAAAAAAAAATGTGATTAAGGCGAGATAACTGGCCTATATAAGTCAGCCTGTGAGTTCAATGTACATGGAATGCAAAGCATTTCTTACATATATTAAATAACACATACTATCTATAGTAATTTGTTGATTTTACGTGCTCACAATTAGTAGACGGCCGTCGAGGCGGCGGTTGTGGGTTCCTCGAATGGAGATCGCTCCACTCGAGGAAGTAAAATATTTATTTACGTTTATATTTCTCGTTCTTCGCTCTGGTGTCGAGACAAAGCGCGGCGTTGAATTCTGCTGCTCAAGTTTTGGCAGAAAGTGGGGAACGGAGTGTCTTAACATTAGGATCCCACTGGCTACCCTGCTCTGTGCGGAATACAGCGTGAAGCTGATAAAAAAATAAAGGTATATTTTAATCGAGGTGCAAAATAGTGAAACAACAAAACATATTCAAAGGAATACAGCGTCAATAAACAACAATGCCCACCTGCTGCTACGAATGAAATGATATACAAATATTGTCACGATCAATTGTGTTTCGTCGACAATTTGTGACAAGAAAGCTTCAGGATGAGCTTTTATTTCTTTAATTTAATGTAGAAACGAAACGAAGATAAAAATAGGGCGAAATTTAAATAATTTTGTTTTACGCTAACAAAGGGCGACTGACTGTAAAGAGGCGTCCGTCCAATGATTTAATGCACAAATTAGTTTGTGCTAATTTGAAATTTCTAGTACATTTATACCCAATTCCTAAGCATTTTCATCGGATGGTTTTTCTTCTTAGTAGTTAAATAATATATCTTTACAATAGTAACAAAGATTAACATAGTACATGACATCTGTATATGAGGCATGGAACTTTGGCAAAATTTTTCATAGCTCTTGTTGAATAAAAATAAGGTAAGACTAGCTATACTATATACTCCTAACATTACAATATCTAATTGCCTCCTACCCTTTGTAGATCTAGGAGCATTTAATTACATTAGTTAAAACTATTAGTTTTTTTTTTTCAAAATAATAGCAATTGGATATAATATTACATTTTATATTTCCATGAACCTTTATACGTCTATCAAAAGCATATCAACCGTGTCGCATGCTTCGTTAAATATTTAAGCTGACGCGAGATAAATTCCAAGTAGAGTCCCGAATCTATACGATAATAATATACTATACTGTCCACTATACTCACTGAAGTGACTGTTCGTGTCTGATTCAAATTGAATAGGACTCTTATTATATAAAATGTTATACTTTAGATCGGCAAATAAGCTCTATATAAACGCAGCTATATAAATAACTTAATGAGAGAACAAAGAAAGTCGGATCATTTTATATACAATTTTTTTTTAACACTTAGAAATTTTTTTGATGTTCTTTAGTAATCATTGATACTGTGAATTATTAATTAATTTCTCTAATACATATAATTTAAAAATTTTAAATATTCAAATAATCTATAATAAGCCTTTCTACAAAGCTTAAATAATAGGAAGGTGGTGCTTATACAAGAAGAAAGCGCGGGAACTACAAATGGTGAAGTTTAATATAATAAACATTGTGCGATGCGCAACAGGATGGCGCGGGGTACCTGAGGGCGGCCGGCCGACACACTGCGGAGCGCTTGCCACCGCGCCGCTTCGCGCGGACTAACGCAGCCAGCCAGCCAGCTACAGGACGCGCCCTGCCTGTGCAACAGTGTTGCCGTATAAGGGATGCCGCCTCCCCGTTTTGTAGGGTGATTTCATATAAGGCTGCTTACTTTGTTATTTGTGTGGGTGTATGTTTGAGCTATATTTCTTTGTTCTATATTCGTTTTTAAGGTTGGTTACATTTAAAGTAAAATAGTATAAACAATATTAATAAATTTAAGCATTCTCCAGATATTTATTTTATTTATTAAATTTTATCTTTATATAAAGAGATATATATCCTATGTAAAAAGTGATATGTAGTAATATATAGATTTTTATGTCTTAACAATCAAATGTGACTCGCGATGTGTTACAAGCGACTTCCTTTATAACCGCACTAATTTCTTATTTCATTACCTCGTAACCGGATGAAGAGTGTTCTTGTAATTGGCAACTCCGCGTCCCGCCCCGCACCCCTACGACCCGGCCAGTCATAACGAGAGTAGGGGTATGGGGACGGAAGATACTACCCGTGCCGGATGGCTGGAGTCGCACGCCCGGATCTCCCGTACCTGCATCCCTTTTACAACTATACGACATATAAATAAACGTAAAAAGTAAAAAGCGAACACAGAGCGGAGGTTCGATTTCAACATCCTGAAACTAGAAATGTAACTGGAAGCTCAACTTTGTTAGAAATAAACAGAAAAAAACCATGAAATGCCTGCCTGGTTCAGTGCATTTTGAAGTTCAGTCATCAATATGCGGTGTCGTTTTACATTTGTCTCTCGTCCCTTTTACTGACAACAAACGAGGTAATAAAGGCAAACTCAATCAGTTTCACGAGCGGCCGATCGCTCTTTCACAATTAAAATGCCTAAGGATCGATGGCGTTAATTGCCAACAATTTCTACGAGCAAGAAACTTTTACTTGAGAAATGGAAAACAGATCTTTAATAAAGTTTTATTATATTATATCATATTTTATATATTCATTTTAATCATATTTTTTCATGATAAAGTAAAGTGGGTATTTTCCACTTACGCAGTAAATTGCAGAGGGTATTGTGCTGTTAAACGCATTAATACCGTTCAGAGAGCTCTTCACGCGTAATACCTAATTTTCTTCCAGGGCAAAGTTAATCTTCAGATTGCGAGCTGGCCAGAAATAAATTGTCATCTCCAAGCACCGTGCTCCCTAATGATATGCATTTCAAATAAATATTATAAAGCGAAAATGTAAAATTTTTAAGTGGTTATTAAAATTTAATATTAATTTTCATATATTTGTCCCACATATCACTCCAATAGTCGTAGGATCGATACTCGCGTAACAGAGAAATTAATACTAGCTATCTGTGTCTAGAAGTCGTATATGTAAATAAAATGGAGAGCAGTGTCTCTATATAGTTCTTTGTTCTATATAATACAAGATGTTCTGCCAACTTTGCTATATCTGGGTTATATATGTATATATATATGTACGTATATATTATATATACATACTGACAGTAAAAGCGACGTTTGTCGGTCTGATTTTCAAGTCAATTATTTAAATTTCTTTGCTCTAGTAAAAGAAAATAAAGCAAGCCATTGAGTTTCGCGTCTTAACTTTGAATGTCCTGAAATTAAGCAAGAAATAGGGAATAAGTCTTAACTCTTGAATTAGATTCCTCCGACATATATGCGGGATACGTTAAACAAAATATATTTTTCTAGTTTTACGTTGTCATATTCATTGTTATTTATTTAATAATAATAACATATTAATTTCTATAGTACTGGCTTCAAAGTTTCAATAACTACAGTAGGAGATAGCTATGTATAAGCACACACACGTAATATATCGTACAGCAGTAATAAAAAAATACAGGCCGTTTTTAAAAATTTCTATACCAAATAATAAAAAAAAATATTTTCAAATATTCAAGAAACTTAAATAAAAATTAATGTATTTTAATCTAAAATACATATATTTCTTGTATTTTACATCTTAAACTCGTATTTATAAGTCACACTTTACTCAAAGATCTATCTTGAGAGCATATTTGAGAGAAAACGGCATCTTAAGATCGATCTCAGAGTTGCACCAATTTATTAAAGTCTGTCCGTGACAATTGAGAAGATAATCGTAAATTAAGAAGCTATCATCCCCTTTTATTGTTCATATTATTTATCTGTTACATAACGCCTTGTGCCCCAGTTCCACCTGGTTGGCAATTAAGCGTGTTTAATTGTGTATGTATGGATCGTGACTTTCAGTATCCCGATTTTATATACGCCTACTCTGTAAGTATATTGAATGTTTGTTTATATGAATGCTTCAATATGTTTGATCTGAAATGAGAATTCTTTTATTATTTTATTTATGTATACGCTAATAAATATACATGGATATGTGGTTCACATATTGAACATGTTTTTATTTATATGTAATGAATAATGTTGTAGCTGTTTGTTTATCATGTTCATTGATTTATGAAGCAAGAGTTATTAATTTTTCTTATTGAATTATAAAATAAACTAGCGTTACGCTGTATCCCATATATAGCAGGGTAGGCAGAGGTAATAAGGTAAATCTATTTTTGAATATATACTTTTGATTTACTGGCTAAGCATTTCGAGTTTTTTTTTTAAAAAGATTTCTTATCATTTTATTAAAGTGTCAGCTTGGTAGAGATTCTCATTTAAATATTTCTCTTGCCCATTATCCCAAGAATATTATTTCGATCATTGAACGAATACTATTTTAATTATTTAAAGTCTTTTAAAAGCGTGGCACTGAGTCTCGAAGCTAGGAAGGGAGGGTCTAAACTAAGCTATCTTTGCCTACTCTGTTATTCGGTAAAATACGTGAAGTTGAAAGTCTTTTAATTAAAACGTCTAAAATAATAAAATTTCACCTAAAACTTCACCTCTTTAAGGGCAAATTTTACAAATCTAAAAATATCAAAAAGCCAATTTATCATATAATTAAATGTAGATTTAAATAATTAAAGATCCGTTAACTGATAATCAAAACAATATATACAATATATAAATACAATACAATATATAAAAAGAAAAAAAATGTATTTAAAATACAACTTTAATTTGTTAACTTTATATATTCTAACAATGCACTAAAATAACAACGTCATCTAACAAATGACTTCTCTGTTGAGTAATAATTACCCCATATATCGATTCTCTAATATAATGGTGCGCAGAGTCCTCGACTAAACCATTGCGCGCACCGGCCACTGCTAAGTGACTTCTAACGTAAATCTTGTCATTAAAATCATTGACATTTTGAAAATTATATATTAGAGAAATCAATGCTTTTATTTAGGTTGAAGCTTAATATCATGATGATGTATTATCACCGCAAAACCTCCATGATTTGAGGTGTAGCATATTTTTCTTTAAGTATGAAGCGAAATTTTCCATATTTACCCATTTAAAATGTATTTCGTTATACTTTATTTTAAAATATTTAAAAACCCTAATTCTAGAAATTTATATTACTTGAAATTTTTGATTATTGATGTTTTAATTTAATCTATTTGTTTGTTACTTTTTCTACTAAATACTTCCAGCAATAAACCTCTATATTTATTCCTATTAAGAGTAATTTTAATATTATCAACAGACTTCAGAAAAACAAAAGCTCAATTATTATTATTGACAAAACTACAGAATTAAGGCAATTTTTATATACTCAAATACTTATTCTAGTATAAAACTATTTTGTGACACAAATACTAAAGTTCAAAAGATTAATCTGATAAATATCACATTTTTTTATAAAACAATAAACATCTCAAAGAACGTCTTAAAATATATCAGATAATTATGGAAAAACAAAACAAATAAATATTAAATAATTAAATATGAAGCCTGCTTAATTGAAAAACTGAATTCACGAATACCCTCAATAATTGGTACATAAGTCTTGGACCCTTGAAATCTCAAATAACCAGTTTCCACTGAATAACCTAAGCATATAAATATACGACATAATATATTCTAAACACCTTATTAAAATGGTAATTTTATCATACGGTGCTCTTTGACTTTGTCACATCACAATTGTCGACGGGCGGGCGCTAGAAAAATTTTATTACGAAATAAACAAAAATTTAAAGAAGACTTTCTGCTCGAAAATGCTTAACTATTCGTCGAAATCTCTTTTCAAGTCGCGGACGAGGGAAACTTTTCACTATGTAACATGAATGCGAGTCACACAACAGTATGTAAGCTATATTCAGAACGGTTACACAGAAATGGAAAAAATATTTTGTTTCAAAAAATAATATGTTTTAATATGCCGTCTCTACATTATGTGTTTTTGTGGGTAAGAATAACAGAGGATTTAACAAAGTGTTAACCCATATTTGGTCACATGCGCGATGTACAGTTTTTATCTGTGTTTACAAAGCAGTAATTAGTCGACAGTCCCTAACAAAACTGGCTGATACCCGTCACCGCAAGTTCTTTGCAAGAGAAAAAGCTTGTGTTTAAGCTTGTTGTCCATACAAAATATAATAAATATCCAGAGATTTTCAATGAATGAACCCAGCAGTGACGCAGAGGCACAATGGGTATGGTTCCACTCGAGGAAATGACATATTTAATATTTTCATTTCTTCGCTCTGCAGTCGAGGCAAAGTGGGGGCCAAGTTTCAACACGCAATGCCTTTAGAATTTGGCAGAAAGTAGGGAGTGTCTAACACTAGGAAAAAAATATTATCAATAATACTAATTTAAATCAAATGTACAAATTAAAACTATATTTGGATATTATTTTTTCAGTCAGTTAATGTCAGTAGTCTCGCTGAATGTCTGACACTACCGACATATTTATGTAAATTGACAAATCAAAAATGGTTATAGTAGCCCAAGAGAATAAAGAATATTTTCATTTTAAATCATCATAGTTTTATTTTCAGGATTCTCCATCAATGAAACATGCATAAGTGTGGTTCAGTACACATACTCATTTACTAGTCAAAGGCAGAAGCAAAATGATGCGTCTCTATCAGCACTAATCGATGTTCGACATTTGCAGGTCATTACTTCCATTTACACACGAAGTGGAAATTAGTACGGCTAGGAGTATAAACGTCAATATACTCCTAAAATTTGTTGTAACTAAAATTAAATATAGCATTTGAACTTTAAAATAATAGGTTTCGCACGTTTTCTCGCATATCTATAAACAGAAGTTACTTAGTGTTAAGATACTCCGTTCCACACTTCCGACCAATTTTCGAAACAAGTGTAGAGCCGTAGAACTCAATCATGCTTTGGTTAGAAGGGAATTAAAATAAATTAACAACAAATATATATGTATAATAAATAAATATGTACATGTATCCATTGGATGATTAGTATTAAGCCCACAGGGCAACTTTACGCTAACCGACGTCCACAACTCTGCAATGCAGAGATACTTTATGTATTCTCTTTTGAATCAATGACTAGGTTTAAAAAATAAAAGAATTGTCAAGTACGTATCGTTATATGTTACGTTATTTTCCTTTGAGAGAAGTGTGAGCACTACTTTTACAAAAGAAATAAAGTAAGAATATATTTTCGTATAAACATTAATGGAGATAATAAAAGCTAGTAGGTACTGTTTTACAGTATACATTTTTTTATATGATTACTCCACAAATGTATACTATTAAGAGCTATGGCAATAAAATTAAAATAAATTAAAATTTAAAAAAGCGTACAGCCAAATAATATATTAATAATACTAATAATAAAATTTATTGTTAGTTGAGCCCGTCGTGGCGTAGCAGCAGCGGTTGAATTTCACAACTCAGTATGCAAGATCTCGAAAATTGGGGTGGAAAGCAGTAAACAGAATTTCTTAACACTAGGTTCCCTCTGCCCTCCCTGGTTTAAGCGAAATAAAGCGTAAAGTTAATTTAATTTTAATTGAACTATTGGTAGTTAATAAAAATAAAGAGTTTAAATACTAATCTCCATGTTCACTTAAACTGGCAATCTCATGTAATCTGTTCAACCTTTACGCTTGCTAAAAATTTTCCATTATAAAACAACCACAGTTTTTAATATCTGTTTTATATTATGCTAAAATTAAATTCGTCGGTAGGATGGCTTCTTTGTAGTTTGTAGTGTGGCAACTCAGATTACACGCTTTAAAGATTCCTGTGGGATAAGTTACAGTACAGAATATAAATTTCAGCTTTACAAGTATTAATTTTCTATTCTTTTACGTAATTGTTTGACATTACATTACTGTATAAATAATGTTTTATTGTGTGTGTGTGTGTTTAATTGCATGCAATCGAATCCAAAATATCTATCATACATTTTCTTATATTATTTTCGATGTTGATATAAAATGCTGGCAATATAACACCCACATTGGGAACCTCTCTGTTAGATTATGGAAAGAGAAGCTATGTTTATTTTTCAATATATTATGTAGGAACTTTATTTCCATAATTTTATAGAAAAAACATACAATATGGTGTAAATAGTATGTGAAAACATATTAAGGAGTATTACGCATACAAGGAACATTACACTAAATATTATAAAAAGAAAAGAATTTTATTATTTTAACACAGTCGAAAGACAATTTAAAAAATACTTCTGTTTCTAATTAAAGAAATTAATAGCCGAAACTGTAACTATTAGATGCACTGTTACCTCAACCATGAGCTATAAAAAATATAAATATATCTTTAAAATAATGAAATTGAAAATAATGTCCACCTGGGACGCAGCTTAAGAAACGTGTTTAAATTGTTTTAAACTTGTCTAAATTGTCCGTCGGGCTCATTTGAATTTCTTACAACCCTTATTATAAAAACGTTCAAAACTTTGTCTTTTATTGAACATAACTTTTTTATTTTTTTTCGAAATTTTTTTTATTTGACAAATTTAAAATGGCATAAATTATGTGCTGATATTTACGAGCGACGTTAAGACAAGCATTGAAGCAGCAGATCTTATATTTTTAATAATTTACTGACGTTCGTAAAATTAATTGATGACAAATATAATAAAAAATATATATATACTTATCATCTTAATATATACAGGTTTTCTGATATTAATGCTTTGCTCTAGGTTAAACGTAGAGCAAAAGCCTCGCTGAACTCAGCCTGATATTGAACACCAAATCGTTTAGCGTATCGAATAGAAATATTGCTACATCATCTTCACTGAATTTATATTTCAGATATATCAAGCTATATCCACTATGATTTGAAACCAAAAATAAATAAGTATAATTACAAATATTATTATTGGCATCATGCCAGTCGTGGCTCACGGGCTCAAGCATGTAAATGACAGGTTGTGAGTTCGATTCCCACTCGGTGAAGTGAAATATTTAATATTTTCATTTTCGCTCTGGTGCCGAGGCACAGCGCGGCATTGAGTTTCGCGACTCAAGACGATGCCTTCAGAATTCGATAATTTTACCGCTTCATATATATATATATATATATATATAGACGTATTTATATTTGATTACATGTCTGGAAGATAATTAGCGATCTTAGAGACTATCATTGTATATAATTATTCTTACATTCAAATTTGATTAAACTCTCATTACATTACAAGTTTCTTTAAGTTTTATTCAGTTAACGCTTTTCGTGCAAATAATATCCAGAAGTCGATTATGAAGTAAAAATCCATTTACAAATCAACGTAACATAGTCAATTCTTAATTGCAACATAAAAGCTATATTTATTTGGTTCGCATTCCAGTGAATAATATGCGGGCAACTCGAGTGAAAGTGCGTATGTCCCCCAGATGTATATTTGCCGTCTAAAGCTATCTCTAGAGAAAATAAACATGCACTTGTGCGACGTGTACAAGATTAAAATATTGTTAATTCAAAATTGAAATATGGAAAAATACGTGAAATATGAATGTTAAGTGTCATTGAACAGAACTTGTGATTTACGGCTCTTAAAATACTTTCGAGCGCGTCAGCTATTGTCTCTTGTGAACCCTTCCATTAACGTTAAATATTTCCTCCCTTTTAGGGCATTTCCTTAAAATGGATATAAGAAATAGGCTACATATAGATTTTTCTCAATTTTACAAAATATCGACTTGAGACAGTAATTTGGTCACAATATTTCACAACCTTTCAAGGGTCAAAGGGACTGTGGCATGTCAATTTGTTTAGAGCCACGGTTCACTTAATTTCAAATAAACAGTTTCTCAGAACTAGTGAAACCATATATTTCGTAGGTGAAATAATCTTATTTGATCCCAATTCATTGTATTAACTTTTGCAAGTAAATATTATTAACTAATATACTTTAATAATAATGATATACAAGAAAATCAGGAACAGAGTGTCTTAACACTACGTTCTCAGGTTCTCAGCTATGAGTTAAAATTTATGAATTACTTCTATGTAATTAGCTAAATTAGCTATTAACAACATAAATAAACTACCTACATACACTCACTTTGTGGCGGAAACAAATGTCACACTTTGTTTCAACTAGACCGAAACTAACAACTACAAATGGCCGACAAAAACATACACCTTGTTTGAACGTTAGGTAAGGATAATGAATCCTTTTTATTGATTTTTAAATAGTTAATAATCTGTAGACTCTTAAATGTTAGCTTAAAAAAATTTCCTGTACGTGTGTACAGGGGGAAGCGTCTGCGCTCCTTTTACAGGAACAGCATATAGGGTAAAATATTTAAGACTATTATATTATATATATATATATATATATATATATATATATATATTACTATTATATATATATATATATGTATTATATAATAGATATATCTGAGTGCGTCGTTCTTGTTCTTGACAAATGGCATTTTATTTAACAACTTAAATTTTTTTTTTCTTCATTCTTCATTTTTTGGCAAAATTTCTTTTGTTTTAATTGTATTAGGCTTTTATAGAGCAGTAAAAACTGTATTTTCATTTAAAGTGTATATTATTTAAATGACGTATAAATTAATACTTCAATAAACCAATATTCTAATACAATCTTATAATCCAACAGAATCCGTTATAGAATATAATAATCGTACCCATATCAATATTGCTCATTCAATTAAATGTATCGAAACCAAATTAATTGATTAACTGAACGTAATTAGAAATGTTAATTATTCTAAATGATTTTAAATTCAGGGTAGATTGTAATATAGCTATATTGATTTTCGTTAAAATATGAAAGCATTCACCAGCGAGACTGTGCGACACACAGCCTAATTAATTATTGGTGCTACGCCAATGTTCTGTCTGCTAGTGGTAGAAAATTAATGTTGGATGGTTAATGGTTACCTAATAATATGATAGGGGAAACTGCCATAAAATTTTATATATTTTTTTTTAACACTATAATATCTATGTAGGAGATATTATTAAAATTTCATACAGTCAAGTCTACTAAAATTACAAAAAAATATTAAGTGTTTATTATTCCCTTGATCATGATCACTTCAGAATCTAAAAGCCTATCACGGGACAAAGGAGTACTCGCTCATAAACAATTTACGTGAAACTCAATTTGTAAATATTTCTAAATTCATAAAAGATGCTATTTTGTCCGTCTTCTTTTCATCGTCACACGTAATTTAACAAATTTAAGCTTCAATCTAAATGTTTAAAACAGTATCTTTATAATTTTGTTGACGTTACAGTTACTTATTATTAAAAATTACTGAAAATAGAATTTTCTAAATACAATATGAAATTTGTCGGCATATAAGTAATATATTATATTACTTACTTTAAAGTTTTAGCTGTGAAAGTTTCTTAAATTCGTGACTTAAATTACAACCAAAAAACTATCTTTCAAATCGGTCTCGTACATTAAATCGTCTAAAATCCGCCAAGTAATTTAGTTTGTCAACGGCAAATGTACGTCAGAGTGTAGAGCATCTGAATGGATGCAGTGATTCGATCGAAGTATACGTTTTTGCGCCGCTCTAGTCGCATTGTAATTGTATTTACGCGCTATGCATTTTAATGTTTCCATCTATCCATAAATCTGACGCTCTCGTATAAAATCTACAGAATTCAATGGAATTTTGTTGCGAAATTTTGAATAAAAACGAATAAATTTTTTTTTGATTAGTTTAAGTTAATTTATTATACTTTGAAAGAACCTTTTTGTTTTATAACGTTTTTAAATAGTAAGTAGTCGTTTTATTATGTATACGTATTATGAATAGTATAATATCTTATTCACACTTATTTTATTTTCTTAAATGCTTAGTGGTTTGTTACATTTTCTTATTTTTAAGTCGAGCAATTAGTATTACTTTAAATTATATTTTTTGGAAAAACAATATAAAATAATAATGATATAAAAATATATTTATTAAAATATTCACAAATTTTCCGAAATTGTAGGATAAGCAGACATAACCTAATATTAAAACACTTTATTCTTCTTTTCGCCCAATTTTCGAAACGCGCACAGAAAAATGACGTAACTTAACGCCGCGATTTATCTAGCGAAAGTATTAATATTCACTCGACTTTGTATCACAACCATCGCGTTGCATTCAATGTCAATGAGTGTCTGTATAAACATGAGTGTCTCTGATTGCAAAATTATTGTGACACGATAATAAGTACTGCATCAGCCGCTTTGTGAACGTATTGTATACAAGTGTCGAGTGTAGTTGAAACAGGACATTTTCAATACATCACACCGCGCACAATAAATACATTAGATTACAAACAGTCTATTCGTATCATCACAGCCCGACGGACAGACGGACACCTCTACTGGGAAACTACGTTGTGGGTTCAATCCCCACACGGAGGACTGAATTATTACTTAGTAATTACTTAGTAATATAATGATTACTTAGTAATATAATGATTTCTACTCTCTGGCACCAAGACAAAGCCCAGTGTTGAGTTCCGTCACTCAACACGCAATGTCTCGACAAATTCGGCAGATAGTGGGGGTTCTCTCTGCATACCCTTCTATGTGCGGGATACACCGTGAAGCTAATATATTTTTGACTATATATTCAAACTAACTATAAAAGTACGGCCTTATTTCGAATCCTAAAACACTTGAAACTATTTCTAATAAAAATTACATAAACTATAACACATTATTAATTAGAGGTTATTTGAAACCACATTAATACTAATTGCTTGAGCTTAATTCCTAATAATCGTTCCGTAGGCGGCGCTCTCCAATAATCCGAGACCATACTTAAGCCTTTGCATGTCGATTTATTTATATTAATATAGATATAATTGGCTTATAATTTGTATATTTCTAATTGTGAACATTTTGAATATTTGAGCATTTCTTGAAACTTGTTGAATATTTGATCAGAGTGCTACTATGGGAGAATCAGTTCAAAAATTGATGAAAATGTAGAAGTAATATAGTGTTAGTGTAGTATTTTGATAACTTCTTTAAACGGTGTTAATAGTCTTTGAGAATCAGCCACCAGTACAATTTCGAATGTTAATTGATTCTATGTTATCTGAAATAAACAATGAAATAGCGTTTTTTGTTCGACGATTCTTTGTAATGTATGTGAGTAGGTGTTATGTCACCTCACTGTGACAGTAAGGTAGATAGCAAATAAAGTAGGTTCCTTATTTTTTTTTAAGTTTTTTCGGTGTCAAGACCAACGCCACGCTTTAATCAAACCATTGTCTTAATAATTTTTTATTTTTTTATTTTTAATTAAAATGCACTCACAAGATCCTTCACTGACGCTAACGATATACAGCATAAATAATATAAAATTCAAACTTCCTTGCCTGGGAACACATTTTAAGAGCAGATCGTTGTTAATTAATGACTAAGTATCATCCCCAAGATAAATTACTATCGGTAGTAAACTTCAAACACTTAAAGCTTAATCTCTGCATTGATATATTACAAGCTCGTTCACATTTACGACACTTGTTAAGCAGTTTATGAAATGTTGTGCAGCTTCGTTTAATGGAAAAATTTATATTTACTTACAGTACTTATCAGGAAGTTAAAGTTATTAATTTCCAAACCAATATAATTTTAACATTTTCAAAATGTTATACCACACTTAGGAAAGGAAAATATCTATGTATAAAACGTATTAATAGTTTTAAATTAGCATAAAAATATTCCATTAAGTTCAAATACGTTCATACGGTCATACGTTTTCCAAAAAAAGTAAAAAATTCACATAGGTCGGGGCAAACGTATTTTGAATTTATTATAGTAATCAAACCTCTTTGGCTGTACATTCAGTACAGTAGGTTCGATTTTTGGCTGGTTTTTCAAGGAAGCAAAACGCAACGAGAAATTGAGGTGTCGTTAAATTTTTGTCAAAGTTAGTACTAACTATAGATCTATTTCATAGTATTTTCTCAAAAAACTTAACATGCATTGATGCTGTTTTTCATAGGTTTTTTTTTGGTAAATTAATCTTATATTTGTCTCTCTCTCTCTCTCTCTCTCTCTCTCTTCTTTTTCTCTTCTTATTGTTACTTGTGACGGCTTTTGTACAAGTGTTATTTTATTATTACTGTACACAAAGCGTCACATTCGTTAATTGAAACTAGTTCAGAATCTTTTGATAATATATCTTCGTATAACGACTACAAGTGAAAACCTGCTAACTTTACAAGCTCCCAAAGCCGTTTTATATTCAATATTATAAAACTTTTGAAATAGCATTGAACGATTCTGTCGACTAGAGTCGCAATAAGAGCGTTGTGGTCTAAGCGCAAGTTACAAGTATGAGAATATGAGAAAATACTGCTCAAAGAATTCTCGTTGAACGCTTTATGAAAGACATTCAAATGCTACATTTATTTTTATATTTTTAGTTCATTAACTATTCAAATTGCATTTTTGTTTTGTCTTCGTGTACTTTATCTTCGCCATGATTAGGTTTGGATTAGGAAAGGTGATTTATTTATTTATTTTTATATTTAATAACCGTCCTGACATACGACTCATATTACACACTAAATGATACATAGTGACTGGTTGTGATATATTCACTAGGGATAGATTCCAATATTCAACGCAGTTATGCAGAACTATATCCAAATTTCAATTTGTGAATAATTCAAACTACCCTCTATGTTAACGAATAATTGAAATGTTATTTGTCGATATAAATTAATGTAAACTAAGTTTACACGACAAATACTCAAGCCACAACAACAATGAACCTGATGTGTATTATAGAAACTATATACGAGTACTAGCGACTCAACTACAAATTTTTTTTTAGTTTCACGCTGTATCCCGTTTATAAACGGGAACCTAGTGCTAAGACAGTTCGTTCCCATTAACATATCACATCCGTTAAGCACTAACGACCGAATTCTGGGCACATCTCAAGTAGCGCAACTCAACAACCCGCTTTGCGTTGCTACCAGAGCCAGGAAATAAAAAAATTAAGTATTTAATTCGCTACAATAGCACCGTACATAATCTAATATATTTTATTTGTACTTTGTTATTTCGTTACCTAGAATATAATAAATACAAAATGAAAATATAATTCATATTTTCAGGAATTTTAATAGCTTTATATCGTATAATGAATTTCCTATATGCCGTTACTAACGCTATGACGGCGCGGCGTTAGGTAAGAGGAAAATGCGTCGTTTCCGGCCGTCACTCGCTCACGGCGTTATATCCGGCGAGGCAATCATTTCAGTGACCAGTGATGTGTGATATATGATGCTAGAGTGTTGCTGTAAATATATAATGTACAGTGATTATTATTTGCTTTGTTTAATTATTCTCTCGTTCTCACTGTTTATATATGTAAACTGTTTGTTTATATTTATGGAAAGTATGTTGAAATATAAAATTAAAGTAACTTTGACCTTAAACGATATAGAATCTTACGATAAGTCCCTCCTACATAATAGAAAACATCTCATCCCGATAGTTGATCAAACACTGATAAGTTATGGTAACCACTGTATAATTTTGATTACTTGTCAAACCACGAGACAGTGGTGTAAATGTCTTGGAGGTCAGACAGCGGTCGCCCATACATCCACAAAGATCTTTCTCATTATGATCCCTGGATATAAAAGAAAAATTACTAATTCAATTAAAAACACGATAAATGGATAAATTCTAATGAGAGTACTTCAAAGACTAGACTAGAATTTCACAAAATACCATCTTAGTTGGTGTTCACAATATGAACGTAGTCATCTGTCCGAATTTCACATTTCTTCCTTCAGCGATTACGGCTGTGCGTGCCTCTATAGGTAGATATTACATTTCTGAAGCCTATACAAATAAAAAATATTTACGCATTTTATTACACAATTAATTATTAATTAAATAAGAAAGTAATAAGGTAATTCATATAATATAACTATAAAAGCTACATTTAACGATGAATTCTCAATTTTCAGCAGTGTAGAGTAAACGCGTCACTTCCTCTCGTACCGTCATCGCTTGCGGGGTCATATCCGGCAAGGCAATCATTTCTATGGGCTGTGATTTATGCATTTACAAATATCACTTTAACAATATTTTATATACTGTACGTATAGCATATGTTAGTGGTAGATATTATCATAGTACTTGTGGCAAGAACACAGTTACAATTTGAGATTCCGTTTAGATTCGATCGTTTCAAATTGTATAAACATGTTTATTCAAAATCAGTTTGACGTTGCATCCCGCGTGCACCTGATATATAGTAGGGTGGGGGCAGAGGGAACTTAATGTTAAGTCTCTAGTCCAAGTCTCCGATTATTTTTTTTACTATTATAATATGACGCCAATCATGTAAGTTGTGACTACAAACACTGATAGATGAAATGAAATACTTAATAGTTCCATTTTCTGAGTATATAGGCAAAGCGCGGCGTTGAATCCCGCCTTCTAGCCTCTATCCTTTTGTCCTAGATACAATTGTAGGTACAATAGTTATTTCTTATTTAGTTTGTAAAGTCATAATAAAATATTAAGATCTAGGAGACAGTTTTTTCATATATAATTAAAATTACTTTCAATAATTTAAATAAACGCTTGAACTTTCAATAAAAACATATTATGTAAAAAAATACAAAGACTATGCTAAGTAGAAATTCTTTCATTAAAAAGCCGTGCCTTTTAATGAGAGTTTAAACTCAAATGACTGCTCAAGTATCCTCGAGGTCGAGTGAGATGAACTTTTACGATAGAATTTTTTGCAAGGATATTTTATAAAAACAAACAAGCTAGTTTTATGATACGTTTATTCCTTATTATAAATGTCTTCAATTACACTTTACCAATATATCTCATATAAATAAATTCATTTACTAAACGTATGTATATATTTTTTAATTTTTGTGAGAATTATGTTCACTTGGAGGAATATGTTTTAAACTAAATAAGTAATTAAGTTTGCTTTGCACTGAGTCACTGTGCCGATTTATTTTATTTTTGTTCATTGTATGTTTAAACAAAATGAATAAAACAACAAATATACGAGAGAGAAAAAGACTCGTATTTTAAACGTGACAATGATCTCATATACCCGAAAACAACCCATGTTCTTGGAACTATATCGATTGTTGAACATTTATAATAATGTATCTTCACGACACTCGCGACCTACTCTACGGGTAGATTTTCATCGCTCACCTGGAATCTTCAACGCTGTCGTCAGAATTCTATTCCAATATCTATGAAATGAAATTATATTACCCCTGAAACAATTTGGTATTATTTGTAATCGTAGTTAGAGCTTAACGCAACGATGCGCTTTATGCAAGAAGTTACCATGTTCGGAAATGAAAGAAAAAATCTTTAAAAAAAATTACTAAAAAAAATCCAAAATTTAAATTAAAATGCTAAATAATAAGTGATATTCGAAACAATGTCCCAGTTTAAATTAGAGTGTACTGTAAGTTTATAAATACAACAACATTGTTTTCATACAATTTGTAAGCCTAAAATTAATTATATTGCAAAAGCAGTTGATTTATTTGCATATTCAACGTATAATTGTTTGTACATGTACCTTTACACATAATAATAATCGAAAATTAATCATCATAGCGCTACTATTGGATTCAAAGAAGAAGAGAAGAGAAGAGAAGTATTTTTTTAGTCAGGTTGTAATTGTAATTTAATAAGTGCAATGTATCCCATTAACGGTAGAAATGTTACGTAGGTATTTTTAAAAAAGGTTGTAATGCACGATTTAAGATACATGTTAAGTACTAAGTTTTCTTTTTGTAATAAATTGATGTAATAACTATATCTAACTAGTTTGTTATGACAAAAAATCCCAAATAGTCTGTAAGATTGAAGGACGCTTAAAAAGTAATAAAAATATTACTAAAACGTTGATAAAGCTGTAAATTATTTTATCTTTACTAGTTGCTTAAGAAATACATAGTTAAAAATGTTATTTTTCACCAACATGGTTAACTTTATCACTAACATGGGTTTTGTAGGTCCCTAATACCTTTTCCACAGTTGTACCAACGCCATGGCATGCGGACATCTTTGCACTATTATTGCATCACGGCACTGCCCACAGAAGAGTAGCCGAAGGTAACCTAGTGTCAAGACACTCTGCTCCCCATTTTTCGCCGGAATCTGAAAGCATTGCGTGTTGAGTGGCGGAACTCAATGACGCGTTTTGCCTCTAAACGAGAGCAATGAAATGAAAATATTTAATATTGCATTTCCTAGAGTGGGGAATGCACCCACAACCAACCAGTCGCATTGACCCTGCGCCACAACTGGCCTCAATTTTCAAAAAAACTTCTATTACTATGTCAAAATAATATAAAATTATTATACAATGCTTAATGTTCCATCATTCATTGTAATTTAACAAATATAACATTTATTTATCTATCCAACTAAGTTATAGACTGAAGAACTCAGTTTATAAAATAAATAGCAACAGAACATTCATTATTCGGGCACCTCCAACTTAACTGGTCTATTACTCCACGTGACGTTTAACGCCCCGCCGTATCCATTTAATTTTAATTTACTTGCATTTTAAATGCTTTCATTTAAAAGCTTCCGCTTTTCGAGGGATTTAGAAACAGATACATCCTTTCATTTTCAACTGAAATATAAATTTGCTATTTTTTTTACATTTCCTGTACGAAATATGTCACTCCATTTTCGTTTATTGCAGGGACGTTAATTAAAAATATGGGTACATAATGCCTAAAATTAATTTTAAACATCCAATAATACATTTTGTTAGAACTACCGTAATTTGTACTTGTCCATAGTGTATGCAATGCAATAGATAGTTATATCTTTGAGTAGGTTATGTCCTTCTAAAGTAAATGTTTTTCCTTTACATATATATATATATACACACCCCACATAGTACTTAGTGTGTCTATAATCCGATTACAAACCATTTTCCCTTACCTCACTTCTTTTACTGAGCCTACCTTTTCTTAAGGTCAAGATAGTGGTGTGAAGCTACAAAACTCAACGACTTATTAAACATATTAAAAATGCTGATTAATGAAAATGTATTGTTTATATTTTTTAATTCATTCATCAAATAAAACGCAGTAAGATTTGATCACAAAAAATTTCAATATCTTCCAACTACTTTACAAGTTACAATTAAACTACGATGATGCTTAGTTTCAAAATACCATGTAAAATTTTTTCGTTAAAAAAAATATTTTTTTTCTTTAGGTGGCAAACTAATATGTTACACTTATACTAGTATTAAATTATATTAAATTTACAAATAGAACTTCAAGTTTCTTAAAAATTTTGTTCTGATTTACAATATATATATTTTTTTATATTAATCTATCTTATATTATAATATTACATATATTAATCTACCTACTTCAGTAATTTCCGGTATAAGATACTATAAAAAAAACTCTCCGTTTAACACGTAGTAGCAATAACCCGCCTTATTGAAAATTATGCTTATAGCAAAATAACTCATGAATGTCTTATAAACGGCTATTGCCGATACTTTCAAGGGACACTTCATCAGTATTTTATTAGAATTCATTGTAAGTAACAATTTAATTAAAAGCAACATTAACCGACGCCCCCTCAATTGGAGCTTAACTAAACCTTTTCCCTTTATTACATTTGATCGTCTATCTGAAGCTTTAGGAAAAACTCCTAGGAAGGATTATCTCTTCCAGAAAAATGTTTCTGATTTTTTTCTATTTCTATAATAAGTTTTGATTGTGAATGAATAAAAATAAAAGAAGTAAAACAATTTGTTTTAATTGTTAAAATTTTAAGGCGCGATTATACTGCGATAATTAAATATTGAACAAACGAAATTGTGAAAAGTTTGCCCGCAGCGTGGAATAAAAGCGAGTTGCTTATAAGACTTCACAGATTTTCCTTAATAGACTTTTCGCACGCTTGAAAATAAAAGGCAACTGAGTGTTGGAAACAAACTAATGGATTCTCGTGGCCGTTAACTCCACTTTTAAAATGTTCTTTCTATCTGAAACTTATATTAAAATATAGAATAAACAACACTTTGCTTATTCTACATTTATAAATAATTAAGTTTACAAAAAAGTTGCCGTGCCATGCTCATTATCTTTATTTTTAATTGCATAAATTGTCTCTACACCGCAACATGGTCACTTCCATGGGTTGGCTGGAAAATATTTAATATAGAGATAAGCCCGCCATTGTAAACTATCTTTACAATTTTTTATATTTCTTTGTATTTTTTATATACAATAAAGACTATATATATAAACACAGAAACATATTTCTATAATAAATATCATACATTTTGATCCTAGCGCTCCACAAATTATCGACTGCACGTGTAAATAGTCGCCGCTCTGTGTGGCACCTGCGCGATTATTAATATGTAACCAAAGTAATGGAGGGTTTGCGTTTGCGTTTATTCTGTTTGATTTTATTTAAATGCTGCACGATATCTATTTTTGTGAATGCAAATTTTAATACAACATACTTGTTTTCAATTTCCCAAACAGAGTGCATAGATATTTTGCATTTACTAATACACATTTCATTTTTCTAGTCATCTTTGCTCTGAAACCCACACATAGCAAGGTTTAGAAGAACCTAGTGATAAAACACTCCGTTCCTCGTTTCCCTCTAATTTTTAGGGTTCCGTAACTGAAAAGTTAAAGACAGTACCCTTGATCACTTTGTCATTCGTCTTTCAAGACCATTTATGTCGAGATCGCTTGAAGGTATCAGGTCTATAGTCCCTTAAAGTACAGAAAAAATTTGCTACTAGTCAATAATTTGGATAAATTACAATACAAATAAAGAAAAAGGTCCAAAAAGTTAACATTTATAGCCATTTCACAGAAAAAATAATTAACTACAAAATGAGTGCACAGTTTACGAATAAAATTAATATAAATTTATAATGTGTTTACTGTTAGGTATCATATTTTTCATTTTCTCAATCTTTGTAGGCTGCGAAGCTACTTTAGGCTGTAAGTTTTCTAAAATGGAGCTTTCTACAAAAGCTCACACTATATTATTTTTTTCACGGTGCAAGTGTTACAAGTAGCTTTATCCAAACGTGCCTGCGAGTTGGCCCTCGTTACATTAAAAAAACTTCATCAGGATACAATAGATACAGTACCGAACTTTCAAAACATCAAAGCGAAACTACATCGTTGTTCCAATTGGAGGAATTAAAGTTTTGTTGGAAAACTTTTTTACGTTTGAATGAAAGTTCAATTTATCCACTTATTTCTATTCAATGGAATGTAGATATTTATATATCTGCATTAGTTATGACAGCGCTATTTTATTTTACTTAAGTAAAAAATATTTTAATTCACGTGTAAAGTAAGTACTAATTTATGGAAACAATTTTCAAATAAATCCATTGTATAATTCAAAATTCATGAATTATTCAATTAAGATAATTTCATTTAATTCATAAAAGTACGTTATTTGCCTGCTTTATAGACAACCAGCTTATTTTATTAAGCTGCACGCTGTATCCCGCACTCGGCAGGGTAGGCAGAGTGATCTGTGGAAGCTAATGTTAAATTAACTCCGTACCCATAAAGATGCTTCTGTTCTGTATTCTGGACGCATTGCGTGTTGACTGGCCAAACTCAACCGTGCTCGTTACTAGAGCGATGATATTACAATATTAAATATATCATCGTTTCCTGGAAATTCCTGGAATTCCATGAATCGAGCTCACCACCTATAGCGTTCACAGTCATGCTTGTGCCCATGTGCCAAGACAGGCTTCTCATCGTATATTGTAATATATTGTAACATATAATACAGATATATCATGTTAATACAATCAGAAATTTTCATCAACAAAATTCAGAACACCCCAAGAATAAAGAACAATACGCTAGGAAGAATCGACGGTGACTCGGAAACAGCTGTGTCACGTAGGAATCTGTATTCATTACATTCCTGACCCCATTCTTACTAATATTTTCTACGTCTCAAACCAAATTTAGCGATTATTTGAAACAAATTCAACACCAAACTGACATAAACTAAATTTCAAAAAATATTAGCTTATATTCCAATATTTTAATTGTGGAAAATTTATGAATTATACCTATCGTATATCTATACGTTGTCATAAAAAAAAGAACAAAAAATATTATTTTGAAAAAAAAATTGGTAAAAAAATACTAATATTACATAATAAATAATTAATGGTATATATTAATACTTCTTAATATTTTTATATCGCTTTTCTTATGTTGAATAGCATTCGAAGACAATCTAACTGCCTGATTGCGTGTCAAGAACAAAAGTAAAATGTACAGCATAAACCATAGACAAACAAGGTAAATCCAAAAATATATATTTCATCTTTTTTTATATAAAAAGCTTAAATATTTACACATTCGTGAGTTTTCCAAAGACTGGCTGTTCACGCAATGCTTAATCAGTATAATGTTTATATTTATATCATATCATAAATTACTCCGATGATTAAAAAAATACTTCAAAAACGATATGCACAAACTAAAACAAAAACTAATGGGTATAATTTTTTTTTTTTCAGTTTCAACTTGTATCCCGCATATAGCAGGGTAGGCAGACGAAACTTCGTGCTAAGACGAGTAGAGTGGCAAAATTTTTTGTACTGTCTATTTTAAAAACTCCAAATACATTTCAACAAAAATCACAAAAAAAATATTCAGATAGCATAACTTAATAATATTATATTTTACTTGAATCAAAATGCAGTAAAATCACACCTTACTTGGAAAATGGCCTACTTTGAACGATTTTTATATATCTCCAAAATATTTTGATTGCAAATTGCAATAGCGTTTTAAAACAACCAGTAAATAATGACTTAAGGCGGATTATCAACAAATTTATTGCCGAGCTTTACATTAATCGACATTCAAAGGGCTGAAATGAAAAGTTATTTATTGCAATAGAGTCATCGATTTGTAGCAGTCCCCTATAGACTTTTAGTCTAGCTTTGAACCGTAGTAGTATACAACTTATCTATTATTTATGAACTATATATTTATTTATGTATTTAATATGAAAATTAGAGTAGTGCAATTAAATTGTATTAAAATAGGAATTGTGTAGTCTTTTTGTAATAATAACGAAATTATAAATGGCAACTATGCAAAGAATCCGTCGTGGAGGAATACCTCGAAAATTCGGCGGAAAGGGGAAAACTGAGTGTCTTAACATTAAATTTCTTATACCTGCCCTGCCACATAAAAATAAAAACAAATAAATTTAAAAAAACAACCAACACAAATAATATAAAAACTTTATTATTAAAAATTTAATATTATTTATTACAAAATTAATATGAATTGGGCATGCATGAAGAGGTTGATGACGGTGGAGACGAGGCGAAAGAGGTATGTAGCGTTCTCTCTGACTACCCCGTTAGAGATAAAGCGTGAAGCTCAGTTAAGTTAATACGAAACATTCTTATACGCTAATAGCCGTCAAAAAATAAAAGAAAAAGAATCTTTTATTACCCGACGGTTCCACGCACCAAAATAAAAGCAGGCGATTAAGGGAGAGAACAAAATTATGGATTCGGATCATCGCTCAGCCCCTCGCGGAACCCCATTGCGAACTTAATCGAAAGTAAAATAAGGAAAACGAACCTGAATGCACTGCGAATAAAAACGAGCCTCCAAATGATCAACCAAAGCACCAACATAAAAAGATTTTTAGAGCTGATCAGGGAGAGCAGCTATGAAGTCATATTACAGAGATGCTACTTACAATAGTCATAAAAATACTGTATTAAAATTTTAATTTAATAAGTTCGCGAATGATTCTAATTGCATTTGTGTTTTATATAAAGTTTTAATACAATGAAAAGTAAGAAAATTAAATTTTTTAATTAAAAAAATATACAATTAATTAAAAAAATGAAAATATAAATTTAAATAAATATTTCATTTCTTCGAGTGGGGATCAAAACCACAACCAGTCGGTTTTACAGTCACACTTTGTGCCCCTGCGCCACGACTGGCCTCAAACTATAACCTCATACAAATTATATATTTCGAAAAAAATCTATAT
>JBAIZZ010000156.1:391007-462120 GCA_037355905.1 Heliconius aoede
ATATATATATATATATATATATATATCAGACATTTATCAATTGTAAGTGTGTACACACATTAGTATTTTCTTAAGTTACCTTTCTTATACATATGCTTTCTAATAATAAAACCTGACAACCCCAAAATGGGGTGACACTGTGAACATTTCTAATTTCCGCTCCTAGTACCCGAAAATATGTCCAGTTTAAGCGTTGATCGCGCCCCAATTACCGTCCGTGTCGAACACCTGCGCGCTCGTTAGTTTGTAAACAACGTGAGCGATGTCGCGCCGATCGCAATCAATCAACAACAAGACTGGACGATATATTCATTTGAAACGTCACGCCAGTAATACCGACTTTGTTTATGTGTATACATTTTCTAAATTGTTATTCAATGTCAGTTACGCGCTGTACATCGTAAATATATAAGTACGGAAGTAAGGACATAGGGAACTTGGTGTTAAGACTCTCCGTTCCCCATTTCAACGTAAAAATTGTTATTGATACTAAATATGAATAAGTTAATAAAACTTAATATTCAATCTGGGCGACTGATAAGTTATTCCATATTTGGTAAAATTTACAGATTTTACTTCGAAACAGCTGAAGAGGTGGTAAAAGTTATATTAGATTTAAATATATATTCTGTATTTAATATTTGTAAAAATATGCTAAAGAATTATACTGTTACCATTTGACATTACAACATGGATTTTAATGAAAAAAACCATTGTTAAATGTTTCAAAATTTTTTTTTCAAAACCCATTGTCAATAAATTTTCTACCGTTTTCTAAACGGGCAATGGAAAGAGCTAAGACGATAATCGTAAAACCAATTTCAGATACTGAATCCTTTTGGCAAAAATGTAGGAAGTATTAAAGATTGGCGAAAAAAAACAGGCAGGGACTAATTTTAAATCCTTTCACAAACGAATTTCGTATTCTATATTGCAAAATTATATTACATAGTATAAATTTAAACTATAGAGATATATAAAGAAATTCTGTGTAGATTTGGTGTTATCAAGTCGATATATGTTTAGTATGGAATATATACCATAGATACAATAAATGTAAAAAATAACATGTAAAAATTGTGTGAATCTGTCTCACTTATTAAGAGTTCCGTAACAATTTCATAATGAAGTTATAATGGCGATTTTTTCCTATATCAGCCCGGGGACACATATTACATATTTATAATTGTAGATCATTTTATATAAAATGAGTGCATAAGCCCGCAAAGTTATGTTTGCTAACTTTTACAAATTGTACTTGCTATTGACCTACAATTCTGAAATTGGTAGGGAACCTTCGGCAGCACGCACATGACCAGTTTTTGTTTCTCATCAATCTTACATTTTATCATACCTTAACAAATCTACAGAAACGAAAACGATTTCAATCCACATCCAAAACTTCAGTCAGAGATACAGCGGCAATACGCAATAAAATGTGAATCTAAAAAAAACTAAATAAATATAAAACCAATCCTCATTATCTACATATGTCTACATCATCTAATATATTTTATCAAATGATACCTTCAAATATACCTTAAATATAATATATATCTTAATATAATATAATATATATCTTCGCATATTATAGTACCTAGATGGTACTGTATATTTTTGTAGCATTACTGTATAGTATACACGAACTGCACTGTAGAAGATTAAGCTCAAGCCCTCGTTTATAAAGTGAACGTGGACAAATGTATGGATTTATTCTATTTTTTACTTTTAATATAGCGCAAGTAACTTTATGCTTGTTTTTTTATAAAATGGAATAAAAAATGAACTTCGATATTTATATTAAATAACGCCATTGTATTTGTGGTGTAATAGACACGTGTTTGACTGACAGCACACGGTCACATCGTCTTCTACAAAGACAAACTATCTAAATTATTTATTACTACGTTCCTCTCCAGAACCAGAAACGCGTTATACAATGCGATAAGAAAGAAAATATTTAAAAGTATAATGTAAACAGTTATTTATTAAAATTAAAGTGCAGCGTTGAGTTCCGCCACTCGTACAAACTACAATCTAAACGTTGTAGTTTAGACGCAAGGTGGATAATTAATCGTCTTGAAACTTGCACACTCTACTATACTTATTTTTATTTTACTTTAAAATAATAACGATACAATAGAAATGAAAATGAGTGCCACTCAATATTCGCTATAATAAAAATAAAAATTTTTTAAATACATTTCTATATATTACTTCGAAAACGCTTTTTTTAGTAACAATATTTAAAAGTAACTGAGACGTTACGAAATTCAGGAGTTGCAGTTGAAATATCATTTTAGATATTGAAGCCTTCATAACGGACGTTTCAATTTCGAGGGAGAAGAGGAAACCGGATACATTTTATTTATGAGTCGAGGGTGCATCTGGAATATAATTTCATGAATCGAAAACCTGTGACCTGAACTTTACCTTATGTAACTAGCGCCATCTACAAGTAATTTATTTTTGATGTTACTTTATGTTTTCATGTAAATATGAATCTTTTAATAACTTTATACCTCAAGTTTATAATGCGAACCTTCAAATTTCACAGCTTATAATATAATTTTAGTAACATTTTAATCGAGACTAGACTCTCTACAACTGCATATGTAAAACTATATTCACTAACTATATTCTGTATAAGGTGGATACGTTCTTTTGCGTAAGCGCTCCTTTTACGGAAACAAGATATAGAGTAAAATATTTTAAACTCTTACCTAAAGAAATTATTCAAGATTGGCCACATTACGCGCGGGCCTAACAACTATCGGATAGTTGGATGCAAATGCCTTGCTATATCAGTTCCTGGAGTGAGACCTCCCGGACGCACAAGGAAGCGCTGGTTGGATGTCGTGATACAGGACATGAGAGCCAATGGTTTAGCCACCGAGGACGCTTAAGATCGTGCAAAGTTGAGTAGGTTGAGTAGGAAGGCAGACCAGGCAAGCAGAAGAAGATATATAAAAGGAGATGTTCCCACTGAGGTATATACTAATGGTAGAAACCTGAAATTTGGACAGATGTTTATTTTCATAATGTGTACACCAACTAAATATGTTTTCAAAAGTTTTCACCCTAAAGGGGTGAAATAGGGTTTGAAAGGTTGTATGGAAAAACTCTAAGTCGGAACCGATTTTATAAAATATGAAATTCAGACTCTTAAAAATATTTAATTGAACATGTGCTTCATGGTTTTTTTTTAAATTCACCCCTAAATTGAAAATAATTTCATAAATATACATATAGTTTAAGCGGGCGAAGCCACTCAAGTTGGCTAGTATAACATAAACTTACAAAGTAGAGGCAACAAAACTAAATTCGAAGCAAACCAATACGACTACAAAATAGCATTCGACTACACTTATTATGGGTTATTTCCATTCGTCTCTTTAATAGTACTTGGGCTGTGTACGGCGGTCGGAGGGGAGCGGGGTCACGAGCAACAGGCGCCTGATCAATGAGACACCCCCCGCGCCCCTCGCCCGCCTGCGCCGCACTTGTTGCGCGTACATTCAAACTATAATACACCTTAGCTACAGATGAATAGAAGCTAACAACTTTCTAAATTAATATACATAGTTAAACCGAAGCGCGGCTCATTCTCTAAGCCCTCCTCTTTATGCAGCTGGCGTCACGCCGTGCCGTATCAGGATTCTACGAGCGTTATGCCGGTTCAGATAAGTGAGATGGTCTTCTTGGTGGCGAAATGTTTGCGGATTTATGAATAGATTTACACAAATATGGGTGTGTGAATAGATTTTGGACTATCGGAAAAATAATACTTTAAAACAAGGGAATATAAATAGATATTTGGAATATCGTTCCATGTTTCAGTTTTTTTAAATGACATGATAAAATTGATGTACTGACATTTTTTCATAAATGACAATGATATTAATTTTTTTTCAGCTTCACGCTGTATCTCGCACACAGCAGCTCTGCCTACCGCAGAGGGAACCTCAGTATCAAGACACTCCGTTCTCCACTTTCTACCGAATTCTGGAAGCATTGCGTGTTGAGTGGCCGAACTCAACGCCGCGCTTTGCCTCGACATCAGAGCGAAGAAAAATGGAAATATAAACGTAAAGAAATATTTCACTTCCTCGAGTGGGAATCAAACCCACAACAGTTGCGGTTTACGGGCGGCATCCTTGTGCCACTGCGCCACGAAGGCATATATATTTAATATAGACCCCAATGATATTTAACGATAAATATGATACTTAATATTACGATGAAATTAAACTTATTGCAATTTAAATGAAATATTACTTATTTTTTTTATCAATTATTAACTAAATTCATGTTCACAATTTTTTTATTACTATGTACATAATATATGTACAAATCTGTGATTTCTATCAAAGTTTATTGTATATGCCTTAAAACATTTTTGTATTTGTGCATGTCTCATATCATTGTGTCAGCCATCTAAAATTCTGCTGCACTAGTACTAGTATCACATAATATAATAACTGCTTCCTTGAATATCAATTCCAACTAAACGAGAGTGGGAAGTAGATTAAATTTCATTCAAAGAAATATTTATTTATACAGTACCTATGCACGTCGAACGTACATGACGCGATAGCATATGTTTAAATTGAGTATTATTTATATAGGTATGTGCCAACACTGTGAGCTTCACGCTGTATCCCGCACACAGCAGAGTAGGCAGATCGAACTTTGTGTTAAGACACTCCGTTTCCCACTTTCTGCCGAGATTTCTGGAAACATTGCGCGTTGAGTTTCTTAACTCAACGCCACGCCTTGCCTACACCTCTGACGTTAATATTACGATCTACCACATTTTTTATGTCAAATCGATTTAAGTAAAAAAACGTTTTTTTGTTGTGTTTATTTTCGTGCACCAAGATTTTAATCTAACCCAGATACTACAAAATCGGCCAAGTGGGAGTCTGCCACGTGCACGAAGTGTTCCGTTCAGTATTTAAATAGTTCCAAAAAAATCACGATTGTTACAATTGTAACAAAGTTTAATATCTCATCACGGCTCGTGAGGCTCCAGATTGTACCTGATGGCAGACGGACAGACGGACAGACAAACAGGGAATTCTTAGTATTGGGGTCCCGCACTATTTCTCGTTTTACTGAATTTTTCTATACTAGCGTCGTAGCAGATAGCTACTAGCATTATTGCAAACTACACTAGCACAATCATGTGTACTCTGAAACAGTTATGTCCAGTTACAATAATCCGTATCGATCGTGTAGTGTGGCGAAGTGCGGCGGAGTGCGGCGGTATGAGAAAAGCAATGGAGAGCACTCTCAAATACCTTTTGCCAATATACGAGTTAAGGGATTTATTTGCAAGGCTGCTTGCTCTCTTATAAATTATTTTCAAATTTTTTTTATAAACATAAAAACATGGCATTACGCGAATTCTATATTTGTATCTTATATTAAGAAAAGGAAAAATATATTTTATATCGCTTTTTATAGTAGGTACATACAGTATTTTAATGCCAATATTTGTGTTATATGACACGTCATACATAATAGTTATATGATAGAGTTTTCCAAATATAAGTTTTGCCGAATATCGAATATTCGGTACGCATTTCGACGAAGTGCCTAATTTGTTTAATTTTGTGTTAAATTATCAATAAGAAAAAAAGCTCGTTTTCTACCAATAAAAGGTGAAGTACAATTTAAATGAAACTAGGTACTAACCCGGATTACTTGTACATATTATACATAGTAGTATTAAACATTTTTAGAAAAGCGACCACCAATACTAAATAAATACGCGATATTAGGTTATGAGTGAAAGAAGTGAAAACTTTCAATAATATTAAGGAGGGCAAATGTCACATGTTACATTACAAACTTTTAATTATAGTTCAATTCAAACAAAATGAGTACATTTTCCCTCAATCTTACGTTTGTCAACTTATATCATATTTGATATTTTTACATTTAACATTCGATATTTGGTCGTATTCTGCATACTTTTAACCCGAATACCGTATAGTAATCGAGAATTCGTCATCTCGGCATCTCTACTTTTTATGTGATTTATATGTATAATAACTAGCAAATCAGTTATCTCATAACTATTGCATGTACAATCTGTACAATTACCTACTAATTTTTATTATACAAATTTTTATACACTGTATCCCGCACCCCGTTCCGTGGTAATATTTATATCGCATTACGAAACCACCACGGCAGAAAAAAAGAAAATAATTTGTGTGGTGATTGAACCCATTTGCGACAAGACACGCACGGCCCGTCATACTTATATACTGATATACTATTATTTATATCATATTATTATGTAGGTAATATTGTCATAAGTATTGTATAATAAATCCCATGACCGTATCGTATTTCAAGATTTGTATGGGAATATATAGAAATGATATAGAGTATGATATAGAGTAGCTGCTTTTATGGCCACTGCCCTTTTTTACCGACTTTCCAAAAAGGTTTTTTTTTTTATGGGAGAGGACAAGGCAAACGAGCGTTCGGGTCACCTGATGGTAAGTGATCACCGCCGCCCACGACCCCATGCAACACCAGAGGAGCCACAGGTGCGTTGCCAGCCTTTAAGGTGGAGATGAAGGGCACCGGAGCCCGGCATTACCTAATGCGAAACGCAGTGGCAAGGGCCACTACTTCACGCCGGATTTAAATGTCGGGGGTGGTATTAAATCCGGTCGAGTCTGCCCATGCGTGTTGCCATTACTAGCGACGTGACTACCACACGTACTTTAGTCGCCTCTTACGACACTGACAGTACCAGGGTGATACTATTCTAAGCCGGGACCACACGGCTAAAAAAGGTCCCATATTCGATAACTATAGTTTTACGAAAAAAAATTAATGTTTTTGTTATGTTACTGTTATTTTTATTTGATCATATAAATCTGAATATGTGATGTAAAACTTCTATTTAAATATAATGCCAACCTATATAGGGATCGGATATCAGAAAAATAATATGCAAACTTAGTACTTATAAAAAAAATATCTATTTTTAGCAAATCGTCATGTTTTATAACAAACGAATTTACTCTTTTAAATAAGTATATTAAACTAATTAACATTCAATACAAAACTTTACGTAATAAATGTATTTATAAAATCAAAAAATAATTTTAAAGAAAACAATAATCTAGCTAAATCAACATGATCAAGATTTATAGAAACAATTTAATCTATATAAAAAAATATTTAAATAATTATTAATAATAATTGTTATACATAATCCTTTTCCCATTTTGACGCGACTTTTAAATAAATTGCCATGCATGCCTTAGCATCTTCTACAGAGTCATGTACATCTTCTTGTATTGTCCTGCCCAATATATCCCTTGCGAGACTCTTTAAGGCCACTGGCTGGTAATTGTACTTCTAAAATGACAAACACACTTATTTAAGTAATTGACTTGTATATCTTTTTTTATATAAGTTTTATGTATAAAAATTTAAAACCATCCAAAAGTTTAAGCACTAAGTACATACGTTCACATCAAGCTACGTCAAAATTCTTAAACGCTTGTTACACCCTATTTGTTTTGTTAGCATACCTGTAGAGAGATTTTTTCTAATCTGGTAAGAAAATATATTATATAAAATTTATAAAAAATATCTACATTTCATGTTCCGGCGTCTAATTCACGATTTTATACAAGATATATATGCAACAAATACTCGTATAAAGTCCGTCGTGAGGCCATCGTGTCGTAGTGTAACAGCGTCTGACTATAGACGCGATAATTGCCAGTTCAATCGCCACTCGGGAATATAAATTATTTTTATTTCTCTTCTGTGGCATGTCAAAACACGGCATAAGACCCCGTAACTTAACATGTCTCAATTTTTTTTTAAACTACTACAGCCGACTTCAGTCTGGCTAGTCATAATTGAATCACAACAACTCTGTAAGCAAATGTAATATGAAAAAATATTTTACCATCACAAACGGTTCATACACTGCGATATCTCGTTGTTTATTCTTTGGATGGCTTAAATTAAGAGCTTCTAGATCATATTTCAAATAGTGACCGATCAAAATGCATCCTTTTATAAGATCACTTACTTTTCTTCTTACGGTAGCTATGTCACTTCCATTTTCCAAATGCTTTTTCTTTATGGCAGTATCAATATTCCTATAATCTGTCACCACGGCCGTGGGTTTCACATATTCATCGAGTACATGGCAGCCAACTTGATCAACGATTGAAATTCGCGCTAAACAATTTCCGCTAGTACACCCCACCATCTCACAATCGATAGCGTATTTTAAAATCATTTTGCAGATTATATTATAGATATTGATATCTTCGAAAAACTATTGAATTCAGTTTCTACACTGTAGAAGATAATAATCAACGTAAATAAAAATATAATCGCACTCTACCTCATATCTTTTAAAATGGTAAGTAACTCAATTTGATGAAACTAGAATGTAGGGGAAGCCCCTAATATAAACAATAATACATAACAACTTGTAATATCTCAATATAAAGTATTTTAAATTGTCAGTTGTTTTATGGTATAAAAAAATATTGTAGTAATATCACGTACGATTGAACACCATAATATATATGATCAAAGTAAAATGTCAACCTTTTTGACAGATACGTTTTCTAATTCTAAGAAATACATATCGTACTTTAATAAGTTTTATATTTATTATTTGCTTATTATATTTTGATTTAAACTATCCCGTAGACTATTAAATATTTTAAAGAATACTTTTTTTTGTTCATATTTCATGTAGAATTACATTCTATTACTAATGTGAATCTAATTATTTTCTAAACAATAACAAGCTGAAAAACTTTCCAACCAAATGGATTTTCTAAGCTCGCAATATACAAAAAACAACAATATTGCAGTATTATGAAACTCATATTTTATATTGAAATAAATACTTATATAGAAAATACGGTGGGTAGCCATTTTAAAATATTAAAATTTAGTATCCTGAAAATATAATGTTACGAATAAATATTTGATAGCGTTAAAATATGTAAAGTTATCATAACAATACTTAGAATTATTCTTAGTATGAACAATAGGTTATTAAAATGTCATTAGCATCAATATACATAGCAATAACAAAACGCTGTATAAAAAATTTACTAGTGTGAGTGAATGTCAATTTTAAAGCTATTTTTACATTCTGTAGTTTCAGCGAAAGCAAATGTAAGGCAATGTAAAAACAATCTTATCGCATAAGATAAGACATTATTGAATTAATGATCCAAACGCAGAAAAGAATACGTAAGTGTCGGCCTTGTATATAACCCTTGAACCGACGGCGAAACATTGTACTATTTGCTAGTATAGTTAATACTTGCTATTAGGAAAGTCACGTCGCTATCATGATTAGAGCTGTTAAGAAAACTTGGCGTAACTCTGCCTCGTTGATAGTGCTTACAAAACAGAGTCCGAATGTTTTATCAAGTGGTAAATTAAGGAATAGTAACTACGATATCTTGTTGCAGACTCGAACGGTTGACGCTTCTTTCTCGAAAGGTGTAGTGTTTCCGGGCGGTGTGAGCGAGGAGGCGGATGCGAGTGAACATTGGCTTCACCTCCTCAGCTCTTTCGGTTTTGACAAAACCGATATTGAATCCCTGCACCGACCAGGTACACCCATCACGCCTATCTTCGCAGATAACCCCGTTAAAAGGTAAAGGTTCTAATAACAACATATACTGCGCTTTCATATTTCGTCACTATTGTTTTCAGTTTTCAAATCTCATTCTTGCCACTTCCAACATAGTAATTAATTTATGCAAAAATGTTGTCCCACAAAATTTCTTGCTTTTTATTTCGTAGTTATCTGTGATTATATAGTCAAATGTATACTTTAATTTGCAATATTTATTTCACAAAATCAACCTGTTTTTTTATATCAAGTTAAACTGAATTTTGACCCTGACCTTGTGTTTTTACATCATAGTTAAACATTATTAACAGACATATTGCATTAAGAATTACTGCAATAAGAGAAACTTTTGAGGAGCTTGGTTTGCTAATCTGCAGTTCGAAACATAAAAATAATAGAAATGATATACGGTCTAACACCATATCTGATATTGACACTAAATATTGGCAGAAACGGGTGAGAAATTTTCTTTATTTAAAAAAAAACTCAACTATTAACCATGTTTATATTCACACACTAAAATACTTGTGAATGTACAAATAACATATTTGTTACTTAGCCGTTTAATATACATAATAATAATATATTCAAACACATTGTTAATTCTCTCACTTTCATGACAATAATATTATGACAAGAGTATTATATCAACTTACACCCATACTTCAAATATTACTTTTATTATAAAAGTGACATAAGTTGTGGGTACCTCAATAATTCATAGCCAACTATCAGAACAATATATAACACATAATTTTATCCTATTTCTGTGTCCTATTTCATGTGTGTATGTAGTGATTTGTGTCATTGTATAAACTTGTTATTTAATATTAATATTGTAAGACAATACTTCTGTAATATATTTATTATACTAACAATAAGAAACTACTAAACAACTATTTATTATAAGATAAATTTTATATACAGTGATGGCTCTTTTTATCAGGTTAAAGTACATATTTAAAATCTTGCATAGTTTTTACTCATCTTGCTGCCTTAAAAAAGATCTTGATACTGATTGATGCTCAACTGTGAAAGTATTAATTTATTTTTTAACTTTTAATAATAAGATTCCCATCTATAGTTGTAGAGCAATTTAGCTATTGCAATTATTAAGTTCATTATTTTTTTTTAAATTGAAAATCAATTGTTCAGTGCTTGTTGAAATTTTTTCTTTAATGAGCTGTAAATTTATAACAAGTTTATAAATTTATAAGAAGTAAGGAACTTTTACTGTATGTTAAATATTAAACAATCTCTTTACAAATATATTTCTTTCAATGTTTTAAGGTGAGCGAGAATCCTTCAGAACTTTTGAGTCTTTGTAAGGAATATAATTGTTATCCTGATATATGGAGTTTGTACTACTGGAGTAACTGGCTATCACCACTTGCGGTAAAGAGGAGGTTTGATACAGCTTTTTTCGTAGCTGCATTAGAAAATAGACCTACTTCTATTAGAGCTAGTTCAGAAGTTGTCAATGTTGAGGTATTGTATTTACGAATGAAATAATTTTACTGATTTTTATTTAAATAGTACTCATATATATTAAAAATGTATGTTTTTGTTATTGTATTGAATTTTTGTTTGAATATATGTAAATATTACTATTTTTAAAATTTGTAAGAATTTAGATGTAGTGGTATTTCAAACACTTGGATGGTAACTAGCAAGCATGGGTTCAAATCCTGCTTTGTGCACAAAAATTTAGAAAACATATGTTTAAATATTTTAAAATAGTTAGAAAAATTTTAAAATGGTTTATCATTTTTTTAGTGGGGAACTCCACTGGATACTTTAGAAGCAAATAGAGAAGGTAAAATTGAGTTATACCCACCCCAGGGATATGAATTGCATCGTTTGTCGAAATTCTCGGATTTTGATAAATTAGTCAGTTTTGCTAAGAAGAGAAGTAGTAATGGGGATGATCTGATTTATCCTGTTCGTCTTGAAGCCAAAGATGGCACTGTGTATCTTTTGCCAGGTATATTATATATTGTTTTTAGTATTATCTTTATTATGAGGATGTGCGACTGTAAACATGACTGTTGTGGGTTCGATTTCCATTTAAATGGAGTGTATTAATGCTAGGTTCCCTGGTACCCCACCTATCCTACTAAGGGCGGGATACAGTATGCAACTAAAGAAAACATATTTTTGTTCTTTACAGAAGATTACCTGTACCCAGCAAATGTAGACCTTGTCAACACTCCAACCATATATGAAGATAAAACTATATTGGAATTAAGAGGAGAAAACAAAATATTACATCGTTTGGAAACAGACAAACAAAATAAGACAGTTTTAGCTGTTCAAAACTATATCCCAAAATATCATTTCAACATGGGCAACGAATTTACGCCCCTCAATATAAAAATTCATACCAATAACTAATCCTATCATTGCCTTAGCAGTCGGCCTTACTAGTAATAGACATAAGATATAATATAACCCTAATATATTGATAAGATAGTAAGAATTTTAGAAAATGGCGACTTCAGGTCATATGTGGCCGAACAGTCAAGATGATTATGAGTTGTTAGAAGTGATTGGTGTTGGAGCTACTGCGGTGGTTCACGCGGCCTTTTGTCGGCCTCGAGGGGAGAAATGCGCCATTAAACGTATAAACTTGGAGAAATGGAACACTTCCATGGATGAACTTCTCAAAGAAATCCAGGCCATGTCTAGTTGTAACCATGAAAATGTGGTCACATATTACACTAGCTTCGTCGTGAAAGAAGAGTTGTGGCTAGTCTTAAGACTACTCGAGGGTGGCAGCTTATTGGACATCATCAAACACAAAATGAGGATCTCCAATTGTAAACATGGTGTCTTTGATGAGGCGACCATCGCCACCGTTCTGAAGGAGGTGCTGAAAGGCCTCGAGTACTTCCACCAAAATGGACAAATCCACAGAGATATTAAAGCTGGTAATATTCTTCTTGGAGACGACGGTATTGTTCAGATCGCCGACTTTGGTGTGTCAGCTTGGCTGGCGACGGGGCGAGATCTTTCGCGACAAAAGGTGCGACATACATTCGTCGGCACGCCCTGCTGGATGGCGCCCGAAGTCATGGAGCAGAACCATGGGTACGATTTTAAAGCCGACATTTGGTCTTTTGGTATCACAGCCATCGAGATGGCGACCGGCACAGCACCATACCATAAATATCCACCCATGAAAGTCCTCATGCTAACCCTACAGAACGATCCACCCACACTGGACACCGGTGCCGAAGACAAGGATCAATACAAGGCTTATGGCAAAACCTTCAGAAAAATGATATCTGAGTGCCTACAAAAGGATCCCACTAAGAGACCATCGGCGACGGAGCTGCTGAAGCACTCGTTCTTCAAGAAAGCCAAGGACCGTAAGTACCTGGTGCAGACGCTGGTGGCGATTGGTCCCAGCATGGAGACGCGCTCTCACAAGGCCAGCAGGCGGCAGCCCGGCACGTCGGGCCGTCTGCACCGCATGGAAACGGGCGAGTGGGTGTGGGAAAGCGACGAGGACGATGACGACGACGAGGGCGAGGCGCGCCGCGATCGCCCCATGAACCAGCTGCCGCGCGCCGCCTCCTCCGACAGCGACGACGACGAACGCGAGCAGCCGCCGCGCGCCGGCTTCACCATCGGCGCTCCCGAGCCGGAGCCAGAGCACGACGCGCCCTGCGTGGACCTGGTGCTGCGCATGCGCAATGCGCACAACGACCTCAACGACATCCGTTTCGAGTTCGCGCCCGGCAAGGACTCTGCCGACGGCATCGCAGCCGAACTGGTGGGCGCGGGCTTGGTAGCGGCGGCCGACGCGCCCGCCATTGCCGCGCACCTGCAGCGCCTCGTGGATGCGCCGCCGCCCGCGCCACGCTCGCTCACCTTCGCGCTGCGCTCCGCCGCCGACGCGCCAGAACCCGCCGACGAGAAGGGGCTCGTGGGCTTCGCGCAGATCTCCATCGTCGACTGAAACCTCGTGGACAATAATGTTGGTAGTCTGTCTCCGTGTAATCGAATTTAGTGTAAGACGTCGTATCCATAAGCGCTATACCTATTATATATTAAGCTGTGTTCTATGTACCTACATATTTTATGGGTGAATAAGGAATTCATTATCGTCACCGTTTGTAGTTTGGGCGGATTACGTAACTGTAAGGATGTATCTGAATTTATAAGTTTTATATTATCCTTGTTTATTTCTTTGCTTTTTTTATATTCGAAACACTGTCATACACATTTAATTATAATTTTTTGTCGCTCAAATTATTTTTATCGACATATATGTTATGTTAAGTAAATACGTCGCAAAACTCATATGACAATATCAACGTACTAAAATATAATAACTACATGTTTTTTTTTAATGCTCAAAAATACATGAAATTTGTACAATCTATGCATGTTAAAAAAGATAAAATTATAAATACATATTTATATATAATATACATTTGCGCTGGAGCACTTACTACTTGGAATGTGCCATATTTAGAATACCTAAATATGTATGTGATAAATATTGAGCCTAAACTAAAAAGGAATATTATAGCACACGCGGCCATTGCAGTGTTGAAGCGACCAAATGTATACACTGAAATATTTTACGTTGTTATTTGTTTGTTGCTTCTTTTGGAATTATTTTTGAAATAATAAAATATAAATCTTACATTGTCTAGCTGTTTCATTAAGAAAACGACCGAAAATATTATTTATTTTTTAATGTTTTTATTAATTACTTTTGTGCTTAATGTACTTAAATAATTAGTATTTTCCAGGCGTTAAGTGAAAATGTCTACATACAATTTCAAAAGCGGAACGGCATAACATCTTTGGACTGTATTATAAAATGGATGAAGTCGGACAAAAGTCACGACACGTTTTGGCCTCTGCAATGCCAGTCCTTACAAAAATATGTTTCACCAAATTCTGCTAATCAATAGTGTTCTAATTATTTAATCTAAGCTATAAATATTCCAGTTTATTATTAATATAGCTCAATACAAATGCAAAAAGCAGTTTAGGTACAAAAATAAAGTTTAAACAGGTACAAAACATAAGAGTGTTGGTTGGTCCACTCGTAAACATGGCAACACTTAGTAATGCTGAAAAATATACATTCAAATATCACTGGCGAAGGCATCTACACTATTATTATTGTTATCATTACAAAATAATTAAAACTGTACATTATTATAGCTACTTTTTAAATGCAAAATTTGTTAAATAAATGCATTTTCTCTATATTTCATCGTTAAATATTGTAGTAAAATTAAAATAGTTTCGCTTCATACATACATCACAAATTTGACAACAGCTACGATAAAAAAAATTGTTGAAGTTTCGTATAGAAATGTCCAATGTAATGATATAAAACTATTCCCTTACATTTAGGTGTGTACTTGATATGACTTTGCAACAATTTCTAGTTATTTTTCATTGTTAACTATTTTCTTATGAAAGATTTTCACAAAATTTCACCATTAAAAATATTCATTCGTTTAAAATCTAAGTGGGGAATACGTTCATTATATGACTACCAAAAGTTCTATACGAAATTCAAGACTAGTAGATGTAAATACAACTATTTTGATAAAAGCGTTTTGGCATGACTTAAGCAATTGACAAAAATCTAAATTCAAAGATGATAAAAATAATAACATCCATTTTATAATCATATTTTAGCATTGTGTATATGGAAATAATAAAAATAATGCTACATCCATACGTTAATAAACCAGTTTCTTTGATGACATTTGGATATTGTCATTATGTTTAAAAAAATTGTTTAAAATTTAACAATAATAGAGTCACAATATGACATACACGATGTTTTTGTTTTATTGTACATTACATAGATCCAAATACAGTCATTGTATAATACAATTTATTCGTCAAAAGTGCTCAATACCAAACCTCTTTTTAATACTAAACAAGAAAAAATTGCTACCGAAGATTAAAATCGGAATAATTCAGAAGAGAAAATTCTTAGAACTTATTAAAAATTGTCAAAATACCAAAAAAAACACTAAAAAATACACTATGTACACCATAAAAATTAATATTTAACAAGCCTATAGTTACGCCTATGAAGTTAGCTGAGTTAAATAAAATAAAAATGAAGTATAAATAACAGTTTTATATTTAAGAAGTTTTTATGTCGTGACTAGGCAAAAGCGTTTAGGCTTGCACTGTAACCACCTAATAAGGCAATAACTATTTGTGCTTAATTAATTATAGCCAGTGGCGGATGTACCAGTAGACCATAGCTTAAAGTGAGTGGGTGGCCCGTGACCTAGCAGGATAACCACGGTAAACTTGCACCGTCTCTTAATGAACTATATTGCTTTTTATCCAAAATAGAGACACACCATTTTTTTTTTTTGCTTTAATATTAAATTACGAATATATATTTACAAATTTCAGACGAAATTATTAGATTGTAATAGTTATCTAAGAACAGACAATAGGCATGATGATAGATATTGAGAAACTTTTCTATTACGTTGAGAATTATTTTATAAATACAACGATTTGAAAGTCACTTCGACTTTCATAGCGTTGCATTAGATGTCAATCTTGAGTAATTTGTGGATATCATTATCAGTATTGTAAATACAAAATATCAATTCGTTTATTTAACAAGGCGTGACGTCAATCGCCCTGACGCGTTTAACATATCATGGCGGCTTGTCGTATTTTGGAGTGTTATTTTTTCTTTTTCTATTGTAAGAATCAATATGAAAGACTAGCAGCCTTTATGTAAATCCGCCACTGTCTATAGCATACAATATTAATGAAACAAGTTTATAATAATGTTACACTAATACTCCAATAGGATATTTCTAAATTTGTTAAAACTTATAAAAAATACTTATACACTAGATAGAGGTTTCAACTGATATTGATTAATGAAATATTAACGTAAATTATAAAAAATATGTAAATTACCTTTTTAAGATTTAACGTTTAACGATTAAAATTAAAATAAATACATAATTTATTTGTAAAACAATATTGAATCATAAAAATAGATTATATATTAATAAGCAATTAAGTATCAAAATAAAAAAACTTTTCACTATAGTGAACTCACTTGATATTGACTTAATAACCATATTAAAATAAAGAAATATTCAGGTACACATAAAATATCACAAGAGCGTGTGCGCAAGAGCCAAAAAGATAATATATTAAAAGTGACACTTAAATATTAAAAAAAAACTATTTAAATGCTACATTTAAATGCAAAATTGGAGATTTCAAAAACGTGTCTAAAATTTTTGACACCGCAGAATTGACGCCGTCTAACATACCTAACGCTAAACTCATCTAAAACGAGATTCAACAACTCCTTACAAAAATAGGCCTAACTGTCAAATTATAAGAAATTAAATGGCCTTAAATATTGTGTACAATACGGTCGACGAGTAGTGGCCGCCCTGAAGTTAGCTACAGATAGCAGCGCAGATATATATTTTAGGTTCTTTGTTATTTTTTATTATTTTCTTTATGAGTCAACATTCAACGCATATTTCGACAATTCTAACATCAGGGCGACCAAATTCATCGTCAAATGTGTGTATGAGATTAAAATAAATATAAAAGAAAAAAAATCGAGTCTCAAATACCAGGAGAACAGCAATGGCTAGGGAGAGGAAAATAAAATCATAGACCAGTCAAATGATCACTATCCTATCAAAAAAGCTCAATCACTTTCTTCTTCAAATACTCTTTAAGAGGTGCATAGTAATGATGTCTGAGTGAGACTAGCTCCGGTTTCCTCTTAAGAGGTCGCAGGAGGGTCCAGTCGGTCTCAAACACCAGAAGAGCAGCAATGGCTAGGGTAAGCCATACAAAGAGGAACGAGGGTATGAAGGCGCGGAATAAACTGAAAGGGCGCGGGGGAGGCTGGAGAGCTGGCCGCCAGTCTTCTGTGTGGGAGGCCTGTGAAACGTATGTAACATGCGTAGTGGCTGATTCTGTTGAGGAATGCTCATACGGGTCTCGTGCGCTATATTCTGGGCAGGCAGCTGAAATTAAAATTAATGTTATTTAAATTATATATTTATTAATTAATTATTATGGGTACATCAACTGCTGACATTGTGGTGATTAAGATTTTTTTCTTTTAGGTTTAGTCGGACGGTGAGCAAAGGAATTCTAATTATAAAACACTTTGTTATCCACTTTTCGCGTAAGTGTTGAATGACGAAACTCAACGCGGCGCTTAATTTTCTGATCACAGCGAGAAATTAAAAACAATTTTTACAGATCATACGCCACATAAATAATGAGAACAATTTTTCATTACTCATTTTTAAATCCTCTCATATAAAGATTTTTCATAGAATTATTTTATAAGATAATAATAATATAATATGTCGCCCCAGTCCTTATTTTGAGTATATAAAATTATATTGTCGATATAGTTATTTCAATGGTTTTTACTAAGAATAATAGCATTGTAATGAAGTTACATTACATTCTACTATTTTAATAAGTTGCAATGTCAAAATATTGCGATAAATGTGAGTATTATAAGTATAATTAAACGTTTTGGTTAAGAAATATTTAATGATGTTCTTAAATATTACGTTGAATTTAGAAATAAAATACTGTGAATACTAAATTAATAGTTTTGTATTCGTCACCTACCGATCGCGCCACTATTAGCTACGTGAGAATACCACTTCTTTTTCATTCTAGGACTTATTTGGCAACGCTTATATATACGGCCGCACAGGCATTGTTCGGTCAGTGCCCTTGATCTATCCTCCCCTGCCTGGCTCCGACTCCTGAGTAGCCACCTCGGCTGCTGGTCGCTTAATATGGGCCTCTCTCGGGAAACCGAAGGTCTCACCCGGCTGAGCTGACCGCCAAGGTGGCAAATGCTTATCCCCCTTTCCCCCATTGCATCTCCACGCATGCCTTCCACGCATTGCATCTGCCCCGAAGGGCAAATACACATCCCTCGAGCTACATGGCCATACGCTGGACACATCAACCAGAGGGCTAACGCTCTGACGCCGGTTCTCAGTACTACGGCACTGGACGTAAGAACGCTACGACACTAAGTACGGTCAGTCTTGGCTCTGACTTGTGGAGGACTACTCGTGCTCAGCCACTGGTTAATCTCGACTATTTGGACAATTAATTATTTGATTATTTAATTGCGATGTTAATAATAAATATGGTTAAGATAATTATCTATCTACTTGGAGTCTTGGCTCTAGGTTGCTTCGGAGCACTACTCATGCCCCTCCACCGGTTAACCTCGATTATTCGGATAATTGATTAATTAATTAATGAAGTTATTATGAATGAATGTTAACACCTATTTATAATTACACTGAGCTGGAGCAGTGCGGGCGAGTTTTGCAATGGAAAGGGGCCCCTGAAGCCTGTGGTACAACTGTGGTCGCTAGTTCCAGCCACTGCTCCATGCTTCACACAAACTACTTTATTACTTATTATGCTTATAACCCTTCATAATTGGTTTACTTTTTTAATCGTGCAATTATTTATTCTCTCAGTCATTATTTGAAACTACCTTGCAAACAGTATGTTTACACATATGAATAGAAATAAAGACCACGACGTGGTCGGCGGTTCTGCTCGTTTATTTTCAATGCCTACTACGCGTCTTCTCCGACATATATTATGTTATTTACCATCGCGTGCTTAATAACCGAGGGTAGAACGCGTCAGTGTAAGTAACTCGTGTGCTCCTAAGTGATCGACCTGTAACTGATCGAAAGTATGGGATATGCCGCATGATTTACAATTTGCAACGAAAATAATACCGATTGTCACCTTGTGTGCTGAAATTCGTAAAAAAGGTAACACGTCAAAGATTCGCCAAAGAACCAACAGCAGGACGTCGCACTGGCTGTCACAGTGGTCGTGATAACGAACACTAACCCGGTGGCTTGCCGTCGTCGCGGTGGTCCCGGTGGTCGCAGCACAGCGCGATGTCGACGGCGGGCCCGGCCAGCAGGCAACCACCGCCGCACGCATCGTCACCGCTCTCCTCCAGTGGCGCGCTGTGCGTGGAGCGCGGCAGGCTGCTGTAGCCTGCGGGCATACGGGCAACGTGTGACGTCAGAGGCCTGAACCGATTTATACATGAAACTCTTGTAGTGGTAGACGCGTCACATATTTAATTCATAATACTTTACAAAGTTAAAATAAAAAACAAGATGGTCATCTTGTATCCAGAACGCGTTGCAGATATGGCCAACCATATAATGGGCAAATATTTTAATACTGTTATAATATGCGTGCGACTATTGAAGCGACGCTTGAGGGTTCATTTCTCACTCAGGAAAATGAAATATTTTACATTTTCATTTCATTAATCTGGTAACGATTAACGAGGCAAAGCACCACATTGGGTTCCGCCACTCAATAATTAATGCCTTAAGAATTCGACAGAACGGGAGAAACAGAATGTCATCTGCCAGTGTGATACTGAAAAAAAATAAAAAAACATAAGAACCAAAAATAACCATAAAAATTTTACAAATCCTTACCAAAATCCCCAGTCATAGGCGTCGAGGGGGTTGCCGGTACGCTAGACGCTTTTCTCTTGCCAGAGCCCTCGTCTTGCGAGTCCCGGGGCGAAAGCAGACCGTCCCGCTCCAAGATCTCTCTCTCCGTCCGCCCCACGTACTTAAACTTAGTGCCCCACGAGAATAGACCTCCGCCGGAGTATACACATACGTCTGATGATGACGGTAACCTGGAACATACATACATTACATTATAGTAACATAGTCTAAACGAAGCAAAGTGATTAAAAGTATTTTTTTTTGTAACGTAGAACATTAAAAAGTGAATTTTCTAATAATTAATCTAGATGAAATATATTTATAAAATGGGTTATTTTACATATTTTACTTTAACAAGAAGAAAAACATACAAAATACAAATATATTTGCTTGTACTTACGTAAAAAATAACATTTGTTCTATAGCACAGCACCACACATGGCGACACGCGGCACCGCTCGGACATTTAAATCCTACTGTGTGTTTTTTCTAAAAATAATATATACATAAAATACTTATAATTTATTAAAACTACAAATTGTATAACAATAAAAGCAATTATGAAAGTATGACACAATTGAAAACATTTTTATTATTAAATATCTTTACATTTCAATTATTACTACTATTAACAAAGTCAATAGCATAATATATTTTTGATTTTATGATGAAGTAAGAACAAAGTGGCTAAAATAATTGTCATTAAGTATTGTTTCTTCAATATTTAGAAATATATCAAGAATATTTCTAAAATTAATTTAAAAAACTAGAACAAAATTACTTTGAAACTCGTAAAATTTGTCATTACATTTGGTGAAATATAGCAGGAGACTCAATCAATTTTGTTAATATTCTTTCCCCCATTACATTGAATTATATAACTTGATATTTTAGAGTGATCACGGCATTGCCTTGCACGAAGAGAACGATATGTAGAAGATACTCACTTCAGGATAATTCAAATGAACTATAAACATTCGGCCCTCAAAATTTATCTTGTGGACTTCAGACCACTTAAAGTGATGAGTTTTACGAGATCCTTGGAATGTCAGTATGCCGCTATGATTTATACCTAGATATAACTGGTTACCTCTGTGATCCTAAAAATACATATAAAATATAAAAAAATATATGAAATGGTCGAAAATCCGTCGTTTTGTCAGTCTCCACTTTCTACTCATTTAGGGACAAAACATACAGTCAGGATTAATATCACCCTCGGCATTTAAAGCCGGCGTGAAGTAGTGGCTCTTGCCACTGCGTTTCGCATTAGGTAATACCGGGCCCAGGCGCCCAACATCATCCATCTTAAAGGCCGACAACGCACCTGTAGCTCCTCTGGTGCTGCATGGGGTCGTGGGCGGCGGTGATCACTTACCATCATGTGACCCGAAAGCTCGTTTGCCTTGTCCTCTCCCATAAAAAAAAAATAATATTATTAAAAATATATATCGTCTAAATATATAAAAACAAATGTCTGTTCGTGTGTTTGTCCACTATAGACTCCGAAACAGTCGAGTCGATTGGCATGGAATTTCGAGGAGTTGTTCCCTGGCTTCCTGGAATGGTTATAGGCTAGATAGATCCGGAATCCAGAAACGCATTTTCTTTTATTTTACGTTTTTGTCCAGTGGGATATGTTTTTTCCCGCTAAGCCTGGACTGCACTAAACTTCGCTCCAGCGAAGCGAGAGGGCTGAGCTAGTAATATAATACAAAACAATATAATACAATAAAAAAGTAGAAACTTGATTATCCGGCCCTCAGGTATACGGATTCGCGATTATCTGGTAGTACCTATTACACTGAAACCTAAGAAAATTTACATGTACGAAAATATTACACATGAATTGACGTACATAAATCGTATGTTGGAAAACAAATTCTTAATAAACGTTGATTTTCGTTGTACTTTTGTACTTTTTGCTTTTAATAGACAACAATTTTGTGCTAATACATATGCTCAAAACCAGCTTTTCTTTATACATTCGATTATCCGAATAACTAACGACAACAATTAGTCCGGTTAATCGAATTTCTACTGCACTAATATTCACTAAAGAAAATTCCACATATAAAAAAAACAAAGCATTTTGTGACCTAAATAATCGTTTCAAGTGGGCATTGTTTGAAGATAGTGACACAAACTAAAGGGAGGAGCGGTCTCGTTAAGACACTTTGAAACAAAAACCTATTGTAGAGCTTAATGGCCCTCCACAAGCACCTAGAGATTTAGTCATTTTCTTTGTATTGCTTTCATTAATACATCCATTATCCAAAATAAAAAATTACACAAAATACTAAAATAATAAAAAATTACAAAAAAATTACACTACATACAATATTACTTTTTAGCTCCACACTGTATCCCAGATAAGCAGAGTAGTCAAAGAAAACATGGTGTTAGGACAGTCTGTTTCCGTTCGGCCACATTTTATCTTGTTATATTAGTAATGAAAGTAATTAATTCCTCTGTTCCTTCCCCAGGTCTATTACATTAAAAATAAATATGCATAGGTATTGTGTAGTATATTTTGTATTAATTTACTTTAACAGGATGTGGATCAACACCATATGTATCAAGCTGGCAGGCTATCTTCAAGAAAGTTTGTTCAGCCTCTTGCGTAGACATGCCTTTAACACCGCCAGCACCAGGTGTACCTTCCATTGGCTCTCTGTGTAACTCCTTAAACAGTAAATTTTAAACTTTTAATATTTAGTAATTGCTTTTAGTTTTTTTTTGTCATACATAATAAAATTATGAGTATTATGTTTAAAAATATATATTATTATGTGAATTTCAAGGATTCAAAGAACTTAAAAAAGGAACCCAGAATATTCTAAAATATACCTCATTGTTATTTAATATTACAATATAAATTTCTCAAGGTCAAGAACAAGCTGTGAATCATTAATTTATGCATCACTAGTTTAAAACACATCAATAAAATCATTGCCATCATGCATGTCACAGGCTGATTCAATGTTATAAATAGATATTGTATCAATATTTACATTTTTTTTATTTCAAATCCTTTTTTGCAAAAAATTTAGTGTTAAGACATTGTTTTTCCCGTTTACTGCGCAATTTTCAAAACATTGTGTGTTGAATGGTAGAACCCATCACAACATTTTGTCTTGAACTTGAGCAAGGCAATCAAAATAATTCATCCCACCCAGCAGGAATAGGAAATTTCCCATCTTGGTGAAGTGGTGCATTGTCTCTACTTGCTAAATCAACTATGTATTTACATTTCTTCAGTCTGGCAAGACAAGGTAGCGATTCAGTTCTCCAATCTACCCTAACTTGGATTTGGGTGGGGTAAGTGGTGAATGAATAGTCTTGACACTAGGCTGACTATCCCTACCATGCAATATGCGGGTTATCAAAGCATAAGTTGTAAAAAAATCACCAATTTATCACATTACGATTTTTCTTTAAAAATAGCTATGTATTATGTATTATCTTTACCTATATGTTTATTTTATTATAAAGAAAAATATGGAATGAATGATGATAATACCTGAATTCTAGCTTCAATAGAATCAGTTTGTCTTAGGAGAAGTCTCATTTCTGTCACATAATTACCTACATGTATACTCGGGTCATAGTCACCAAGTTCAACTGAAAATTTTTTTAAATACCCAGTAAAAAACATGAAAAACATTACATATTGTGCAATAATTTTTCAATCACTTAGACCACATAATGTTGTGAAACATTGATAACACTTGAGTTATCAAAATTTCCAAAAATTACACAATATTTACCAATCATCATTTATCATTATTTTCAACACATTTTTTAATTTTTGTGATTTAACATATTAATAATAAAATAGGAAGATCAAGGCAGACAATGTTGAAACATGTAAAACTTACAGAATATAATAAAAATGTTACTAATTACTTTTATATATTCATTTCTGATATTTTTGTACTTAAACAATACAACTATGTGATTGTTATTAGTATATCATACAAAAAAGATTAATAAATTGACAATTAAGGAAAATCACATAAGTAAACACAACTAATTTAATAAAATTAGTATTTTTTTATGAATAATTTAATAATTGTAAGCAATATACTTTTAAATTTAAATATATAATAGTTAAAAAAACACTTTTGATTTGTTAAAAAAATACCTTTTTTAAAAATAAATCTATCCTTCATGATAAATAACTTTTTAAAATATTGAAAAAAATTGCCATGTCCTGATTACTTACTTTGTATGATAAGTGCACCAAGCATAGCAGCTTCATTTGATGTACAATAAAGTCTCCCATGGAGTAAGTCTCTTTTCAATTGTAAATATATTTGAAATCTTGTCACATCCTCTTTTAACAAAAGTGGATTTGGTGGATAAAATTTTACACGAAAACTGAACAATATGGGCGAAGCATCTAAAAATAAACTTATATATATATTCTTGTGTTTATTTTATTTTAAATGTTGATAACTTACAGCACACCACCTCATACCTTTAACTTGCTTTAATATTAGTTTAGCTAAATGCAGCCAGTGCTGTAAAAAAAGATTTTTCATTTCAAGATTTCAATAAAAAAAAGTAAAGGAACGATATAAAAACATCTAGTTATTAATATACTAACCCTTTGTCCACCAGCATCAACATAACGGAGGCCGAAATAATCTGTTTCGATGAGATTCAGTTGTTGGCAAACATGTTCCAATAGAAATTTACCCTTATAGCTTGGCTACGAAATAAAATAATTTATTTATTAATAGTCTAATATTTAACAAATTATATATATCTTTTTGATATTTTTAAAATATTTTCAGTACGAGCCAAATATGATATTGAGCCTAAGTCCGTTACATTTTCTTATTTTCTGACGTTGTTATATTTTTATAGCAAAATTAAAGAAACTACAAAAAAAAGTTATATATATACTTACATGAAATTCACATTCTAATATTTCTGTATCTTCTAACAAACGTACAGTACATTTATAAACAATATTACTATCACCACGACTTTTGAACATACTGAATAATTCAATATTAACTTTTGTTTATTTACAGCTACTGGGTTTGCTTTTCATATTTAAAACATTCTAAATATTCAACCACATTTTTTACTAAAATTAAAAAGGAAAATAAATTTCCTTCATAAAATATTTTTTATTATAATTTTTACTGCTCTACAATCTACTCGTCAAATTTGACGTAAGAGTTAACGCTATAGATACAGATACAGTGACAGTACCAGATCCTCAAATATTACACCAGACACCTGAAGTAATAAAATTTTTACTATTTTTTTTTGTGTATCGTCTGATGGGTGGATACTTTAGTTTTTTTAGATATGTTTTTTTTAGAGAACTCTCTTGTTTAGTTTTTTAATGTGCTTTGTTTTTTAGAGCACTTTCCTTTTTAGTTTTTTATTGTTTTTTGTAAGATGCCCTCGGCTCCTTACTTTTCACTTTCAGGTTCTTTGATGTGTAGTTGACAAAATTTTTGAGGCTAGTCGTGCGGAGATAGAAGTATTGAAAGCGCTGAAAATTCGATCGATTCGCATTTGAGGAAAAATATTTAATATTTTAGTTTGCTCGCTCTGGTAAAGGACAAAAGTGCGGTGCTTAGTTCCGCCACTTAATAAGCAATGTTTTTAGAGTCCAGAATTAGGCGGAAAGTAACTCTAGATTTCCTTTGCCTACCCTGGTATGTATGGGATACAGTACAAAGTTAAAAAAATAATAGTTTCATTATTATAGGTACTATTAGCAAATATTTACAGTACTTTGGTTTTCTTACGTTCATGCAACAAATTGCCACTCAAATTCTCTTATTTTTATTTTGTTACGGTTCAAGAATTGTAAACGTAACATAAAAGTAACATGTTTAGTCTAGTAACATACAGAAAGCATTTACCACAGAGTAAATACATATTCTATATTAAATAATTTGAATGCCATCATACGATATGTACCTACCTACAAACGTATTTATTTTATAAAAACGTATACTATTGATAGAAAAAAAAGATGGAGAAACAGTAATTACAGTGGTTAGTGACTACAGCAGACGGTGAGGTTCTTTTTCATTATTAGTAAAATATTGAGATTCCTGTAAAATTTGAACTTGAGACTTACAGAATGCAAGTGCTCTAAATAATTAGGCTCTTACAAAGCAATATCAAAAATTCTAAATTTCAAATTTTTAAAAATATTTTAATGCAACTAAAATTTGATATATTAAGTTTTTATTTTAGCATTTTTAATTTTACAAACTTACTACACGAATATTGCAAAAGATTAATTGATATTCATTATTTAAAAAATCATCATCGTCATCGTCGTCATCTTAAAATGTTATGTGGTAGAGCCATCAAAGTATAGTACTTTGCATCATAACGTATATAATGTAATAGACCAATCCTATTTTTGTGTAAGTCGAGGTGTAAAACCTCCATAGTAGTTTCCTACCAGCAAAAGAGTGTCACGGCAGCCAATGTACCTTGGTGTAGTTTACGAGCAATTTATGAGTCTAATATCATTATTTTTATTAATACAATATGTCATAAGGTAGTACATGAAATATTTAAAATCAACATTTTTACGGACTTCCAATTTGAATTTGATAAATCGAGTAAACTGTATTTAGACATGCATTAACGTACTCTTTTACTATTATTATTTTAAATTAATGATATTGTTTTAAATTAGAAATGTAACAATTATGAATCTGTGACATTATCTCTTTTTTTGTATTTCTGAACGATAACAGGATGTGTCGTAACATAGGTAAATGTTTCTAGTACAAAAAATATTATTATTTGGGGAAATCAATTATTAACCATCACATTATTTCAATATTAATGACTTTTTTTAATATTGTAACTTTTTAGAAACTTTATTACTATAGGATTTTTAAGTATTATAAATTTTTCTTACTATTTAAATCAAACTCCATGTAATTTTAATAAATGAGCCATCTCTTCATTCTAAGCGCATAATTATGCTTTACTCTAAAAAAAATACATACTATAAGGGAATAAACACAACATATATTTCTGTGTTCGTTGCGATCCGGAAACCCAATGCCACATTTGTTTAATCTGACTATGACAACCAATCCAACCAATGAAAAACAATCGGAATATTTTTAGAATAAAATAATAATTTTGAAATTAAAGGGTACATAAAAAAAGTCCTAGTCAAAAGTAGTTTCTTTTTTCATTTTTACACGTAGGCTTAGATTATGCATTATTTATTAGGTATTACAACCTTTACCTTGGTTTAACCACAATATTTTATCAAGAAACAAATCCTCGACTGAAAAAAGGGAACTCTTGTGTGTATAATTAGATAGGATAACCCACTTTATACCAATGGCAGATTTATAAATATTTATAAACATAGGGCTATTAAATTTATGCTTACCTTAAATAAGCTCTTCCAATTCAGTTACTAGGTTATTATTACAGTCCAACAACGATAACAAAAAAAGTGAAGATATGCAAAATTTGTTACAGACTTTAATTTTTTAAATATCAGAAAACGAAGAAATCTTTTTAATTTCTTTACGATGGAAATAACACTTTATAAATTTGCGCCTCAGTAATCTACTACCACAGACTTATGTCATCTAAGCCTTAATCTAAGCCTTTTGTAAAATGACCAATGCTTCCAACGAAACTAAACTTCAAAAAGTAAAGAATTACAAAGCAGTTGTTATTATAATTGTAAATTAATGTTGTGTATAAACATCACAATAAAATCATACATACTTTTTTAGCTTCACGCTGCAGCGCGCGTACATACTCATAGAACACCCGTTTCCATTAAGACACTTTCGAGCTCCACTTTCCGCCGAATTCTTGCACTTTTGCTTTCCCTCATTACTAAAACGAGGTATTTAAAATATTAAGTTTGTCATTCTCCTGTGTCGGAATCGAATCCATAAGTGTGAGCAGGTGCGTTCTTGTGCTCCTGCAGCACAACGACCTCAGCTATAAATACAAAAATTATACATAAAGTAATATTCTTATACATATAATTATTTTTAGAATCATTTATTTAAATTTATATTGCCATTTCTTTGCTATGGTGTCGAGGTAAAGCGCGGCGTTGAGTTACGCCACTCAACACGCAATGCCTCCATAATTCGGCGTAATTTGGAGAACGGAGTGTCTTAATACTAGGTTCCCTGTGTTCCTTTTATTTATATATAAAACTATTTTTTCTGATATGTGAAAATACTTTTTTTTATTATATTTGTACGTCAGATATTAGAACTTTAGCGCGGCCACACTAACAGACGGAAGTGACTACGACCCTTTCCTTCCAGCCGAAAGAAAAACCATTTCTCGTCCATTCTGTTGGAGTCTTTCTCGGATAATACACGCTATCCGTGGTGAGTGTCAGAAGATTTAAAGTGATGTGCAAATTGTTAAGTGAATAGTAGTTTCCCCTTATTACTTAGTTTTGTGTTAGTAATTAACTATCGTTTCAGTTTATTTGCAAAGTTTAATCTTCCTTCCGTAATTATGGTGTAATTTTTAAACTTATTAAATCCTCTTTGTGTAATTTTATTATGTTATACGATATGTTAATTTTACTGTAGATTAAGTTATCTCTCTTTTGTTTCTTTAATTACCGGCTCTTGATTATAGTTCCACCTTTAAAATTGAACTTGCTTACGCGTCATAAAACGTTAGCGACCGGCACATGTTACCACGTGGTTATGATTAATCTTTGTGTATGTTGGGTAACATATGTTGAGTTTTTTTTCCAACCCGGTAATAATTAGGATTATTTTAAAGTCTTTTAATTATTTATTAGTATTTACTTTTATCCATAATGGTGGATATCCATTGTGAAGTGTCAAGATAGGGCGAGGCGGCCATGCGGCCGCCATATTGCCGGTCGCATATCCGTACATGAGGCTATGACCTTGTGTTTGTGCATCACAATTTCTAATCCTTGTTTTCTTATTAAATTTAATCAACAAGAGTAACATAAGTATTTTCTTTTTTTTAGACTAACCAAAAATGGGCAAGGAAAAGATTCACATTAACATTGTCGTCATTGGACACGTCGACTCCGGCAAGTCCACCACCACCGGTCACTTGATTTACAAATGTGGTGGTATCGACAAACGTACCATCGAAAAGTTCGAGAAGGAAGCCCAAGAAATGGGCAAAGGTTCCTTCAAATACGCCTGGGTGTTGGACAAACTGAAGGCTGAGCGTGAACGTGGTATCACCATCGATATTGCTCTGTGGAAGTTCGAGACCGCTAAATACTATGTCACCATCATCGACGCTCCTGGACACAGAGATTTTATCAAGAACATGATTACTGGTACGTCCCAGGCTGACTGCGCCGTGCTCATCGTTGCTGCCGGTACTGGTGAGTTTGAAGCCGGTATCTCTAAGAATGGCCAGACTCGTGAGCATGCCCTGCTTGCCTTCACCCTTGGTGTCAAGCAGCTGATTGTTGGAGTAAACAAAATGGACTCCACTGAGCCCCCATACAATGAGGGTCGTTTCGAAGAAATCAAGAAGGAAGTATCTTCCTACATTAAGAAGATCGGTTATAACCCAGCTGCTGTCGCTTTCGTACCCATTTCTGGCTGGCACGGAGACAACATGTTGGAGGCATCCACCAAAATGCCCTGGTTCAAGGGATGGCAAGTGGAGCGCAAGGAAGGTAAGGCTGACGGTAAATGCCTCATTGAGGCTCTCGATGCCATCTTGCCCCCAGCGCGTCCCACTGACAAGGCTCTCCGTCTTCCCCTTCAGGATGTGTACAAAATCGGTGGTATTGGTACAGTGCCAGTAGGCAGAGTTGAAACTGGTGTCCTGAAACCTGGTACCATTGTTGTCTTTGCTCCTGCTAACATTACTACTGAAGTAAAGTCTGTTGAAATGCACCACGAAGCTCTCCAAGAGGCTGTGCCCGGAGACAATGTAGGTTTCAACGTAAAGAACGTGTCCGTCAAGGAACTGCGTCGTGGTTACGTCGCCGGCGACTCCAAGAACAACCCACCCAAGGGTGCCGCTGACTTCACTGCACAAGTCATTGTACTCAACCACCCCGGTCAAATCTCCAATGGATACACACCCGTGTTGGATTGCCACACAGCTCACATTGCATGCAAGTTTGCCGAAATCAAAGAAAAGGTTGACCGTCGTTCTGGTAAATCCACTGAAGATAATCCTAAATCTATCAAATCTGGTGATGCCGCCATCGTCAATCTACAACCATCCAAACCCCTGTGTGTGGAAGCTTTCCAAGAGTTCCCTCCCCTCGGTCGTTTCGCCGTGCGTGACATGAGGCAGACTGTAGCTGTGGGTGTCATCAAGGCTGTCAACTTCAAGGAAGGTGCTGGTGGTAAAGTCACCAAAGCCGCTGAGAAGGCCACCAAGGGCAAAAAGTAGCTAGTGCTGTTAACAGCTCAATTCTTTATCCAACTGCGATACTTCATTCACCGAAAGGTGTTCAGAAGGAAAAAAGGGCTACAAACTCATTCCTTTTCTATATTTTTTACAAGGCTTATACTGTAACATTATTTTATAATTTATAAGGTTATACATATATCTGAAATATTTTGTTGTGAATTCAACTACAATGTAAATTCATAGAATAAAAGTAGCCTCCAATAATAATAAATTTTGTTTTATTACACCTCAGTTTTTATTTAGCAAATTCAAAATGTCGATATAATTAGCATAATACTTAATTTATTATTTCATTCAGTTAATTAATTAACAATAAATGCTTGTGGCGTAATAGCAGAAGCGTTTGACTTTATTAAACAAGGCTACTTTCGACAAGGATTGGGTGGGCACACACCACACAATCCTTAAGAAGGACAGGACAGTATGAAGGTGAAAAAAAATTCTTGTTACAAAATTGGAGTTAAATAGTGTTTGGTTGTTGTCTAGAATTTCCTTAAATGTTATCGGTAGTAATTCAATCTACACTACGTTCTAAAAGTCGTATTAATAAATGTTTTTTCTTGATTTATTTTTTCCATAAGAACTATGGTTCAGGAAACCAAACTTCAGACCAGCCATGAACTATTGTATATAGAATTGGAATGTGCGGTATTTAATCGTACATTAAATATCGTACCTCATTAATATCTTAAATTAAAATTGCGTTCTACAAAAAATATGCATAACATTCGTTTCACTCTATCGTGTTCATGATTATTGTTTACAGCATTTATGTACCTTAAGAACTCTCTATATTGCTATACAGTGTGCATACCTTGGCTCGCAGTTATTCATCAATATTAGGTACATATTTGATCAAGTTGCAATTGATTACTGACATGTCATTTTAAATGTCTGTCAATCTGTCTATTGTATATATTTAATAAATTTTTGTTTAATTAAAAACAATCTAGTCAACACTATTTAGAACATAAATGAACTACAGCTTTTAATTTGCTTAAACAGATTTTGGAATTGTTTATGTTATCATGAAGCTGTAAATAAAAAAATTGATTGCTTTCATGAAAAATATTTTTTTTACTATTAATTATTTATTGTAAATTTTATTATATTTTAAAACAAGGTATAAGTTATCTATAGGTATATATAAATGGAGATATAGTTATGTTCCTTGACGGAGATGTTCCCACTGACTGAAGAAGCATGCACAGCCATAACTGCTGCGCGAAGAAACGTGAAATTTGTGCATGTTTTTTCATAACGAGGAATAATTATTTTTTTTAAAATCCCTTAGTATCCACTATAAAAATTTTAACGCTGAAGGGTCGAAAGGAAAAATCTTATTAACTTGGCACCGATTTTTATAAAATTTGAAATTCAGACTTAATATTTCACTTAGCACGTGTTTCACGGTTTACTACAATAAACTGAAAATAATTTGATAAATATATTTAATAAATATTCGTATGATTTAAGCGGGCGAAACCGCCCGAGTCTGCTATTTATCGATACACACAATATGAACTTTAATTATCACTGGAAAATTTTACTTTTTTGAATATAAATTAATATAAAAAATAGTTTGAGTTATTATTGACATCACATTACTATACACTACAAACAAGCAATATTATTTAATAGAATTAAATATAAATAAAACAAATTTCACAATTTGATGTTTTTATTTAAGCATCTAGTAGTATAAGTCTACTGAGACTTACTGAATCAGAGATAATAAATATATTTATTTTTAGATTAACGACAAGTACTATAGGAAATATATTAAATACAATAAATTAACTATTTTCTTGTGATTCTAGCGCATTTTCTTCATGTTCTATAATCATGTTAGCCCATGCCTCATTTTTGTTATACTTCTGTTTTTTCATAAATGGTGCATAGAACATTTTGTGAGTAACATATAAAACTGATGTTACTGAAATAGCCATTAACATCTTTACTGTAGGACTAGACGAGTAGAACCACTGCCGCAATATACGCATTTTATTGGGTATCTGCTTCACTTGTTATTTCTTTTTTCTTTCTTGTATCCAGTAACGGTTTCCAGATATATACACCACTACAGAATCCCAGAATTGTTACTAAGACTAATTGACTCCTTGTTATTCCCTTAGGTCTATATATTTTCATTATTTATTATTTTAAAGAAAAAAATAATTTTCATTTATGTAACTTAAATCTAACCTAATATAAGTAAATAAGAAAGTAACATCCATGATCAATGTTATGTCATAGCCGCATCTCGCAAGGCCTATTTAGATTTTAGATGCAGATTAAAAAAATTATAGTCATAAACTAAATTAATAATTATTATCTAATATTTATAAAAACTTATTTAAAATTTTTATAAATATTATATATTATAAATAAAATAAGGATCAGTAAAAATATTGTAGTAAAAAGATTTGATTTTTTTTTAAATATTTGGAGTTAAAATATAAAATGATTTGCATTGAAGTATGAATATTACACATGTATACGTTTCTATTTAGAATTGATCATAATAAATAAATATATAATAAAAATTCCGGAGTACAAATAAAGCAATAGAGCCGCTTTTCGCCTCATCTTGCCGGTACATTGATACAGTTTATATAATTAATTTAATAATTTTAAGTTTCAGGTAGATAAATTGTTTAATTTAACGTCATATAATAATTTAAAAAATAAAAACCATGAGCTTGATCCTTAAAAAACAATAAGGTTGACATTTACCCGTTTCACAACTGAAGTCGGACCATTACTGCTTACGACGTTTACGTTTACTAATCTAATATAAATTTTAGGTTAATAAAAAAAAATATTAAAATGAGAGGTCCTATCAGAACTCTGCCTAATATATTGATAACAGGTAAACATTATGCTTAATTATGTGAATGATATTATTTTTTTATACTAAAATAATGTTTCACATGTTTTGTTTTGCTTCTTAGGAACACCAGGAGTCGGCAAATCATCAATTTCTCGATTATTATCAGATAGAATAAGATTTGAATGGAGGGAAGTGTCGAAAGTTGCAGAAGAATATAATTGTCTAGAAGAATACGATCCAGAGTACCAATGTCCATTTTTAAATGAAGATAAGGTAAAACAAATTAATATTGTTTTTATTTGTCGCATATAAATAGACAATTATTAAACAAGTATAATATGTAAATCAATGTATTACTGAAATGAATTTTTACAGTTGTTGGACATTATGGAAGGAATGATGGCAAAAGGAGGTAATGTTGTGGATTACCATGGTTGCGAGTTCTTCCCAGAACGCTGGTTTGATGGAGTTTTTGTTATAAGAGCAAATAATACTGTATTATATGACAGGCTTCAGGCTAGGTCAGTATAAAATAAAAATTATATACAATATATTTAATATTATAAACTATTTTATATTAATATATTTTTTATATGAAAGCTACATTCCTCAGGAGTGCTATTGGATATTACAGTATAAGTCTTAGTACACCTTAAATAATGAAATATCAATAATAATGAGCACTATTTTTTGACAAAAAAATATTGAAAATTATAAGATATTGAAACTTAAGAGATAAAGTTATTCCATCATCAAGGAAATTTTATGAAGATAAATTGGGGTTTATATTGCATTTTGACCACTTGGACTTGGAGGCCAATTGTAAAATATAATATTAATACTTTTGGCCATTACTTCCTTACAAAAATTAAATAATATTACTTTTAAATTTCAGAGGATATACAGGAAAAAAATTGGAAGACAATATACAATGTGAAATATTTGAGACATTATTAGAAGAGGCACAGTCTTCATATAAACCTGAGATTATACAACAGCTTCACAATGACACTGAGGAACAATTACACAACAATGTAGATACTATTGTAGAGTGGATAGAAAAATGGAAGGAAGAAAATATATAATTATCTCAGATAAATTATTTTATTTAAAAAGCCATATATCTTTATTTTTTTTTATTAAAACACATATTTAAACATAGACATACATATTTACACATAGAAGGACTCAAGTCCCTCTATGTTTAAATATGTATGTCCAAACTCTGACCATACATCAAAATAGGTTGAAATACATCTCTTATACACCACTTGTTTGAGCTGTAATCATCTTTGTAGGATGATTTTAAATGACTGGCTTCACACTTCTTCATAGGTTATATCATCTCTTAAAGGCCATTGTGGCATAGTCTGACAGTGTCTAACTGCTCCTCATTTGACAATATACCCCATATTGGTTCCCCAATTAGTCAAAATAAAGTGTGGCAGTGTATTCACTGCAAGGGTACTCCCTTACTTCAACAAATAATAACACTTGATATTAGTTTCTCTCTGCTATTCTGCTGGATAGTGTAAAATTATTTAATTTCATTGGATTTTATGCTATACAAGCAGACTCAGGCGGCTTTGGCTGCATGAACCATACAAATATTTATGAAATTGTTTTCAGCTTAGGGGGTTAATTTTAATGAACGATGAAACATGTGTTCATTGAAATATTTTTAAGTCTGAATTTGAAATTTTATAAAAACCAGTACCAATTTAAAGATTTTTCCTTACAAAACTTTCAACTCCTATTTCACCCCTTCACAGTAAAAATTTTTCAAAATCCCTTATTGGGTGTCATACATTATGAAATCCAAATTGTATCAACAGCGGTTACGTCTCTGCGTGCGTCTTACCTCAGTCAGTAGAAACATGTAGTTTAATATATATATATATAGGTAAATGAATTATATACTTATGGAATTATATTATATGGGATGCCATAAAACAATTCCATATTTGATTTTATCTAAAACTTGCTAAGCAAGTAGATTTCTCACATAAATAAGCTTACTAAGATAGTTATTTTAAAACTGGTTGAATAATTGGTGTTACTTATTGTATCTCATGAAATATTATCACAAAGTTACGACTGATTAACTGATGAAAGTACTGATGAGAAAATATACCTTTGTAATTAAACGAAGTTCCCTCTGCCTACCCTGCTGTGTGCGGGATACAGCCTTAAGCTGATTTATGTAATAAAAGGATTTTGTATGTACAAAATATTACGATTTTTACTATTGATAAATATTGAAAATGCAAAAAAAAAGTTATGGTATCTTTTGAGCTGTAATGGTATTATGCTCAGATTTTTTTTTTTCAATATTGTTACTTAGAAATGTTAATAGCTCACTAATTGTGAAAAAAATGACTAAAATTTACAGGATTATTAAAGTAAATTTAAATAATATAAACATTTAAGTAAATTAAATGTTTTTATCATTAGACTTTTACATATATAATTATTTATTATAGGTACAATTATGTATAAAATCAAACAATATTTGTATAAATATTTCCTAATTTATTTTTGTTTCCACTGACAATAATTAAGAAATGCATTAAAATTACTGTATTTCGATACATAATAAAGGCTTTATCGATGAAACATATTGGGTATTAAGTTAGTGACACATAAAATCATTTATAAAAATAGTACAACCAATAAAATTTCATCAATAGATCCCAATTATGAGTTCACTCGTATAAAAACGTTGGAATGGTATTCTATAGAAAATAATCTATAGTTTACTAAGTTAGACGTTTTTGTATGGTGAGTGTTACTTTTATACATACATACAATCATTCACTCACAGATCTTTCATGAAAAGTTTATTCACAACTACTTTAGAGTTCATCTTTGCTTATTACATTGCCCTTTCTGTCATAACCTTTGAGTTTTTCTGAGGCATTTTCAGATATATATTTGATGAAGTCTTCAATGGCTCGTCCACCCTGTAATAGAAAATATATTTATATTAACATGGTCATATACATATTGTTCTTTTTAACATATATGAAAATAATTTGGAAAACATTATTCATATACAACAATATTTAATTACATATAGGTTTTGTTTAGGTTTGTATTTTATCCCACGAAATGCTGTGTCAGCAGAGATAACATAGTGCGAAAATACTCCATTATCAGCTTGTATTGAGTCATGGAACTCATTGCTGTAATGAGAGTTAATCAAATTTACAATTTCACGCTGCACTTCTGTATAAAATCCCTTTTATTATAAAAGTATATAATTTCAAACTTACATTGTATCTAACTGGTTTCTTGGAGCTATCCTTAGGCTTCCAGTAGATTGTTGGGAAGCCTGACACGTCATATGAAGACTTAGGCCAATCATTAGCAGTGGCATCTAGCTTGATGATGTCAACTTCTTCATCCTTCATCTGTAAAAAATTTTTTTAGTAATTGCTTTCTTTAAAAATTGGTTATTAAAATTATTTATTATTTAGTATTTACTAGGATGTGTGTTAAATTGAGTTACAATTATCTTTCATAATATTATTTTCAATAATAGGTATGTTGAAAATAAGTAATCTGATTCTTTTAATGGTATAACTGACCACCAGAACTAATAAAAAGACAAGATATTTTAGCACATATTTATGATACCTACTAATAAGCATAGTAAAAAAATCAAATTGTGGCTAATTAAAGATATAAATTAATTTCTAGTCAGTTGTCACTTATAATGGGGAAATGAAAATAATTAATTCCTCCTGAGTGGAAACAAAATCCACAACCTCAATCGTGTTTAAAACTTATAATGGCACTCACCTTTTCAGCCAATTCATCCCAAACTGGTACCAACTTTTGGCAATGGCCACACCATGGTGCATAGAACTCAACTAAAGCATCTCGCCCACTATCGGTCACTAGCTCCTTGAAGTTTTTGCCGACTGCTACTTTAACGGGTCCATCCCCTGAAGGAATCGGTTGAGACTTGATGAACGGTTCCAACTTGCCATCTACTAGGTCCTTGGCGAATGTGAGTAAATTTTCAATGCTGTAATCATATTTACAGAAATTGTTATATTAAGGTATTAAAAAATATATACCTTAAAGTGCAATAATATAATATAAAATTAATTAATCTATACTTAAGTATTTTTTTAAATTAAAACTGTTATGGCCAAATGGTTGTTGTTTGTGGTTTCAATGAACAATCATTTGAGACTATAAAAAAATATCTAGAGGCCGTGGCGTAGGTTCAGAAAGGGCCATTATAAGAGCATCAACAGTAATTTAGATTCCCACTCGGAGGAATTAAATATTTCATATTTTAATTTTTTCTCTCTAGTGACAAGGCAAAGTGAGGTGTTAAGTTCCGCCACTCAATACGCAATGCCTCGAGAATTCGGTGTAAAGTGGGGAACGGAAGTGTCCTTACAGTAGGTTCCCAGGCTCCCGTGCCTACCCTATTATTTCTCCAGTTTCTTAATAAAATGTGTGTAAAAGTTTTATCAAATACAGAATTGATATTTCATGAAGTTAAGATATAACTTAACTTCATGAATATACATGCATATTTTTACTAGAATATTCTACGGCAATTAAATTGAAGCATTGTTGATAAAATCACGTTTTGACAAACAAAGAGTGATAAGAATTTTAAAACAATGCAAATTAACATTTTTAATTAATAAAATAAAATCTGTTTTATACTTTTTCAAATCAAAAAATTACGATAATATTTAATCACACTAATCTACTTGAACTAAAATAAAAATTATTCTCAGAAATTCTGACTAATAATATCGATATCGTTTAGTTACATATAATTGATAAATGAAAAGAAATACGAAGCAATTTAATTCGCAACTAAATTACTGAAACAAATTAGTATTTAATGAGTAATGACGATTCCGTCGACATAAGCGACCTGACTCCCGACAGTATGGTTAGGTCTATATCTTTTTAGGTAATAACGACATTTTTTCTTAATTTTAATTAAAAATAAAGATACTAGTATTTTTCATAGCGCGTTTAGAGATAAAATGATAATTTTTAATTGTTCAATACAGATAAAAAACAGATAAGCGACATCAATATATTTATAGAATTTGATTAGATGGACTTATTATTTTAATATTCAATTTAATTTGCTCGATACAAAATATTATATTTATATATATTTTTCTTTTTATGTATATAGTGGTAAATTAAGAGAAATTTCATTAGATAATATAGGTACTAAGCTTAGATTATTCAGAAGATGCGTGAATATGAAAAAATACATCCTTTAACATATTATTACTAGCATGCGATAAGAAATCATTAAAATTGTTTAAAAAAATTGAAGACCTTCCAAATATAAACCCACGCATCTTTAATTTTCCGCGCCACAATAGCCTCAATACATAATATAACATTTACCTGAACTCTTTGCCCATCACAAATTTGTTGCCATCAATGTCCTTTCCAGCCACAACTGGCTTGTCGCCTTTCGCGAAGTCGATGCCGTAGTCGTTCAGCTCGTGCATGAAATCATCCTTGTCGCTGATTGCGAATGTTATTTCCGACATCTCCTTAGCAACCTGAGTAAAATTAATTAAAAGAAATTGTATTATTTTAGTACAATTTAACTTTTTTTTAGGTTTACTCTGTGTCCTACATGAAGCAGGAGCAGGGGGAACCTAGTGTTAAGACACTCCGTTCTCTACGCAGTATACAATTTTCGAGGCATTGAGTGCTGAATAGGTCGCTTTGTCTTGTTACAGGAGCGAGGTAATGAAAATAAGTTAATGCTCAGTGAGGTTAGAACCCACGTCCGTCGCGTTTACATTCGCACGCCTGTGTTCCTGCGCTCTACTGGCCCATAGTTTGTTTGCAACAATTATAATCTGCATATAGCTTAGTGTGTATATTAATACTTATATGAATAATAATTATACTTGGATATAAGGAAATTATTATTTTGCTACAACTTACCAAGCATGAAATATTATTCAACAGGTATTTAAGGAAAATGTACATTAAATAAGTGCAGCGGCACAAGGGTGTGACTGTAATGCGACGATTGTGGGTTCGAGTATTTATTTACGCGTATATTTCCATTTTTTTCGCTCTGGGGTCGACGCAAAGGGTGGTGAGTTCTGCCTCCAGAAGTCGGCAGAAAGTAGGGAAAGGAGTGTCTTAACAATATGCTCTCTCTGCTTATCCTGCTGTATGCGGGATACAGCGTGATACCGTCACAAAAAATATACCTATATATTTAATAACGTTTATGTCTATTTAAATTTATTATGGCTACATGGGTAACATTCCTATAGAGAAAAGTTAAAACTTGTATATTTGATTAAGTAACATAAAATGTGGAAAACAGAATGGTTATTCAATCAAAAAAAATCATATTAAAAACAACACAACATTTTTTTAATGTCACACACAGCATCTTTTGATTATTTTCATTATTCAACAAAATTTTTGATTATTTCCATTATTCTGCTAAAGTTGATAAAAAGGGAAATTGGGCAGTGTGTGGGGTGGGTACAAGTGTCTAACTCAAATTAGGTTCCCTGTATCTACTCTGCGGAAAAAAAATAGTGAAGATGTTTTTGTTTTTACCTTAAGCACACGGTTCCTCCAGTAGTTGGTACCCTTAGGATTCTTCTGGTAGTCAACATCAAAGTAGACAACTACGAGGGGGTTGCTGAAGTCCTGGATATTTTCCTTTTGACGGACACCGACTAGACCATGACTGAAGACAATATAGAGATATTAAATATTAAACTATTCTAATTATACACAAAATACCTACAGGTAAAATAATCAAAGTGAAGTATAGGGTTAATAAATTAGATGAAGAATCGTCATCAGCTTGACGTGGCACAGTAGGCGGAGGGAACCTAGTGTTGAGACACTATGTTCCCTACTTTCCGCCGAATTTTTGGGGGCATCACGTGTTGAGTGGCGAAACATAAAATACTGAGCTTTCATCCTGGTGCCAGACAAATGAAAATATAATTAAAAAATACTTCATCAAATAAATTCCTCGAGTGGGAGTCGAATCCACAGCCGTTTGGTCAGTCATACACTTGTGTTCATACGCCACGACGGTCTCAATGAATGAAGAAATGACGTAAAAATAAATTATTTAAATTACTTACTAGTTTTCCTTAATGAAGCCCTTGAGTTCAGCTGGTTCACCATTGTACACGACGAAGGAATCTTCGAATTTGTTTTGGAGACGCTTGGGACGATACAGCACTACATTGTCCCTGTTGACAAAAGTATACATTTAATTAATTTAAACTCATTTATATGTGTTATATACGTGAATCCTTTTCTGTAACGGTTTACATTTTCTTTATGACTTATTTATATTTATATCTATGACTATACAATTTGTTGTCGATGAAGAAGCGAGATGATGTACTTGCGTATTTTCAACCGGCCCAGCTTTCAGATGTACTGGCACCGTGGTTGATCCGCTCGGCCGCATTCATATTTCTTTACGTCCCAGGTACGCCATACGATGTTCATATGATGTTTTATTGCCACCATTAGATTATTTTAGAGAAACCCTCTCCGACCGTATATGATCTCTGTATTTGGCTTTGGCTTTTCGACGTGTATTAAAACCTTATTCCAATCACTGTCACTAGTTTAAAGTACTTTTTTTATACTAAATCGATAGATTTGGACAATAGACCATGATTAAAATTTCGTCGTAGATTCCGAGTCGAAATTTGTTTATTTAGTTATCGCTTCCCTCCACCGCGCGCGATAAGTCATTTTTATCGTTTGTTGTAAAATTAGAAATACAAAAGTTATCATGTAGGCAAGGGTGCCGCGGCGCAGTGACACAACGTCAGATTGTTATACAACGGTTCAGTTCTCACTCGGGGGAATTAATTATTATTATTCTTAGTTTCAACCTTCACTTTGGTAAGGTAAATATGTATAATAAATTACTTATTTACTGTGTGAAAATAAAAAAATAAGTAGAACTCTATATTAATAAAATAACGTATTATATTATATATCTATTATAAAGAAATCTGTGTCGTGTATTTAGTTCATTTGTCCACATATTGACAGAAATTTAAACAATTATAGCTTAACATTTTCCATAGATTAAAGAGAGCATAAACATGGCCGCTACAAAGGAAAATGGCGGCGACATGAAAACAATTGCTTTTAACTACAAAGATGTAGTAACCTATTCATCCTATCAAGGTTGTCATCTCATTTTATACGATAAAAATATATGTTTTTTTTTTAAATCTTTCCCGCAGTCAAAGGGAATTTTCGAGACAGCATTTTTGAATTAACACTGCACTTTGTCTTAGCGTAGCGTTTTAAATATCTCATATACATATATTAACGACAAATTTAAAATGTAATACTTATTTTTTTTTTAATTTAACAAAATTTATATATCGCAATTTGGTAACTCTATACCAGTGTACACATAGTACGTAGTTCGGAAGCATATTATCTACTTTTAATGTAGATAAAAGGCTAAATTAACTAACTTTTGCAATGATTAACATTAAAATATTTTATACATAAACATAAGGTAATGTCAAGTGGAGAAGTTATCTATTGAACCTGATATTGATAATAAAATACATAATATATAAAGCAAAAATAAGCAGAAGTATGTGGTTTAAATGTAACTATTGTGGGTTTGATTCTTACTCTTGGAAAATGAAATATTCAATACACATGGTAACAAAGAACACCGCGATTTTAAGTTTCTATATTAAACAAGCAATGCCCCGAGAATTTGTATAAAGTGGGGAATGGAAAATGTTTTAATAGGAACGAAGTGTCTCAACATTTCCACCAGGTTCCCTTTTTGTACCCTACATGCGGGACACAAACTAATAAAAGTATCTATACACTAACATCCAAATATTTTTCAGTTTCATTCTATGTGTCATATATGTAGCAGAAAGAAGCTGGTGTTAAAACATTTTAAATACTTTGAGTATCAGAGTGAGAGTAAAAATGAAATGAAATAATTCCTGGTTACTCAGGATTGGAATCTATATCCATACATCCATTTCTGTTCGGTTCAAAGATTTGAATCTATAACATTTGCAACAATGGCCAATTATTACATTTTGTTCAATAATTGTGTCAATTATATATGTATATGAAATCGGCATAAAAAATCCTCGAGTATATAAATGTGAAATTGCAGAAAATTGCAATAATGCGTAGCAAATTGATAATGAAGTGTATCCATAGTTGTTAACAACAACTCAGGCAAGTAATGGAATGTTTTTTTTTTTAAAGTTACATTAAAATTATGCTTAAAGATAAAAATTTTAGATGATTCATTATTTAGTTTTTTTTTTAAATTACAATTACAGAATCATTTACAAAATCAAAAAGAACACTTTCAAAATTTTTTATTTGTATATGTAATTTGAATATTATGAGTCATAATTAATTTAAATATTAAATATATATAATTTAAAGTTGTTTGATTAAGTGCTTTAATATTAAATCATTAATGGCTATAAAGTAGACTTGGTAAACACTCAAAGTGAAGAAAAGAAATATCTGTTGTCAATGTTAAAACTATGTATATACTAAAAAAAGTATAAGCAATAAATCCTCAAGCATGAAGTTACTTCATTTGTAACAGTAATAAATACAAGCATCTGTACAAATATATAAATTAGTCACCATTAATATACAAAAATAATTTTCAAATAAATATATTAAGATTTACATAGTTGTACTTACTTATCTAATTAAAATATGATACAAAACTATTGTTTAATTGTCTTTGTTCTTTTTATGTTACTTCTAATAATATAAGTGGCACAGCAGGACAGCATCTGATTGTAAATGTGACAATGCCCACCAGGGGATTGAATTATATATCAAATGAATATGATTATATCTGGTAGCTAAAGATGGTGCCGTGCTGAATACTGTCATGTAACATTCAATATGTTGATAATTGGCTAGTGCATGGAAAAAAGACTGTTCTAATACAACTATATGCAGTACGGCATACAATATTAGGCTAAAAAATAAGTATAATTGTATGTTTAAAAGAATTATAAGTTACTTACTTGAAGCCAGCTTTTTCTAAAACATCTTTAGCAGAGGAGTGTCCAAACACCACTTGTTCTCTCAGCACATCAGCAGCTACCAGGAATTTGCCCTTTAAGTCACTTTCTTTTTCAAAGAAGCCTACAACTACCACTTCATCCTTGGCAAGGAATTTTTCATAGCTAGCAGCATCTACTAGGTCTTTTGAGCTTGGTCCTACTTGGGCTCTCATATATTTGACTATGCCATCTAAACAAAAATAAAACAGTATTGAAAAAAATTAATAAATACAATAATTTTTTCCAAATTTACCCTTAAAACGAAAATTTGGTATAAATTTTCAGCATTCTCATATAACAGAATTGTCACTTACTGGATTCTCTTGGGCCATTGTACTCTTGTGACAGTTGACCATTGCGGAAAATCTTAAGTGTAGGGTACCCAGAGACAGAGTGCTGTTCACAAGTGCTCTTTCCACCTTCGGTACAGTCCACTTTAGCTAGCGTAATTGGAGGATCATCATTTTTCAAAATGCCGGCCGCATCAGCGTATTCTGGTTTTAGTCTCTTGCAATGACCACACCTATTACATTGGAAAAAGTGTTAAAATACATAACTAAGATCATAAGGGATAAAGGTTATTCAACTCTTATAATTCTCACCATGGAGCGTAAAACATGACGAGAGCGGTTTCATGTTGAGATATAGCACTGACGAAGTCGGCATCAGTGAGTTCAAGTACATCTTCTTCAGAGGCTTTAGATAAATAAATTAAACCTAAAAACAGTAAAATTTTAAGTGATCCTAACATTTTTGAAACTTTCACTGATTTAAAAGGTACCGCTTCACGTATTTTCAACGTCCAAGTGAAGCGAGTGAGAATGAATTGTAACGAAAGGACAAGGACCGGAAAAATACACGTATGATGCTGAATATGACATTAGCCGGCACAGCGTTGGCTGTTTTTGATTGGATAGCTACGGATGCATTCATTAAAACATACGTTGTTTTATATTCTATATAACAGAATATTATACGATCATTAATACAGAAAAAATATAAATATTTGGGTTTATTGTTATAATTTGGTAAGTTATATTATACAAAAATTTGGTATAATATTGTTATATAATATATTAGTATTAACCGGTAGAGTATTAAAAACCGGTATTCAGTTATATTGTCGTTGGGAGAGTCACTAGTTATCAAGTTTCAACACTGAATTGTTTGTCAGTTGGCTTTGCTGTCAATCGGAAAATGGCAGCGACGAGTGTTGTCGTTCTCGACAGAGGCAACAATACAACTTGTACCGTAAATCTTTTCGGTAAGTTTAACTATAAAATTATAATTTATAAACTATCTTAAACCATAAACTTCTGATAGACTTGTTAAATAAAGTAATATTTAAACTATACAAAAACCGTATAACCTGTAAAACTTTTTTGTTATTATTTTTGAAGTAATGCGCGGAACTTTTAAATTGATACATATTATAGTCGTTAGGTTACTTGAATTACGATATATAATACTTCTCGGTTGTTTTTCTATGTATATAAATTTTGGTAGTGGTTCTTAGTGTAATAGGAGGTAACAGTTTTTTCTTAATAAATAGACTGAGAAGTTGTCTGCGGTGATGTGACCTTGGCTATTGGATTGTAGGAAGTGTATACTGTATACTAAATTGTAAGTGGTTATTTGATGTACTCACAAAAAATGTTCATAAGCTGTCTAGCAACATTAACCAATAATTAGGAAGTGAATTAAGCAATCAATTAGACAGAAATTGAATAAATTATATTCTTATGAATTTTATCTTAAGATAAATTATTGTTCATCATTGCAGAATTTATACAGAATAATTTTGAACACTTGGTTATTCTTTTCATTGTCTTTGTTAAATATGTGTTACATTTACATTGATAATTCAATGCTACTCTAAATATAAAAAAATATATTTTTTCTTGTTTTAATTATAAACTATTTTTAACTTGGAAATCATTCATATAAATATTGAATTATCTTAAACTCTTTTATATAATACAAATCTTTAACTGATAATAAAGGTACTTGAGTAAAAAAGTCATTATACTTTTTTAATTATTGTGTTGATATAAGTTGAATAGCTTGGGCAGTAAGTGTGATATGAATTACAATTAGTTTTCTGTTTCAGGTGCTACAGTGGTATCATGGCGGGTTAATAATCAAGAACAATTATTTGTAAGGTAAGGCATGTTTGGTCATTTTTAATTGATTCATTAAATTTTATCCCATTAAATAAAATATAATGTCAACAGAAACATTGTATGTTCATTATATTGTTCTGACACAAACATTTTTATTTATTAATAAAATGAAAATAAATATTTGAAATTAAATAAACAGAAAATTATTTTATTTCATATGCTAAGTCATTTAATTTTCCAATTAACTCTTTTTCCATAAGACATGTTTATCTAGAAAATAATATTAATAATCCAATAATTTAGAAAATGTGTTATACATACAAGTATAATATATGTATGTTAACCATTTTTATTAAAAACATATCACCATTTGCATACTCTATATGATAATGAAATTATATGTTTTCATATCAAAAATAAAAATGTTATCAATATCAATTACAAATTAAATTGAAAATGTTATTATATATAATTCTTAATTTTGCATATTATATTGTAATATGTATTGTCTACATACCACTTGCATAAGATTGAGCATGAGTTTTTATCTCTCCATATGCTTAAAATAAAAATAACTGTAGAAGGGGAATATCAATATTTTAAATATAGTTTGATTAAGTTTCCTCTTAGTTGTAATTGAATATTATCGTTTTTGACTTCTAAAACTCATGTAATATTTTTATATTCTCATATGATATAATATCATACTCTTATGAAATAATATTTCCTAAAAATACAAAAAAAAAACACTCGAAATGAATAATTAAAAAGTTGTAATTTCTGAGCTTATTTTTCTATTTTTACACTTCACATTTATGTAACTTGGTTGTACATCTAATAGTATTCATTTTTATAAAACAATATATATCATTCTTGTCTACAACTATATTCATTCTTACGAAAAGAAAATTATACTTTGATATTGTAATAAAATCAATAATAAAATATTATAAATTTGGTAGGTATAATAAGAAATGTCACAATTTTTTTTTTGCTGAATGTGTGGCTCACATTTTGTTTTGAGATATACACATCTTAGCTTTAAATAAAACATATCATAATTGTGTTCTTTATACTCTTATATTTAAAATATTAATTTTCCTTTCTTTTCTATTGGCTTTCTAATATAATACATCACTCAATATGTCCCGGGAAAAACAATGAAAACAACATTTATACAATCATTCCAACGCTTTTCTATCTTTTCGATACCATGTTTGTAGAACGATTTATCTTTTGCCTCAAAATATGCTTAAGTTTCGGCGATCACTTCATCACTTGAGCAAGATCTCTTAAATCTCTGAGCTTGAACTATATTTTTTTCGTCAAATACCAATATCAAATAGATAATAAATATCATGTATAATATATAAATAGATAAATCAAAACACGAAATTGGTTTGTATCCATTTTTTTTAAATAATAAAAGTAGCGTCACTAAAACCACTGTAACTCAACAACGAATTTTCGAACTGTCATGTAATTTTGACAGTGTGCATTTGAAGAATGTCCCTATCGAACGCCATTATGGATTTGTTGTTGTGAGCGCCATTTAGTAGAAAGTCCCGGGACATATGTTTTATATCTGCTAATCATGAAATTTAATCTTATCTATCATTATATAAGATTTTATTATCATTAATGTGAGCATTATAATAATTAAATTACATCTCTATATACTTGACATTTGGCTTTGATTATAATTAATGATGTGTAGGCCGTTTGATATGAGTAAAAATATTATATATAAATAAGAAATAAATTGTTTAAATTTCACTGTGAGATGATTTCATTTTATATTTTAATCATACTCATTAAGAGTACAATGTTTCTACTAAGAGTTGAATGGATTTGAAAAAAAAAAATCCGACCGTGAATATATCCGTGTAGAAACGAGCGCTTCCGCTAATGAGGCTGTGTCGATTAGTGTTTCGGGCCTCCTGGCGGACCTCGTCTAACCGAGGCTTAGCATTTGAATAATGGTCTGTACATCTGTTATTCCGTTTGACGGGCTAGAAGAAAATAGGGGAAACAGGTCCAACACTTGGGTGTTAAGAATGAAATAAATTTAGTTATATTGTTTTTGTTTTAAAGCAATAGTCTATATTTATAGACTATATAGAATATTTAATAAAAAAAGAATATAATAATAATTTCTCCAGTTTTTCATTTGACATTCTTTTCGATACACTTTCGATTCTCTGATCAATCAGATCAGAAATGTAGTTGACGACTCACCGCCGCATTATGTTTCAGCAGACAAATCTAAAGTGTTTAATAAGTTTTTATATTACGCGCTGTATCTCACTCTAGCAGGGGACCAGAGAGAAACTAGTGTTAAGACACTCCGTTACCCATTTTCTGCCGAATTCTGGAGGCAATGCAAGTTGGGTGGCGAAACTTAACAGCGCGCTTTTGTCTCGACAACAGAGCGAAGGAATGATAATATAAATTTGAAGATTTCATTTCCTAGAGTGGGGATCCAACATACAATAAATCTCTTTTGCAGTCTCACACTTGAGCCTTTGCACCACGACTGACCTCTTGAATGTACAATATGATGGTTCGATATTATAGTTTGCTTTTTCAAAGAACGTTAATTTATTTTAAATTTACATGTTACCTACTTCCGTTCTACTTAATAAATTTTCGTTAGGTCCATTGCTTACCCTCGGGTAAGCAATGGACCTAACGCAATGGAGTAAGTTCAGAAGACACCACTTAATTATTGATTGCATACATACATGTCGTTTGTTCATATACATAAAATCTCTATATCCATCGGATTTACTTTAAATATTAGAATAGGCGATTGAACATTTTCTTTAAATATATTTTCTCCCTTGATTCATCCACCACGTTAAAATAATTAACAACCATTCGGCCACAATCAGACGATTGTAAAGAACTCAAAAATATAAGGCAATGGCAAATAAAATTATAAAATTTCGTTTTTGGGTTCAAAAAATTGCAATACCGTATATATTATTGATACATATTTAAAATGTTTACAACCCAATTTGCAAATAACAGAGTAATCTAGTAGCCGGTTACCAATTTTGCGGTCGTTTTAATTCGAATGTCAAATCAATTAAAGATGGGTTTTATATTTTATTACGATTATATATTTGCATAGCACTAAAATAATAAATCTTATTCTTCATATCGATTTTTCGTTTCACCTTTTATGAAAATTTTGTACTCAAAAGCTGTTTATGCCTCTGTTTTATTATATATAAGTTTTATACGATTTTTACGGAAATAAATCGGTAGTTGTAATAATACTAACATTTTGCAATATAATAAAAAAATTTGAAATATTCTTAGTTGAAAACAAACAACTTTTTCATAGCAGATGCGATCTATAAATATTTATTTTACATTAAATACTAATGGTATATAATAATACCAATATCTTGTACGGTTATAAAATTAATGCGTTCGGTTGCCAGCTATATAATTTGTTTTCTTTTATTTTTTTATTCTTATAACTTAGTCTTATTCTATAGTTAAGTATACAGGGTTGATACAGCTTTCTACAGATACATCTTTGTCGTGAATATCATGTAATATATGAAAAAAAAAAATTGTTTTGTACAATATAAATACATTTTTTTTAAATAAAATCCGACTAGTTAATCAGTATATTTAATTAATAAATCTTTTTAACACAGTTGGGAAAGAAAATTCTTTTGAAAAACTTGAAATAGATATAATATACGACATCAAACATTATCGTTACTACCAAATATTTTTTTTGTTCACATGAAAAACTAGATAACAGATTTTGATGAGAAATGATAAAAAAATTGATTAACCCGACGAAACGACGGAAGCTGTTACATTGTACATGTTAAGTATATATTTTCTATGGTTAAACATTCATATTATCATATAAATATAGATATTCGTCATCTAATGTAGAACAATATCCGAAATTCAATATCTGAGAGACGGCCTGTCTTTATAAACCTTCCGTATGTCCGACGTGATTGAATACAATGGGCAAACGCAGCCTACTCGCTCATTATTTATGGGCTCGCTTCATTTTTATTCTACATTATTAGAATTGCATACCGCCACAGATTTAACACAAAATATTGCGTGTATGTTTTTACATAACTTATAAAAATATATGATTGATGTTTGTTTTTTAACTATTTCTTTATAAATGTATGAGATTTTAAAAGATATTCCGTGTATATAAATAACCTAAGCTTTAATTTGAATTTATAAAAATGATATCCATAGATTATAGTTGTATTCTAGTTAAGTAAACTTATTAGACCTACAGTATCAACATCATGTCATTATTTTTTCCTCTTTGTCTATCCGAGACAATTGGTTGAGAATTATGTCTGTTGAATCAAGAAGCTAGGAGTACTTTTTTTCTATCCTAAAAAACTAAAATCACACATTTTAAATCGTTATCTTTAATACTACAAAATAAGAATACTATAGAATAAGTAATCATATTTCATTGAATTGTATTTAAATGCTTTATAGTGATAATAAAAGAAAAGAAAAAGTAAGCACTTTGTTTTTTTGATATAAAAATATTGGCGGATTTTAGTAAATAAGTTATTATAAATAAATTTCACCAATTAAGTTCATACTTGATCATTCTTGGTGGAAATATAATTTTTACACCCATTGTGGTCGCCCACATAGAAAGCAAACACATCAAGCATCACACAAGTTTTATTTACTCCATATGTAGAGACGAAACGAGGGTACTTTAATATATTTACGTTAAATTTGACATAGCTGAGATTGATAGCTGAAGTGAACAAATCAAAAGGTGATTGATTTCCATAAGTAACGGTTACAGAAAATATTGTTAACCACTTTTAAAGTTTTTATATACATATAGTATAAAGTATACACAATATTTATGTAAAAAACTAATATACATTGTAAAGCTATCGTTTCGGACTACATAAGCAAATAAAGTGTCACATTGTAAAGATCGCGACTAATTTTGAATCAATTTGGAGTCACGTATTGTTCGGGGTGTGCGGGGTGTGCGGCTGTGTGGTGCAATTTGGCGACGACAAAAACGCGTCTCGGCCGCGAGTGCCTCTAACAAACGACCGACTGCCGCTAATGATTCTATGTACTGTTCCTAGGGTTGGTACATCCAACATTTATATGTTGTATCTATGTACTATACTGAAACTCTTATTATTATTTTTAAAACGTGTAAATCAAAAGATATAAAAGGTATTTGGTTAAATTTTCAAAATTGCTATTTTAATTTTTCTCTAGGTCTTCTATAATATTTATGTGTTAGAAGCCCCTAATTGCACTGTGTGCCATAGCAACATGGTTAGAAGGTACGGAAAATGTATTTAATTATTTTAGGTAAACAATGATATTATATTTATTGTTCATGTAAACATTTGATTACAAGAATATGTATTATAATATTTTTACTACATGATATGTATCATTTAACGACGACTATATATAATTGATATTACACAAATGGAATTGCAACTGCACTACGCTAGCACGCTACTGTATCTAATATAGTAAAAATTAAAATGTCATCATTTTAATTGTATTTATTTATAACAACGATGTCTGTTTATTCATACAATACTAGATATAGACTCTTGAAATCGTGGAAGTATCTCAAGAACCAGCTACTGGCTCTAAATATAAAAACATTATAGTGTTTCCAATATGTTTGTAGTCCATTCGTCGAGGGAGGCGTATTACATCACGTTAGCGGTTTCTATGTAACCCAGTGGAACTGCGGTCATGTACCAACCAATGTGTGACCGTGAACGCGACGGGTTGAAGGATTATTTACTAATATTTTCATTTGTTCGCTCTGGTAACTAGGCAAAGCCAAGGATTAATATCCGCCATGCCGCAAAGATTTATCTCAAATATCTTTAACAAAGCTCTTTCTGTCTACCCTACTATAAGCGGGATATAGCGTGAAGCTGGAAAAAAATTATCTCGCACAACTTTTAATGATTTCTATTTTACTAGAGGACGAAGCCGCAATAATTAATAAATAGACAAGTTATAAGGAGATAGGGCGTTATGTGAACTACAAATTTATTCGACTTAGAAGAGTTATATATATGTATCTTTAAATTTTGACTGACTACTTTAACGCATTATGAAAAACTGTAGAATAAATTATGGTAATGAATGGAAAATTTGGATTAATAATTAAGCTCTGAGTAAAACATGACTTGAAACTAACACAATACTAATTATGTACATAATTACGTTTTAAAAAAATATCCTTCACAGATATTGCGCTATGTGTATTTTAAATATTTTTAGGAGACTTTGGGAAAGTTTTATGTAGAAGATCGTGTTTCAATCGTTTGTAATGGATTGTTTTTTAATTTCTTTTGTACTCCGCACACAGCAGAGTGAAGTGTAACTGATTGGTGGAACGTAAATGAGAAAATATATTACAGGGGGACTTAAAAACATATATGTAAGTAGTAGAACCCAAGACAACGAATTGATTTTTTTTATATTTGTAAGTTTGTAAATTGGTCAATACTTTAACTGTTAAATGTATAGATATTGTCTTTAAAGTGATTATATTATTCAAATAAGAAAATAATTTAATAAATAAATAATAGTGTAGTCCAAGCGGACAAAGCCGCGGGCGGGTCGCTAGTACTAAATAAGTTACTCAAAAAAGTTTTAATTTGTTGTCATCGATGTGTTTAGAAAGGTACTACGGCAGGCTCTATTCTTGTTCCATTATAAATTAAATTACCTAGAAGCAAGTTGCGTCCACAAGCGCTCGTGTCATTCGCAAAAACTAAGCCGCGTTCCGTTTTAATATTAAACATAGTTTGTGAGGTTTTTGCGCCGAGGGACGTGACGCGCCGCTTGACCCTTTTATAGAGCTGGGATTTCGGCGGCGTGAAATGATTCAGATGAATCTAATGGATGGATTCGATATGCTTCACAATTGTTCCTTTCCCTCAAGGATATTCTATGTATATATTATTTAATTTGTGATGATGAACTACTATTATTTACGAATACTCATCTCCGAACAGTTTCTGATGATGAATGAATCACATTTGTTAATGATGAAACATTATGTGTACTATGATTGTTTTAAAGTCAGTTAGTTGCAAGCAAATTTACATTATTATTATAAAATAGTTATATATTATAAAACATAGACTATAAATATATTTTGAAAAGATATGACAGAAGGTACGTTTGGATCAGCATTTAAAAAACTAAATACATTTGCATTCTAATGAGGCAAGTTAAAACAGAGCTTTGGTAATTCTGTGCAAATAAACACAATTTATTACGTAGCCAGCTAGCGGGTAGCTTCGCCCCCTGCCGCATCTTGTTTTTGTGGTCGCGTCTGCAACCCCGAGTCGCCGGCACTTTCTTTCCTCCCGCCCCCCTACACCTCCACCGATGACAAATGGTCCACCCCGCTAATGTGGAGATAATTTTATGCGACGATGCAAGCCAGGATGACCGTGTGATTACCATCGATCGACGCGCGTCAATGGGCCCTAGCTTCACATTATGCGCCACTTCACGGATCAGTGGTCGCCGAAACGGGTTTATCGCGTCATTAGATGGGAAATCATTTCGATTATAGAAATTTTCTTTTCTATTTTCTATCGGATTAATCCATTTTATTACATTGCAATAACTCTTTTTTTCTTAGTAATTGATTGTCTATGTAGCATATCTAAATAATTACATGTGATTCAAGTGTACTGGGTATATAGAAATACATTTCTAAATCTGTAAAATTATATAAGCAGTTGAAAATGCTCCAGTGCACGATTGTCGATTAAATAGACAAAAACACGGTCGTAACTCCTTTTATTGATCTTTTGGACTTAAATGAGATAAATTGACAGTATCTCCATTAATCTACATAGGTATATATTGAAATATTATTTGGCACACATGTTCTGAATGAACAGATATTTCAATATAAAGTCAAATAATTATGATATTTAATGGTTTTTTTTTTCATGATGTCTGCTTCAAAATAAGGCTCTTAATTAAGGGGTATGAGATCCAATTCATAGCTATTGACTAGTTAACGTTTCGAAGAATTTGTTTGAAGTATGCTTCCTTGTCATGATTAATTATGTACCGTAAAGCGCAATTTAAATTACAAATTGAGTAATTAAGATTGTAAAAAAATCTGAGGTTCTTTTGGGTGTTGCATTTATCACACTTCTATTTAATATCGTTGGTTTATTGAGAGACTGTAGTATACAAAAAAAAGTGTAAGGAATGTTGGCATCATCGCCGACCTCAGCGTCACACGCCAGTGCTCCTGAATAGACCTCATATCTCCTTCCACTTGACTTCCAATAAACTTGGGACGCCTAGCTGCATTTCTTATACAGATTTACTATCGTGTAATAATAATAATACTATTTTATATCATAACATTGTAAATTGTCATGCTATTTCGCTCATTGTCATACCTATATGCTGTTGTTATAGGTTTAATTTTTATACAAATAGTATTTGTCATACACATGCTAACCGGAACGTAACGTCGAAATGCATAAGTTTTTGTCTATTTCATAATGAACTTCAACTGTTGTTGGCTGTTGTAAGTATGGCTCTACTTTGCACGTGGTACCGACAATATATAACACATGTTGCTCTTTTTGTCCCTTTGAATGACACCCAAGACATCGATTGTTCCACACGTTAGACAGAAGACAGCTGCTATGAAACATTAGACGCGCTGGTCCCGCTGCGTTAACTAACAGGCTAATATGCGATTACTAATACTTCTCGCAATATTCATTGTTCGATTGCGCTTAGTGCCTGATTTAGTGGCAGTTTCGCGTGGACTCGGTCATGATTTATTGTACATTGTATACTCGCTGGCCCAACATAATTATCTTATATTTATCTATAAGCATAAATTATAACTAGACACGTTTGCGTTAGCGAACATATTTGACCTTTGATTCCAATAGAACGTATAGCTATATATTTAAGATTAATGAATTTTGTATTTTTCGCCTTGACTGTTTCACTGAGAGACGTAAATTTTAATATTTTATATTTACTTAAACCATACATTATTCTCGTTTCTGCATAGTTAATGTTGTAATGGGTAAACCATTTTCTGGGCTTATTATCAACCCACGTTCATGTTGCGTGGTGATTATAATTTTCGTCAGTTCGTGATAGCTCATTTTGTTTGGGCGTGTAATTATGTAGGTAAGCTTGAGGATCGTCTTTAATATCTAATATTCGACTTTGTTGTATTTGGAATAGTTGACTAAATCGTAGACACAGATTATATATAGTGTTAAGAAAAGAGCGCGTAATTGATATCTAAAGTTTCGTATGACATCATCAGAATTAGTCTCGTGCGGCCTTACATGGCTGCATCTTGTATGATTTATCGATTCAATACTTGTAAACAGCTGATATCTATTATGACGTGTCAAACACGAATCTCTACCATAAAAGGCATCACGAGAGGTTTACTAACGCGTTAATATTGGCATCTACTCGCTTGAATATATTTGAGGTCTTCAATTTATGTATTTAGCATTTGGGTAACAGAGATTACTTTTATTTCAAATTTTAGGGAAATTTAATTTTGTACAGTATTGCTTACAAGTATATATATATATTTTTTAAAAACAAAATTAATGAAATTTGTCCAAAATACTCATATAACGAAGGTACCGCGATCAAGTCTTTTAAGCACACCCCCAAGATTCTAATCGGCTTATCAGACGGTGTTAAATCGACCCGGAGAGGATATTAATCTGCTGTCCGGAACATCTGCGGACGATGGTCCACCGCTGACCCCTGTCGACGACGTTTAAGTTTGTCGCTGTCCAGTCTTATCTAGTATTATTTGTTATTATTGTTATAGAGATTATTATTATGTACCCTAAAACTGTTTAATTAGGACGTTTTTTTCTTAATATTTTTTTTTCAATTTTGAGTTTGTTCTCTAAAATTTGTAATTGAAATTAGCTATATAAATGTTTGCATATGTTATTCCTATATTACAACATAGCACAAAATATTACAATTAACAAATATTAAAAAGAACTCTTAAAATTAACTTGTGCAGACTTCTAAGCCCTTGTGTATTTAAATACCGCTATGGTGACTCGCTCATAAATGAATAGAGTTGTAACAATTCTTTTTTCTTTTATGAATATGTAGTCTATTGAGGTCTCAGGGGGGTTTCTTTGTTTTATCATGTTGCTGTACGCTACGTGCTGGATGGAGATGGTGGGAATCGATATTATTTATTATTATATTGTCGCTTTTGTTTAATATTTACAATAGAAAGGAACACTTAAAATACTTTAGAAATATTTCTAGTAGTATATTTTACTATATTTCTAACTATAATTTGTCTTTATGTCCACGTATTATACATATTTATATAGGTAAGACATTTTAACTGCTTCATTGTGCCAACTAAAATTATTTCAAACTATTTCAGTTATTTTTGAAATGCTTGTCTTAGTACTGAAAATTACCTCTACATTATATAAATTGAAGAGCTCAATGTCATGTTCAACTAGAAGAACAAAATTTATAATTAATTATTTACATTATATTGCTGTAAAAGGCTCATAAAAGTTTTATTAGATATACGATACGATATGCGAATGTTACAAAATCCTTGTGGGCCGGGTTGAGGCACGTGCGGCACCTACACTGTTCCGGCTAACACTTTCAACGGCCGTGGTTGTTGCGAAGGTTACTTACGACTATGATTTAATATATTCTACAATTATATTCATAGATCAAATAATAACTACGGTTTTTACTATATTTATCAAAAGTAATGTTAAATTTGTCCGAAAGTAGTGGTCCAGACGTTCAAACTATAACTTCATTTATATTATATTTGCGTTATAATGTTAGTCATCCTCTTTATAATGTTAGTTTTTGATAACTTTTTATTTTGCATGAATCTCTTAAAAAATATATAATGAAATGTTTTGTAAAGACTTCCCGCTTCAACGATCTTTCATATCGTAATCAACTTCATGCTGTATTCACACAACAGTGTAGACAGACTACACTAGGTAACACTAGGTTCCCCTAGTGTTAAGACACTCTGTTCCCCGTTTCCCCCGAATTTTGGAGGCATTGCGTGTTGCCTCGAAACCGGGATCGGACCCACAACCGTCGCGTTACAGTCACGCCTTGTGCCCCTGGGCCACGACGGCCTTAAGTGGGCCTTCGAAATTATTTAATAATATACTTTCTCATTATTGTCTAAAATAATAAATAAATAACATGTGGGGACACATTTAACTTACTTATAATACTTCTAGGTATTTTCTATTTTAGATAAAAAAAAGTTAACATAAGCTATCGTTATTTGTGGCATACTCAAGAAAACAGAATTTTATATTTCTGTTATTATTATATCCCATTTCTTCCCCGTTATCGTAGAACAATGGGCGGCAGTAATTTTTAAAGAAAAAGAATTCTTTTTCTAAAATTCCTAACCTGAAGTTTTAAGTGAAGATTGTCTATGATATATTAAGTTTTGTGAGTATCGAGCCAGGTAATGATATCCTTATATCCTAAAGCACTTAACTGTATACCAGCTCGTCAGTGTCGAGTGTCGCATCATTTATGCGACCTTTTTGTTTGTTTCTGCACAGTAGCACCAGCCTTTATCAACTAGTTGTTTTTTGTAGTAAACCAGTTTATGGCCTCCTCTTAATATGTCAAAGTAACACGTTTCGTATCATTAACTCTGGAGCGCTTCAAATACTTTTTTTTATTCTCACATGAGCAACAAAAAATATTAAATAATTAGATAGTTATTAATATTCCATAAATAAGCGATCGGAGCTATTTCAGAATATTTTATAAATAAAATGCTAATGTCATAAAAAAAATCTATGACAATTTTGTAAATAACAAAAACATTGCAGTTTTTTCAAATTGATTAATTAAAATTTCTATTTTTTCCCCCGCAGTCGGATAATTAGTTAGAAAGGTTAATTATATGAATGTATAAGTTAGGACGCCACGTCCCCTGCGTGACACCGTGAACAGTGACATAACTTGGTCCTCTCAGCTCTCGGTAATTTCAGGACAATTTAGCTCCAACTTCGTAAAGGTTAAACATGAAATGAAAGACGTAAAAATTTTATTATATGCTATATAACAAAATGGTCACTTTTTCTTGTATTATTTATATAAGAGTAACACTTTTATCTTAAAATCTTCTTGAATCTGTAAATTATGATACCAAAAAAAGTACAAATAGATAGATAGTTACACGAAACACACAGCTTAAACCAAAATTATATGTTGTTATTACTGATATCAGATGTGTGGGAAAATTTTTGAAGATGTACGATATGCGCCTGAGTGCTTTTTCTCAACAATTTGGACACACTTCATTACCTGTATGAATTTGAGACTAATTGGAACCAACGAGTTAACTCTGGACCTTGCTGCACCACCACAATCAATTCAAAATGCGAATAACGCTCAGGAAAATAATTATTAAAACTATCATGTATTTTTTTCTCTTCTATTTTATCTGTATTTGAAATTGCTTACATGAATTTGTATAATGAAATAGCACAGTGCAATCACTCATCGTCAATCATTTAAGTTTCCATTTCGGTTACAATAATATTTTTTGTGTTCATTTGAAACGGCGGCCATTCGGAGTAATTAAATGCCACTGACGCTATTAGGTCTCCTTGTTTATAATAATTGGCATGATAACTTAATTCTATGTTTATATTTGTATCCATTTAAAAAAAAAAACTAGCGAGTAATTGCCTATGCAGTTTTATAGAGTCGCATAGATACGAGCCAATATTAATGAATTCCACTCTTTGGACAGGTTCTATTCATTACTCCGTGTGTAATTACAACGGACGCTTATCTTAATATGGAATGGCTGTCGGCTACCAAACTTTACGGGAGCGTGTACGTACGGAACTCGGAACACTCTTTATGTAATGATTTTAACTTTTAGTTTTTTTTTAATATTAATACTATTTGAAACTGTGCTTTTGTACTCGGTGTGTGGTACACGGTTTAAATTTTTTTTGTGTTTTCACTTAACAGTTTTTTTTTGTCAATTTTTCGATGATGATTTAACCACATCTTTTAATTTTGCAACGTTCTTTTAACAATATTAATTCTAAATTAAAAGTGAAAAATTTAAAATTAAATTTCTGTTGATAGAATTTTAATTGAATAGACGGCTAAGAAAGAAATATTTGAATTAAATTTAATTCAAACAATTAAAAATTATTACAAGAAATAGTTGACCTTAAAAGGTAATATTTGCTGCCATGAATTAACAAATAAATGATGCATTCTATTGCTATAATGCTATAAGGGGAGTATACAGCTGTAAATTCATGAAGAAAGAGTCGACTTTAAGTTATGTAAGGGCCTCTTCTGCCTCAGTTTCTCAATGCGGTTAATCAGCCATCTCACGAGAAACGGTTAGTCTTGACAATGTTGAGAAGTAATAAGTGCTCGTATTAGATTAGTTCATGAAAGCGTGCAACAATGGGTTGAGAGCGCCGTGACATTGATAGTTTTTTATGCGACTTATATAGTTTAAGCTGATTTATGTTATTTCTGATTTACATATTTTCTCACATTCACCCAAAACTGAGGACTTCCTCCCAATATTAGAGAAGAAAGTTCACCGTATGGTCTTATCTTTAAGAGTACTATATTTTCTTCTTTCAAATTTAGTTAACTGTAAAATCGAAATTGTTCACTTTTTGTATGTATAAGTTTGTTTAGAGACAAAGAAGAATGAAAAAAATATATAAAGTAACAATAAGTATAACTTCCATTTAATTATATAAAAATCATTAGTAATGTGTGACAATGGGATGAAATCGGCAAAAAATGTCTGGACGAAGCAGTATCGACGAGTATGTCCCGTGTGTCTCTGGGAATCAAAAGGTTAATTAATACTTTAAACACTTTATAGCGATAATTATAGTAAGAAATCGATCGGCATAGCTACATTTTCTGTAGCCATTGTTTCCAAGGGAGACGGACGGTGGATGGAACGAGTTTGTGTCGTGTAAAAACTTGGTCGATGCCGAAGCGGGAATGTATCGGCCGACCGCTGCTCATGAAGGAATTCCATCCGGAATCTCTAATTAAAACTTTATCTAGCCCCTCACGGCTACACCTATTTTCTGGAACTGTACAACTAAAAATAAAGATGGTAGTAGTCCTGTCCCGTTTATAAGAAAAAATAGAGTAGAGAGTATTCATTAAAAAATAATCGAGATATCCTACGATTATCATTATAAAATTATTATACAATGCAAGCTACTTAAGTTCTGATGGTAGGAATTTGATATTTTTTAACGTTTATTTTAATGACACTGCCCACAGTTGGACGCAGTTTACAAGTGGCTACAAATGGAATATTAATTATAGTCAATTACTAAATTTAATCACGGATCAACAATTAATTGTATGCAAATTTTTGATACCAAAGTTAGCAAAGTGGAGAATTAAATGGTTTTGGGTTATTCTTCCATGTACAGGAACTCAGTACACCTTAATGATATTTCCAATAAATAGTTTGACGTATAAGTAATTAACTGGAAGTATTTACTGTATAATTCTATTAATGAATTTGTTTGGTTCTTACGCTCAAAAATGATTTTCAAATAGATAAAAAATTTAAAAAATAGAACGACAGTCTATATGTTAGAGTATTCACTCTATGCACCCTTTAAACATTTGTTTAAAGCTTAAAAATAAACTGCAAGTTAACAACTTTTAGTTAAATTGCAGTTTGTTTATTTTTAAGCTTTATCCTAAATATTAGTTTACATTGTCACATACTGAATTAACAATTCATACAGTATTATTAGAAGTTGTTAGAGAAGCGGAGGCGTTATGGCTTTAGGTATTTATAAACTGCACATAACACATAATTAAATACGCATACTGGTGTTAATGTTTGAAATATTTGTTCGTAGCATCATATAAAAACGTAGAGAATCGTTTAGCTGTAAATGCGTCTTCTCTTAATTAGAAGGTATGCAACGAGTAATGGTGTAAGAATTCATCAGATTATCCGGCAGTACGGCCGTGTTTGTTTTGCTGTTGACATCTGCCGAGAATCGACGCTGATGTCCAGTCGCGTCACAAACTCCGAAATGCTAAAAATGGCATAAATAATTTATACGCGGCTCGCTCGACTCCGTTTTTGTCGCGATGCCGACCTGACCACTGATGCATTTATAATATAAGGGTGCTTTTTGCAGCGTCCCCCGGCCGCGTTGGAATGCCACCGCTAAAATTGATCTTGTTCAAAACGTGAGTTGGAAAGTAATGCTGATATCTCTCGCTTCTGGATATACTGTTGGTGTACCGCGGTATCTAGAGGTTGTCGTTTGTAATTAATGAAAATATATATAAATCTCGCTCTGTACGCGACTTGCTATGGGTTTTATAAATTATTTTTTTAAACCTAGGTATAGATTTTTTTACCATGCTATTATATAATATCATACACACTTACTTTCTTAATCTATCTTCCCACATATGCTTATCGAGAAACAATAAGTTTAATTATTAAAACCTTTGTGTCCCTTACGCGCCATAAATGGGTGTATGATGGAATTTTAATTAGGTATTCTATAATGGCAAAAAAGTAGTCTGCTCTAATATCTATAAGAAATGGAACAGTTTAGATTATCACTTATAATTATTTATTTACTCCATTTTGTATTCCACGCAGGTTATTCTTTAATGTGTATGTGTAAATAATATTACGCTTTTCTTTCATTATCATCATTATCTTTCCATCAAACCTGAGGTATTCATTTGTTCTTGGAACTAATTGCATATATTGTGCATCTAAATGTCGACAGCCACAAAAAGTGCATTTATAATCTTAATTTGAAGTAATGTGCCATCGTAGTGGACCTTCAGAAATATCAGAGTGTAAACGCGGTAGTCGTGGGTTCAATCCCCAGCCGAAAGAATTAATAAATATAGTTTTTTATCTCCTTTAATTGAACAATAAACTGTACAAATTTCAAAATGTTTACATAAATTATAGAATGTGTGATATTCATTCTGATATATATTATAAACTATATTTTTGTTAAGTTTCATCTAAACCTGTTTAACATTTTATAAGTGAAACTGAAACAAAAAACTATCTGGTTTTTCACATTTTACTAACTAAGATGCGAATTTTCTAAATTTACAATTAAAGTTGTCATTTTGTTCGTATAATATTTTTATGAAGAACTTCAAAACTTTTCTTGGTTGAAACTTTGTTCTGGTATTCTTGCGATTTCCTTTGAATCCTTTGCATTATGGAGCACAGCTTCAGTAGCTGTACTCATAATTCTTTGTAAACTTTCCCTGTTTTAAAAAACTAAATTTGCAAAAATATTCAATGTTTTTTTTTGTTTTCGTTTTAGTAAGCAAGCCGTGTTCGATGGGAAGAGAGCGATACGGGGTGGAATACCGTTTGTATTTCGTGAGTATCATTTTTGTTGTTAAAAGTAAATATTGTTTATTAAGAAATTCATAATGTGATACAAACAGAAGTATTAATTCTAATTTGAGATAAATGACAATTTTTAAATATTTAAGGTTCACCACTTAATACGTTGTAATAGATCTTAATTTGTAACATAATTAGTCTAGCAATAAATAAGGTGGCCATATTGTATGGTTACGTTGTTTGTGTAAATCAGGTTAAAAAGGGGTTAAACTGTTTCAAATATTCGATTCATCTAGAACATCTTAGAACATATAAGTGTCTAATGGACGTTGTGAACCCACAAAGAGGTTTATTTTAATTTGAAATAATAAAAAAGAAATGTTAGAGAATTCAGTTAAAGTAACCGTGTTTTTTATAAATTATATTTTTAAATAATAAAATTTTGTCAATATGGTAAAAATATTCGTAACAACATTCTTTACGCAAGCTGAATAAACAGTACCAAATAGTTTTTTTTCGGTATCATATTAAAATATTTGTAATTTAGGTACAAGTGGGTTTTTTGTTTAAATAGCGTTTAATTAAAATATATATATAGTAAGTAAAGTAAAGTAAATATAGTAAGAAGGAGCTTAGCTTCATGTTTTATTCCTAGCGATGTAGCCGGAGAGAACGGAGCTCCAAACGTCTAGGGTCTTTCAAAATAATAATAATATAAATATATTTTAGGTTATTGTTTATATACGATATTTGTGATCGATATCCACAGCTCAATTCGGACAATGGGCGTTCGGTCCCCAGCACGGGTTTGCGCGGGTGGCTCGCTGGCACGTAGAGAAGATGCCAGAGCGACTGCCCAGTGGAGACGTGGAAGCTGTATTCAGCCTCATGGACGATGACTTCACGCGGTCCATGTGGCATTTCCAGTATGTATTTCATTACAAATTACAAAAATTGTTTCATTTCTTATATTTTGCAAATATTTGTCAGAATAGCCTTTAGTTGTATTTATTTTACAATACTTTTTTTGGATGCTGGCAATGTTAATTAGATATACTATCGACTACAACTAATTAATTACCACCGATTGAATTAGTAGGATATTACAAATTAAATTTATTGTTCCTCTAAAAATTTTATGCCACTTATCATCCATTAGAGTAAGAAGTTGTATGAAAAATATTCAATTGCTATTAATATAGATTTTATTAAAAATAATTTTCTAGTTACGATTATGTATCCTTAAAGTAATGAAAAATACAAGATATACATTTTAAAAGCTCTACATACCATATTACCATATGGTCGTTAAAAGTAATTAAAAAATATATATTTCTTGCTTGCATAGATTAATATGATCTGACTTTTTATATACATATGAAATTTATACAAAAAGTCAGATCAATAATTAAAAAAATATATAAATAATTTATAATTGACCTGACTGTGACTGTTAGAATTTAGATTTCATATATCTGGTCTGCTAGGCAAGACCGGGAATCCACCACTTAGCATACAAAATATCTAAGTGACCTACGAGTATCTATGTACATAGGAGAGTGGATAAAATAGTGATTTATAAATAGACAAATCTAACAATAATGTGGAAGATTTGTGATAATTATATGCTTAAAATTGTTTATTTTCAATTTTTTTTGAAGATTTGCTTATGATACTACAAAATGAATACCTATAATTTAGGTGTCTTCCTACCTACCTCCGGTTTGTACCCCTGCATTGACGATAATTTAAAATTATAAAATAATATAGGTAATGATTTTTTATAACTCTCTTGTATTTTTAATAGTTGAATATTTAAAGATAAGAAATTTTGAAAAAATATGTATAAAGATTTTGATATGAGATAGGTCGGAGATAGGAACGTAATTGTACGCTTTAGTTATAACAGGTGACCAGAAATATATATCCATATATATTAGAATAATTTAATTTTTTTCTATAACAGCTAAACAGATACGCTTTACATACTTAATCGTAATCTACAGATTCAGACTAACATACCGCCTTATTCTACGGGAGAAGGAATTGCACTTCAACATAGGAGTGTACAATCCTAGCAAAGAGCTGACTTTCAGTTGCCAGCTCCTACTCCATACGTACTTCAAGGTTCCCGACGTGCGACGCTGCCAGATCACCGGCATGCATGGCTGCATGTTTATTGATAAGGTATTTGAAAATATCAATAGGTTTAGACCATTAGTGGTTTCTCATTAATTATGTTTTATTTTTTTTTAGTTGCTTTATGTTGTATTTTATATATAGCACAGATATAGCAGTGGCAGAGGGAACCTAGTGTTAAGATCGTTCCGTTCCCTACTTTTTTCATACTTTTTGAGACATTGTGTGTGGAGTGGTAGAATTCAACGCCGCGTTTTGTTGTTACCAGATTATTTATTCTCCCGAATGGGAATCGAATCCGCAACCGTCGCATTTACAGTCAAACGCTGTACCACTGTGTCAGGCATTCGGCGGTGTTATAGCAATGAGAAATATTAAACATTTTTAATATGATCCAGAAATCATGAAATGTGCTCTAAAGGTAAAGGTGATGCAAATTACAAATTATCGGAATTACTAAAAAATTATGTCTATATTGCTTTTATTTTTCTTTAGCTTCAACGGAATGTCTTAACGTTACGTTCTCTTCACTTAACTTTATTGATGCGCGTAAAATCTAGTGTTATATTATTCTGTTCGGACCTCGCGTATTGGTTAAAGAAACTTAACGCATCGTTGTCTTGCCAGAATGACCACATTTAATTTACGTGAGTTTAAATCGAACCTACAATCACCCTGCACTGTCTGGACGACCTCTACTTATTTATTTACAATTACTTTTCATGATTAAAATAAAAATTGCCAATATTACAAACCAGACGCGAGAGGGTGCCGTGTACCAGGAGACGCGCGAGGTGGTCACCATCAATGAATGGACGGACCGCATCTACCAGAATACGATGCAGGAGCACATCATCACCAACGTGGTGAGCGGACGCAAGATGAGGATACAGAAGTATAATTTCCCTGATACAGGTAATATTTGGTTGTTAGTAGGTTTTTTTTTGTTATTTGTAACATATTTTCTATTTTGCTATCACTTAAATTAAAAAAATAACTAATACCTGCAGCTCGCACTTTGATGATACAATGAGGCAATTTACACTCAAGTCACCTCCTTTCATTTCCGTGTCACTTTTTTCACTTGTAGACTCTTTTAAAACCCAATAGGATGTCAAACCAAGGCAACATGCTAGTCGCACGCAGGCTGAGTGATCTGTGCAAAGATACTTCAAAACCCGCAGAAAGATCCACTCACATGTGTATTTATCGAAAAAACATTCTATGGGAAAAATATCGATGACATTTTATTATATTGTATATACATCGATGCATTCCTGTTGGGCAGTGATCTGGAACCCGTGGTCGGAGTTTGCGAAGGAGATCCCGGACTTCGGTGACGACGAGTTCCCCAACATGGTGTGCGTGGAGGCGGGCCGCGTGGCCGCGCCCATCGTGCTGCTGCCTGGAACTGCCTTCGAGGCCAGCCAGATACTGCAGGTACTTTGACACCCTCGATCTCGCTGTACATCCTAGAGACATAGGGAACCTAGTGTTAAGACACTCCGATCTCCCCAATCCGGGACATTGCATGCTGAGTGGCGGTACGCAAAGCCATGCAACGAGATCAGGGAAATGAAAATAATTCATTTTCCCGAGTAGAAATCAAACCTACAAACGCCACATTTACGTGGCCAAGTCTCATAGCACTACGTTCTCTGACACTCTCCTATGCAAGACGCAGCGTCAATCTGAATTGAAAGGCTATAAATAAAAAAAAACCCATAAATGTTATAGTATATATATAATTTGTGTTTACAGGTGATGTAATGTACACCGCCGCCGCCCACAGCCGTCCATAGCGATGTCAATTGCGTGAATATTCTAATGTGACAATACCAACGCTAACTGCCTCTGTTCTTAACTACACATACACTATCATATATTACATTTATCTACTATACGTTATCATATCAATTACATATATATTAACTACTACGTTTATAATTTGAGACATGTTCAGAACTTTAAACGCTCAATTAATGTCGAGTTTTCTTAAATTTTGGCTGACAATTTATGTAGGGAATATTTCTTAATATAATCTGTAATTACATTCCAATTCAATATAGATAAAACGTGAATTAATTATTTGTTCACATAGTGCTAGCATTCCATATGTCTTACCGTTTTTGTTTGGTGTAACATTTAGTGTTACAATTTTTAAATGTACAACTATCATATCAATTTTAAGACTTTCGATGGTAAAATTTGATGAATTCAAATTAAGAACACACTTTATTCATTTACAAAAATTTAACGTTTTATAATGTTTGTTTTGTCTATATATGGATAAAGTGTTTTTTTAACACTAGCTCCTAGTGGTATGGTATTATAAATTGTCTATAAGACTTGTCTCCTTCGTCTTCCTTCCATTTTAGTTATATATCTTTAACTGTTACTGCATATTTTAATAATGTTTCACAATTATATCTAAATATCTTAAGCTATCTGATAATGGGTAATGTAAAATAGTATTTTTTTTAAAGGTTTAATTAGTATTTTTTTTTGTCTAATTATTAAATATCATTTACAACACAACATTTTTCATGTGTTTTTTTTTTTATTTTTGCAAACATGCCCTCTATGTAGTACTTAATGTATGTAGGTATGTGTTTAGAACATAATTTATATTTAACAAATCATAATTATAAAACGTCCACACTCTAAGCTGAGAGCGCAACAACTTCAATACTCAAGACAATATTTTATTTGTATCTTATTTTATAAAAAATAATAATGTTGGCTGTTAATGCGATGCTTTTATAATTTATGATAGTTACGTAATAGAGCAATAGTGAACATTCAGCTTTCTTATGGTTTAAACTAGCCTTGTCCTTTTGTTTTTCAACTGACACGACTCCCAACTAAATTAAGCGGATATGTTATGGAGTTTCGTAAAAAAATCCCATAAATTTTATAGCACGGTACGGACATATATATATCCGTAATTATGTGACACTAATACATCGAAATAATTTAGCAACCGGAACCGATATAGAATCCCTTTTAATATCCGTATGCAGATCTGAAATGATGCATCGTAACATCCCTGAAATTAATATTGTAATGTACAGGCAACTTAGATTTTTTTTTTAAATGATGTTTTTAAAATACTGTAATTTTGTACTACGTTTATTTGGATATGTTTTGGAGGCTTTTAAAGTATACGACGATAATATAAGAATATGTACTTAGATTGTAATGAGTTCCTTGTTTTTTTTTTTAAGAATTTAATCCTAATAAATGGGTATTTGTACTCAGGTAACGCTAATTGTCATCATTTTTTAGTTGATTAATAATGTATTTTCTACTTTAAAGCTCTCTTTGAAAATGGTATTTTGGTGTCTTTATAATGAATGATAATTCGTAATGTATAATAACATCATGTAATCGATTATTGAACGAATGCATACAATTTTGTATTACTCATGTAAAATTAGAAAAGTTAATGTTATTAACAATGGTGATTTTTAAACATCGAAGTTTAGATACAAATGTACTTCCATAGGTGCAATAAAGTGAAGTAATTAGATTTTTTTGTTTTATTCTTTTAACCTGTACCTAATTAACATAACTTGTCAATTTTGTTTTTAAAATTACATTATATTCTTAATGTTGTTTTCCTTTACTCGAATCATAACATCAGAAAAATTGTAGGTACTTTTCTTTATAGTAACAGCTATGTACTGTAATTTTATGAAATTGTGTCCAGAAAGTTTTTTTAATTTCGAATGTCAGAATTTCTACTGCCTATTTTTACGAGTCAAATTAAGAGGGATTGAATCGGATGTTACTTTAGATGGTTGTACACATCATAGTTGGCATATTATACAGGTGGAAAGTAAATAGAAAAAATGTGTTTTAATTTACTTTAATAATTATCAATAAACTACACAACTAAATATCTATAATACAATTTATGCTGAAATTTCAGGTTTTGCTTCATTTGTTTCCACTTCCCATACGCCAATATCTTTGAGAACATCTTTTTTAGATTCAAAATATTCTTTATACCACATAATATGGTCTTGCTTTTCTTTGACAGTATAAAATGCGTTCTTTGATAGTCCAACACAAACTAATTCCATAAAATGGCGAATTGGCCCTTTAGTAGGACACCAGCCTTCCAAGTGCGAGTCTAAGAAAATGTGTTCCGAAAAATGAATATTTTGTTCCTCCTCTATGCCTGAAACAAAAGAGAGAGTTAGTATTACTGTTTTAAAAAAATACACAGGTCGTCTTAAATTGGGTTCGATTTCCATTTGGGGGAATGAATTATTTTCATTTCCTCATTGTGATAACAAGGCAAGAGACGGCGACTAGAGAAGGAGCCAGTACAGAAGATGGAATAAAAATAAAGTAAACTTGTAACTAAAAGGTAGTTTTCTTGAGGTAGGCTTATAAATATTTAGAAATTTATAAAATTATAAATAAATAGAAATATATAAACTTATTTATATGGTACAAGATATATAAAATTATTTATCATATACAATTATTTTAATCATATATACTTTTAATATAAATTGATGTTATCATAATTAACTCGAATGGGAAACATAGCCTACTTAAAGTAGTTTTAAAACACGTGAAATTTGTATACTGATGGTAATATACAAATATAGCATTTCAATAAAGTGCTATAATTTTTGAGCAAGTAAGTACAGTACGGTCAATAAGTCTTGGTCACACTGAAGTTAGTACTAAATGAAATGGCTGCGTAGATTTTATTTAATACTTGCACCAATAATCAAGGAGCGCGGTATCGCGCTCCGTCTGGCAAGTATGGCAGACGGAGCGCGATAGCGCACTCCTTATATACTTTAAAGTCGGGTTTTTGGAGTCCTATATACTATCGTATACTTATTGTAGTACATAAATATGAATTTAATTATAGAGATATAAAAAACCTATTTATTCTCAATAATGTACAGATCATTCTATTATTTGCCATGTTCTAAAGAGTTCCTAAGAATAATTCCAATAATCAAATGTATCCAACTCCTCGAGGAGTTACATTTGAGGAGAGTTAAATACATATTATTATATGGGCCGACCCCGGCGGCACTGCAATGCCGGGCCGACCCGCGACAGGAGTGGAGCGAGCCCCGAGCATCCCGTCAGCTTACAAAAATCAGTTTAATATACTGGTCCCGCGGTGCGGGAACTTTCAGATATTAAGCTGAAAAGAACAGATACTACACTTTGATCTTAGCCAAAAGGCCGAGAAGCGATAAATAACTAGAAGAAATTTTTGATAGTCATAAATTGCTAGAATATCTTGCCAGCGCGATTCAGTAATCTCTTCAATATGAACAGCGCCATCTATATTGTGATGTTTGAATTAATGCAAATTGAAGTTTGCACATACTACTCACTTAATATCAGTTATTTAAATTACAAAAAAAACTAAGCCTTTATTGTTGTTTACAAACGAAAGTGTAAAACGTTCCTGTGATTCAAAAATTTAAATTAAGTCTATATTAGAATATTGATCTTTTTTTTTTGATTTTGCATTTTGTTACATTGGTTTTGTGTACAATAATGTGTTTGTATCTATTTTATATGTGTAGTTTTTCATATTCATTTTTATTACTTACACTTTTAAAATATTCGCACACAAATTGCATTTATTCACAAACCACATGAGTACAATATGGTCACCACAAAATATAGGTTATAAATTATAACCTGTATGTATAGTTCAAGCACACATACATTTAAAAATCAAATGAGCAAAATGAGTATCAATATGGAAATTTACTGAATTTGAATTTACATCCAAAATTATAATAAATAATTTAGATTTACAATATTTAAGCTGCATGTATATGTGCATGAAAAACAATCATAGGGGTCTGCCAGCACCTCCAAAATTAAGATAACCCATAGGGTGCAGAACTCACACCATGTCTGTTTATAGGTTTAAGACTGATTGCCAGATGAAAAACCAGAAAATAAATGACAATATTAAACACATAAAGTACCTTGTTCATTATCAATAGGAAACTTCCACACTTTGCCCTGTTCAGTCCACAGGATCATTTTTTCAAAATAATTAGCTGGAGGTTGTGAGGTTGCCAAAGTTAGCTCTCTTTGTTCCAGCTGCTCCCATACATCAAGCTTTGTTCCAAAGTTAATCTCAGCAGATTTAAATACACCCAGTGGTTTTTCACTAAATATATTAATTGATAATGGTTCAGCTACACTGGAAATATACAAATAAAATATTGGAAAGAATGTTCTTATGAACATTGTAATTCAATATAAACCACTTGTAAATACAAATATTTTATATTTTGAATATTTATTTATTTTTTATGCCATCAAGTTTATCATTTAAATTGAAATTAATATTTAAATAAAAAAAAAATTAATAAATAATGTACTCCTTTTTGGAGTCTGTAAAATAGCTATAATTGTTTTGTTTTAATATTATTTAAATATGAAAGGCAAAAAAATACAAATATTTCTTGAAAATTACCTTCTTTTCCTTTCAGTAGTTTGTTGCTTTCCCTGATTGAATCTAGTTGTATCTTGATTTTTCCTAGATTTGTCCATTAATCTCTTTACCTGTTGACCTCTTGTTTCTCTCATATGTTCCTCACTGTCTCTAGACCTATCCACTTTCATACCAACTATTAGGTCGCTGAAATGTACAATATATACTTTTTTAAATTTCACAATGTATCCCACACACAGAAGGGTAGGCAGAGGGGGCCTGGTGTCAAAACACTCCATTCTCATGATTCTTGCAAGACTTGTGAAATTGAGTGCCCAAACTCTACACCACATATATCATAATTAGAGAGAG
>JBAIZZ010000156.1:462220-572674 GCA_037355905.1 Heliconius aoede
CTTATTATTATAGAAGTGTTTATTATAAAAGTTATTTGATACATACCTTTTTGGAACACTGATATATCATATACTGGTTCTTTATTTTGACTAGAAACTTTCTTACTGGAGTCAACAAGTAACATGTCTTCTCCTAAATCTTCAACATAGTATCTTCTTGCATTCGGCGATATTTCACTTTTACGAAAATCCATCCTGCCTTCACGAGCTTCAGGTCTCTTGAGCTGAGGCCTCAAATTAGATATCAATTGACTAGGTATTGGTTTGTCTTGAATTAATGCATTTTGTTTAAAATTTTGTATGAGAAATTGTTCTCTTAATATGTCTATTTGTTTTCTCATCGAAATTATTTCGTTCCAGTAGTAGAATGCAATGGAGCAACTTATTATCATGCATATTATACTAAGCAGAAAATTAAATATGAACAGAAGCTTGATTTTCTTGGAAGACGCTATGGAGAGAGTCGTATTTATATGTACACCGACGTCCGCTGGCTTCTCTAAAAAGTTAAATAAATTATAAAACTTTTAATTTTTTACTAAAAATAAAAACCAATAAAATGTGTAGAACTGAAAATCACCTGTTTTCAGATGAATTACAGTCCCATCATTTACTTTGTTTTTACCCGTGTTCAAAAAAATATTAGCAGCTGGCGCAGAATTTAAGGGGACCCCTTCGATTAAGTTAATTTTCTTCTCACTGTCCATTGCAAATATTTTTATAGTAATTTACTACAGTAGTACACTACACTACCATTCATGCAATCATCAGCGTAGGCGTCGCCGACCCTAAACAAAGGAAGTAAAGCTTATTAAAAGTTCGCACGGCATGATAACAAGTTGATAACAAAAAATCACGACACTTACACATTTATAGTTAAATACGGCCAATTTAATTCATAAGCTTAATGACAGTTCACTCGTTGCGTGCACACAAATAGTTTTTTTCCCTTGTCCACTAAAACCAAGTTCTTCCACAGCACCACAACAAACAAAAAAAAGAAAATACGAGCAAAACTTGGAATACGTCCGCCCGGCCACTGGCTGGTATTGGAGCGCGCGCGCGGCTTGACCGGTACTGTTGACGCGCCGAATCAAGCGCCAAATTCAAACTGTCGAGAGTGAAGCGCAGCCGCCAGCCGCCAGCCGCCAAGCGCGAACCGACCGTAAAGGGATGGGACGAAGTTGCGAATGAAGGCCGACTCACGACTGTTTAGCACTGGCAGCCGAAAGGTTTTGCGATGAAAGTTCGCCGTATCGCACTTATAATCGGTGTTATTTATAAAAACCACCACAATTGCCTATTACAGCAAATACTTAATAACCCACTCGTTTTAAGTAATGATTCTAATGTTCCTAATATTTTTTTGACTATTTTATTAAAAAATTTCTTTTATAGTAAGATATTTAAATGTGATTGCCAATTATTATTTTATATATTTTTTGTTTATATATTTTTAATATAGAAAAAGAAAATTCAGATCAATAATAATAATCATACTCTCAAATCATACCATATAAATATATTTTTTATGTAATACGATGTTTTATGTATATATTTAATTAATAGTACATAACAAAGAATGACAATTAGTAATAAATATTTTTGTTTCTCTAATCTAGTTGAAAATTATAGGGCATTGAGTTTTTCTATGAAAAATACTCTCAAAAAATATCAAACGAACTTAATACAAGACTTTCTTTCTACTACGTATAATGTATATTTAAAACATAAAAAATTACAAATTTTGATGAAGTTGCAAACATTATTCTTTTCCGTGCACATATTTAATAATAATAATCAAAACCACCTTGCTTTACTACGTATTTTTTTTAACTTTTTAATTATTTAAAATTGTACTTTCCATAAAACGAAATTTTAAGGAGAATAGTTTATTGTAAGTTTACAATACAATAACAACCGGAGCATGTCTTAGCGATAATCTATAGAAGGATCTATTCATACCTGGTTACCTGTGAAGTAAGGTGTAAGTGCTTTCAATTCCAAAAACTTTATAACTAGGGTAAGAAAGACTTGAGAGTGAGTAGTGTGAAATAAGTGTCCAAGTTATTGTTAATAATAATAATAAAAACAGAACATGTAATGGTAAAAGTAGGTAGATTCTAAATGTAGTTCCAGATTTTAGACCTATGGTATGCGCCAGCTGCTGCTATTGCTTGTCTTCTTAGGGCGCATTCTCACAAATCTTTTAGTTGTAGTGGATTTAATTTATTTTCGTTTTCTTTCATTTATTCATATATTATCATCATTTGTATTGTATAGTTGTGCTACCCTTAGGTACTGATTGTACCTTATACCGGGATAAAATACGTTCATGTTTTTTTCTCTTTTTACCATTTTTATTTCATTAAATAATATTCTACATAATTAACAAATAGTGATCATTATAATTAATTACAGTTGGAAATAGATAATACTAAGTTTTAGTTAATCTTTTACTAATGAAGTGTGTATAACAAGTTTGATAAGTAAGTGAATCATTACTTAAAAGCAAATCAAAATCGATATCATAAATTATAAATATATTTAAGGTTTGCGTAACATTTCATTAATATTATATTATTTGTATAATAACTTTGTATATATTATAATAACTGTTATAGTAATCCGATATTATGTTTTCCTTTTGGTAAACTACGACATTAACTGGCCATTGAATGGCTGACGTATGTTTATGTGTAACAAACAATTCAAATATATATCGAGCACAGGATTTGCGGCTACTGTATTATATTAATGACTAAGGGTCAACCTAAATATTAACGTCATAGGTCTGGGGATTACTGTTTTCATAAAAAAAATAAACGTTACAATATTTAATTTAAATGTGACATTGACATTTTAATTTTGTTCTTTAACTAATTCGATAGTTGAAAATTTATGTTCATATTATTTGAGAAAGAAGAAAATTTGTGCTAAATATTATAAACATAGTCTTATTTACATTCTATATCCACGTCGACAAATTTAGCAGGGCTATTCGGGCGCGCGCCATGTGGAATGTTTTTGCACAGGCCATAGAGTATACCCGGTATGATTCTGAAATGCAATTCTTGTCATGTGCTTAGCACATCTTATGGGGTTTAATAATAGAATTCCGGCTTTTAAGCATTCGGTGGTATCTGTAAGACAACTTATTTATAAAATTTTTGGTCATATATTTTTATTTATAATAGGATTATCCAATAGTAAATAATTAAACTATAAAATATAGAAGTAAGTTTTTCATAACAGTGATTTGGGAAGAACCTGGATGGCCTACAGACTATCTGGTTTGTTGAGTTTTTTGTACTAACCAAACTCCATGTTCGTTGCCAAGCCTCGATCCTAACCTCAGGTAGTCGGCCTTGAAAAATATCAGTAAATCATTCTGCAAAGAAAAAATCTTTATAGAACAAAAGCGAAGCGGCTTAGGATAGTATTATTTTTGTATAGGAAATTCTTCAAAATATAGAAGAGAAAACCTATTACAGCTTACTTGATTTAGAACTTTTTTATATATGTAGGTAATAATTATATATTAAAAAAAAGGGGTTTTCCTATTAAATATAATATAACATGATGATGTTAAGGTATTAAATCTGCGGTTGATTCAAACACTTACTGTTTTGCGTTCCTCAGTCAACAAAGAAAAGATATTTGAATAATAAATAATTAGCTCGTGTTGCTGTCCATCCGCACATCAATTTTCCTATATATACAAGTGTAGGGAACCTAGTGTTGCGACACTCCGTTATCCACTTTCTGCTTAATTTTGGAAACATTGCATGTGAAGAGGCGAAACTCAACGTCTATTAGAGAGATGTGTAGCGCCTATATAACACCACGTTGGCGTAACAGTTTCACTAGCAGATATGTTAGTCAATATAGAGAAGTTATTATCTATTTGTTTTTGTGGTTTCATTCTTTTAACTTTAAAGATTCAAATTATATTTAAAAAAAAAACAATAGATATATCAATATGCATCTAATTAATTACTTTTGTATAGAATCTAGGTCGCTTAAGAATTAGTATGAATAATTGTGCAGTCACTTTTACACAAAACTACCAATCCAATGTCCCATTTTAGGCCATTATTTCTATTTTTGCCCAGGACATGTTGTTAATTTGGATGTGTCTTGAATTATAAATTCTGGGACTTATCAACATCTCGTAAAGATAAAAGATAAGCTCTACACTACTGTCGAATATGCAATATCCCGAGGTGACCTTTATTTCTATCTCAGAAAAATATTATGGCTAAGGAAAGTAGGTTTCAATTATTATTACTATATAAGACCTATATACTATATTCTCTAAGATAAGTATGACAAACCGTGTTGTCAACGCGAATTTTAAAAAGGAATCATATCTTATCTAAAAAGATCTAAAAAAGAGCTAAATTAAAAAAATTGCAAAAATTTTTTAAATATATTATTAATTAAAAACCGATGTCAATAATGGTCTTTCTTCTACATACATAATACAGAGCCCGTGAAAATGAATTTATCCCAGAACAATTTTTTTGTTTTTAAAGAGAAATTATTTTTTGATTGCCCTGCAGAAAATATCTCCACCACCTTTCGGAGTTTTTTTTCTTTATAAGTGATTTATAAATCACTTCACTTCGTATTTTCAGTAGGTACCAAACGTTTTAGTAGAGCCAATCTTGTCTGAACTTTTGAGATTAGGGCAGCTTTTTTTGTACCATCACTCACGCGTGGTCGAAATAATAACAAAAGTTTACAAGAAAATCCAAAGTGAAACGACTGATTACTAATTAAACTCTTGAGAATGGACGAGCAAGTCATAGGTACGTGTATATTATCATTATCTTAGGATGTGGAGTGAATAAAACATATCAGGAAATATCATCAACAGTAACTCTATCATAGAATAATGTAAACATTCAGATAATGTACCTTACATTTTGGAGCACAAGAAATTTGAACTAATATACGACAAGCTTTAATTCATAGCGTGTTTATGTGTTCATGGGAAAACTTAAAATTGTAGAACAGTAGATCAAGAGGGACCTACTTTTTTAAACATTGAAACATTGATCATATAATAACGCCATCCACATCGCTGTGAACTTTTTTTATCTGTAATTATTAATATTATCTATATTAAGCTATCTATAGAAAATTTAACTAAAACATATTTTCTATTATTATATTATATTTTCCAACGTCTACTAAGTATTTCATAGACATTTCTATATTTCAATGTTGTTAAAAATACTGTTTGAGAGTCAGGTATGGTCGCGTGCGTGAATGCGTGCATTATTTAATACTGAGAATAATTTATGAGTGTCTCGTGCATCGTTTACCAAAATACGCAGAAGAAATTGGAGCTTCTTTAATGAATCACGCATAAAATGAAAAACAGGGTTGACATTTGGCTGCAAAATCAAGTTATTTTTTTATTGAAGAAATGATGGATAAGGACTTTGCAAATATTTATCTCAGTCTAATGTGTAAGTAAGTGATATGTGCCTATAATGTTTAATGAAAAATCACTTAAATTTAACTACTTTAACTTCTTTTTCTACCTTCATCTATCAATGAAGGAAGTTTTGGTGAAAAAAAATCAGGATGAATGTTTTAATAGTTAACTCGCGCACAACATTACATATGATTTCTATCAAAATAGATATATATGTAGTAGAGAAGCTTAAATTATTTTACTTTTATTCAAAGCTTAACGATATTATATATCGCATTTTGTATTGTCAACCCTATTGTAATCTTTCCGCTTTTGTGTTTTTTTACATGTGCGCTTGATATTACTTGAACATAAAAATTATACATTCTTTGTCTCGATAGTCCGATTCATCATATCCAGGCGGGCCAAAGGTGATAGAAATTAGTCATGTCCGTTGTTCGTTCTAACTGTACCTGCCTTGGTACACGTAGTGCGTCTATTTGACATAATGTAAAATTTTAGACTAACAGTCTTGGACTTTATTATTTTAGTTGCATTTTGAGTTAAATTGTTTAATATGATATACGCATTTATATTTCACCTCTTTTTTTTTTATGGGACAAGGCAAACGAGCGTTCGGGTCACCTGATGGTAAGTGATCACCGTCACCCACGACCCCATGCAACACCAGAGGAGCTACAGGTGCGTTGCCAGCCTTTAAGATGGAGATGAAGGGCACCGGGGCCCGGCATTACCTAATGCGAAACGCAGTGGCAAGGGCCACTACTTCACGCCGGTTTTAAATGCCGGGAGTGGTATTAAATCCGGTCGAGTCTGCCCATGCGTGTTGCCATTACTGGCGACGTGACTCTACCACACGTACTTTAGTCGCCTCTTACGACACCGACAGTACCAGGGTGATCCTATTCTATGCCGGAGACCTCATTGGAGACACCTGATACTATGATTGTTCTACCATCAATTTTCATTGAAAATTATATATAAAGAAAAAAAATTTCTTTTCCACAATACGATACCAAGTCCAGGTTAAATTATCGTATGCTTGTTCAAAGACAGAAAGAATTGGTTATCGTAATAAGACGCCTTGTAGAAAAAATAAAAAGAATACTTACAGTTATTGTTGTCATTATTTAATACTGTAAATGAAACCTAAATTTCGAATATAAGTTTTCTTACAAGTATGCTAATTGTGTTCCGGGATGAGCAACACTGTCGATGCCCCACATTACCGTTATGGAGGTTTGCTTTTTGGGTCATTCATGCTGACACCGTAACATCATCTTATAAAATCATTAGTCACAACGTTGAATACAATTGAAAGTGACTTTTGATAGAATTATTTTATTTGTATTTTAGGGTTCCTTATCTTATAAGGAAAAAAGGAACCTTTATAATATCACTTTGTTGTCCGTCCGTCCGTCTATCTTTTTATCTGTCAAGTGATTTTGTCTCGGGAACGCTTGGAGATATCAAGTTGAAATTCAAACTATATACTCAGATCTATGATCCCTTTATTTCCTGAAAAACTGATATTTCTACATTTACTTTAACAAATACATAGGCGGTTATATCGCAAAAAACGTGTATATCAACACTATAAAGGGAATCAAAACTAATAGGGTACTTCCGGTGGACATCGAATTATAAAATTTGGGTGCTAACTCTATACATTTGTGAATCTGAAAACTATACATTTGTGGTTAAATTCTGACAAAGAATAGCCTGAAAAGAGACGAATATGCTATTACAGCCGCTATTGTAAGGTATATATAACCTTGAAAGGGCTCTGGCTAAACTAAGATTGAATTTCAGAAAAAGCTCGAAACCTTTAAGTTTTGTACAGAATCCTCAGTGGGTTGCCCGACTCGGGATTGTCCGGTTTTTTTAATAATTTATAGTAAATTATGAAAAGAAGTACTTTCTTACATAGAATCCGTGGTGGTGGTAAAAGAAATTCGGAAATAGACTAATTTATTCGCAATTTTTTTTTTCTTTAATAACAACAGAGTTCTGCCACTCAACACGCAATGTCTCCAGAATTTGGCAGAAAGTGGGGAGCGGAGTGTCTTAACACGAGGTTGCCTCTGCCTACCCTGCTGTGTGGGAGATACAGCGTGAAGCTGTAAAAAAAAATACAATTGACATAAAAAAACAAAACTATTGACTTTAATTTAATTTCCGTTTGAGACGTGACAACGCAAACGTACAACTTTAAAAGAAAGCAAAATCATTACATTCCACTGCCTGAATCATTGAAGAAAACAAAACTGTTACAACTAGAGCATATGTTGTGAAATATTGCATTTACATAATATACACAGTTGTATTTTATATTTTATTGTTATATAATATTAAATATATTCATTGTAAAATGAAGGTAAAATCTCTACATATTAAAATAATTACAAGTTGCTGTAATAGTTTTAGGATTTGGAATTTTAATAAATCTTTAGATTATCGTATTAATAAATAGAATATGTGTAAGGGCCAAACCGGTCTGCTTTCAAATGATGTGCCAAATTCGATTTGGACTCGGTCATGAAGGGATTGTAGCAATTAATATTTGAGTGGGTGTTTATGTTGTAACTATGATCAGATCATAGCAAGGTAGGCAGACGGAACCTAGTATTAAAATACTCCGTTCCCCACTTTCTGTCGAACTCTGGAGGCATTGCATGTTGAGTGGCAGAACTCAACGCCGCAATAATTAATGATGTATGCTAATGGTATATTTTTCCTGATTTGCTGGTTTATTAAATTATAATCAGAAATTCCTGAAAGGATCGCACGGTCAAATCTTGAAAGTTTCGTTAAAAGTGGTCATAAAGATCTTTAAATTTCTCACATATTCTTCAACTCTTTTCAAGTTAGTGAAATTTCATGATTGACTTTGAGATAAAAATGCGATATTTTAGGAACTTGAATATTATTTTTAATCTATTAATTTTTAATGACCAACGTAAGCCCTAGTTAAATTTTTTATGTGCAAGAATTGTAAAAAGAAAATAAAAAATATACTATATAACACTTTTTGATAGATTGTTTTTTAGGGTAAGTATGTAACTCATATTGTATTCAGAAATAGGTTTAACGACCTCATATTGCTTATATTTATTTGTCTTCAATATGTAGAAAACGTTGTGTTAGTCAGGTAGGTGGGTCGATGTTTGTTTTCATATTAATAAGCATTATTACGGTATTTGGCTTTCTGCAAAGCCGCTAAACATTATCTCTTGGAATTGTTGTTATACGGTACACACTTAGGACAGGATTCTCAATCAGGGCTTATAGTAGTATTTTGCGAGGACATCGTGGCACAATGAAATGTATAATATTTATTATTAAAAACACACTTGAGCGAGGAAAAGCTTAACTAGAACTGATGTTACAAAGGGGTTGAGGACTATTTATATTAGCTTAATCATTATAGAAACGTAATTAATACATTAGCAATTAGAATGCTACAGTTTGGAAAAAGTAAACTAATAATCAAATCAACGTCATTAGATAAGTCCTCTCAGTATAAACAATCCATTGGACTCCACCCTGGCAAACAATCTTTTCTAAATAATTACAATTGATCTTTGAACACAAATATATATCTATATAACAAACATAATATAGACATTAAATAAAATATGAAAATATTACAATAATACAGCGCTTAAACTTTGAATGTAATTGTTGACCGAGAGTTTGATTTGTTGAATGACAAGCAAATATTTTTATATATAGTAGGTGCCTTTATATATATATATACTATGAATGTTAGTATTAGTAGAATGCCTTATAATATGCGTACTTATCTCACATTTAACGAAATTAAATTTAGAAATTATTTATACATGTTGGTACATGCTGAATTTAATTGAGAACACGCTTCAACTTTACGCTGCTGAGCTTTTGAAGTAGGTGGGTAGGTGTGTTTGCATAAAAGTTTCCTTGAAGAAATTCAATATGAACGTATAATTAGTTCTTTTTTATTTTATTTTATTTTTTGTAGTTTATTATCATAATTCAAATAATAATTGCCATGTAACATCGCGGAAAAATTTATCAACATAAGTTTTTAATCGATATATGTGTATATATTTTATATACATACGAGTATTAATGACAATCTATTAATTATATAATTAATAAGTCTTCAAAGTAAAAATAATTCCTGATCTTATAAGAGTTCTTCTTATTTCCTTAAAACGTACGCAACCTTAAAAAGTACTGTCGAATTGATAACCTCCCCCTTTTACAGAGGACATAGAAAACAAGAGTGCTTATGTGTATACACCTACAATTTTAAAAATAAAATTTTCCTGGCACCTTACCAAGTAGGGTGGGTACTCTTAACTATTTACCAGCACGCCTCCCTCCTTGGTGTCCTTGGCGTCGTGCCATTGCAGAGGGTAAGTGTACGCTAAGTGAGAACTACTGACCTTGAAATGAAACTAGGCATAAAGGTTGTAAAGTTCTGAATATAAAACTACAAGTACTGAAAAAAATATTATAGATTTCTTCTGAAAATTTTTTTATATTTCAATTGATAACACATATGAGCACACATAATTATTTCGTACATAGAAAATAGGCAACCTAATATCCATGTCCCACGTTTTATTCGAAAAATTACATGTTGCGAGGCGAAAATAAATACCGCGAAAGAGCGAAGAAATGAAAATATTTTTTTCCTTCGAGTGGCAATTGAACCCACAACCATCGTGTTAACAGTCAAACGATGTCCAACTCCGTCTCAGACGGTCGTCCAGGTACATAATATTCTTATTAATATTTAGAAGTAATGTTTTCCATTGATAAGATGGTGAACTAGACAGTTATCCTGACATCTGTGTCGAATGTCGCCGACTGCGACCGTTAGTGACATAGTCCTTTAATAAATAAGTGGGGCAGTGAAAGCGACTCGACGTTAGCTGTATGTGTTCACATTCGAAATTAATCATACACGGATACGGAAATATAATACTTAAGATTATTGAATTTAATTATATTTTGATTAATAATTTAGGAGTGGTCTGTATATGCGTGGTGGTAGTAGATTCGATCCCCTTGCGATCTGAGAAAGACTGTTTAGATAAAGCTACGTGATGGACTGGTGCATGAGTCGCTTAGCCTTCCTCGTAAAATACCTGTGATATAACTATATTAATACTTTGCAAAATTAAATTTTAAAGCCATAAACAATTAATTTTTTTAAATTAAGTAATGTAAATCCTAAAATAATATTGGTACGTGTATCTCAACGATGTCACGTCTTGTAGAGTTCGTCTTGAATTAGAGCTCTTCTAAGTAATGGTAGATGCCTTAAGGACCCGTTGCAAATATTTGTCCTGGCTTGGAAGATAAATGCTCGAATTCATCTACGTGACTGACTATTTCCAAACTGAACAAAAAAACATACATATAATATATTATACATTTAGATATTTTTGTTTTATATATACAGTTCACGTTCGTGAATATTAAAATCATGTTTGTAGTCAAATTAATGCGAAATCATCCTCGCACTTTAATCAAGATGACGATTATATATATTATTATATTCATATTTGTTTTCCACTGTAGAGAATAAGTTTTAATAATCATAATAAAAATAAGTATCGACCTATAAAATGCATCCCGACCTTAATAGTGTCACACCATTGTGAGAAAAGTAAAGAACAAAGAAGCTCTTTCGTACTTTAGTAAGACAAGGAAAGAAGAAAAGTGGAATAATTTAGTTTTTATATTTTATAATAAATATTAAATCGTAAATATATAAGATATATATAATAATTAATGTACGTCAAATGAGTTTGTATTTATTCCGACATTTTTTTAAAATAATCTCATAGCCTCTCAATCTGATTTGTTTAGAAATTGAACTTTTAATAATTTACCCAGTTAGTTTTGTTTACTATCAGTAAATACGTATTAAACACTTTCTGCACGTTTTCAGGCACGTGTTTAAATGAACAGTAAGATACATATTAATCAGGTTATTATTACAGTTTACTTTTAAAAGCTTTAAGTTAAAACGTAGAATGACATAAAGTAAGAAACTAATTTAATAAAAATATGATAAAAATATTTTACTTTCCAAGTGAAAGTGGACGCTTTATCGTTTTACGTTTGTTTTTTACCTTTATTTTCTGAAACAGATTTATTGCAGCATATTTGTAATACGGATCTGTTTTTGTTAATTGTTGTTAATATTTAATTTAATATAAGTATAAAATCTGTACTAATAAACTAACCAGCGACTTAGTTTATTAGTACACACTTAAAATATATAAATAAAAAATATTTATTCAAAGGATTGTAAGTAATGAAGCGAGTCTTCTGGATAATATCTCAATAATTTCATGGAAATGATTTAAGGATTTGGAACAGTGAACGCCCTTTTCGAGTCTGTATATAATACATAGATATTTTAAAAAAATATTAGCTGATGAATAAATATCCTTCAAATATAAAGATTTATCTCGCCTATAATAATATTTAACTATATAATATATTATTTAGGTTAATATTAATAGGCTATATTTTTTGTTTTCAACAAACTTAAACCCTTAACATATAATGAATTAGGTTCTGGACGCTGACGGCTGTATTCAAACAAACTATTTCACAATATTTTTGTTGTTATGTTCGTATTTACGCATAAATTTTCGTATAAAATCAATAATAATTGAACTTTAACTAGCATCACTTTTGTAATCTAATTTACTCACTATTACTCAGATCTCTAAAGTCATATTTGTTTAATTTCAGATACACTTTGTAGAGCGTTTATTATTTTATGTAAACCATTCGTTATGTAAGATCCCTTAATCGGCTTTATTTTCTTATATCTATTGACTATTATTGAAAATTATGACTGACCTATGAAATTAGAAACCGTAATATCGAGACTTTGTTTATAGACTACTTAGAAAACGATAGCAAAATAGGTCATTTTTTGTAATACAAAAACAAACAAGACACAAGTCTCTAAAATAGGCGAGAAAGGTGCGGTTTTCTTTACCATTAGATTACCTCTAGCCTGTAATATTCAGGAGATGAGTAAGGATATACATTGAAAATTCACCCACAGAGGGTTCCGTACAAAGATCTCGAGGTCTCGAGCTTTTTCCTAAAGTCAAGTTTAGCTTAGCCAGAGCTTGAAATCTCACTTGAACCAGAGGCGTTAATATGACATTTTGGTCCCATTTTAAGAATATTATTTTTAGTTATCAATTTTTTGTTGTAGTTATCACTTTTTCCTGAATTAGTTTCACCTGTACATACTAGCTGCCAACTTTCAAAATTTTAGAACAACCGGAAGTACCCAATTAGTTTTGATTCCCATTATAGTATCGAAAAATGCGTTTTTGCGATTAAAGTAAATGTAGAAATACTAAAAATATTTTTTTCAGGAAATTATTGGACCATAGATTTGAGATGGCTCCAAGCGTTCCTGAGATAAAGGCCTTTGACAGACAGACAGAAAAAAAAATAAACATTAAGGGATAAAATAGGGCTTGAAAGTTAGTATGTAAAAATTGTTAAAACGGCACCAATTTTAATAAAATTTGAAAATCAGACTCAGAAACATATTGAATTGAACACGTGTTTTTTGAATTTACCACCTTAATTGAATAAATATATTATAATTCTCCCCATAAACCCATTATAATTCTCGATTTACGTAAGTACGTAATCTTGTAATAACTTGAGTTACCTTTTGTATTATTGAAAGTTAAAATACATTCCACGTGGGCCAACGTTTTGGAATTTATTAGCAGAAGCGATGTCACGCCACCGTGACTCATTGAGTGTATGTACCTGATACACTTTTAACAATCGGTATTTTATAATAATATAACTAAATAGCCTATGATTTTGTGCTACTTATAAAGCAAATAGATTTATTCCAATTATTCGTTAATATTGAATTAAGGCTATGAAACTGAAAAGTATTATACATTAAAAATATATACAGAGTTCACTAAAGAGTGAAGTTCTTGTTTACAATTTTAAGCGTTAAGTAGTTACTAAATGTATGTACGTACAGGTTTCGTTATGGGGAAAAAAGGGACTTTTAAAAGTTTTAAGGGAAAAAAGCGGTTTTTTTGCCGAATTTGGCATATAGAGAAAATATAAAAAATGAATCCCACTAGAATCGGGATCATATCATATTGTTACATAAGTTCACATGAGGTCAAATTTAATTTTCTTACGTGAAAATAAATGTTGCGTAGGTACTGCAATTATGGAATTTGGAATAAATATATCGTTTATTTCAAATTTCATAGTAAGCAAAACTGTTTATTAGCATGTTACTATAGGTCAAATGAAATAATGCAAAAACGTAAATTTGTAAATTGGAGCCATACTGTCTAGTTTTCTTAGAAAAAACAATAACAATATAAATAGATTATTCATTGAATATTTTTCATTGATTTGATTGGCTGTAAATTACTAAGTCTACTTAAACTAGCTATTGATATTATGAAAAAAGAATTGCGGCCAAAAAAACTGTTTTGACCTAAATCATTGATCACTGGTCATCATATTGCAATAACAACAACTATTATGTAAATAATCCTGTTTGAAATAAGTGGGTACTTTAATATTACTGTAGCATAACTTGACTATTATTATTTAAATTTTTATTCGAGTTCATGGTGACTTTAAGGTTTTAAAGAGATTTTTATATGGTGAATGAATGAATGGATAGTCTAAACTAAATGTTACTCGGGCAATACTGCGGTGTTGACGGATCTCTTTTTTAATTTTCTTGTTAATAAATAGTAAGCTTATTTAAATAAGTAATTTCAAAACTTATATACTTTAAGCATATAAAATTTATCAAGAAAATCGACATACTACGTAACGTTTATTTTCATAAATTTGTTTAAATATTTAACACATTTATTTATATATTTCTACAAATGACAAGAATTTAAAGTGTTAGGTGACGTAACAATTTCAAGATATAAAAAAAAGTCCTGAGAGTTTGTTTAAGTAATCGAATAATCTTTTTGCAAACACATTATGAGTATACATACACTCGCAATAACGTTAATAAGTTGATGGATGAGCTGTAGTATTTAGTCCAAGGCAAAGGATCTTATATCTGTGTCATTGGATTAGTTTCATAGGTTGACCCGTTTTGGCCGTGAAGAAGTTTTTGTCTATGTTGCAAATTCGATATATAAATATTATGTATATTATATTACACTTATAATTATTTGTAGATAAATAATTTTGCTTAGATTATTAAAAAAATCTTATAAGCTAATACTTATCAGCGTTGCCAGATTTTTTCTAGATGAAAAGCGAGATTTTTCAACAACAAGCGAGATTTTTAAGTAAAAAGCGGGACTGTTTCGCCAATAGTGGGACAAAAAAAATAATAAAGATTCAATTTACTATTTATTCATTTATTAAAGTTTTAAATAAAGCGTCCAATGGTGATAAATATCAATATAAAATGTTTTATAATAAAAAACACCACTTTGCTCAAGCGATATTGTTTTGATTTAACACATGTAAGGCAGTTAAGTCTAGTCAGTGAGTTTGCGTTTCTAAGAAATTATTCGTAACCAATGAAAATTTTAAAGTAATAAAAAAGATTTTTCACAATACGTGGAATAATCCGTGAAAAACCGGACAATGCCTGTCCCGATTGGGATATTTAATTTTTGGAAAAAAATCGGGGCATCTGGCCACTCTGCTACTTATACAAGTAGTACCTACTTATATGTAGTTACTACGCAAATATTTATTCTTGTAAATCACGAATCATTTTTCTTCATAAAAACAGTAAAAATCTATATTTAAAAATGCTGTTAGTAATTTTATTAATTTTATGTAGAATTAGGTAGGTTAGTATATGTTGACTAAATAAGCAAATAAAAATTAAAAAGGAACTTTTATCATGTAACTTTTATTTACTGTTTGTAGAAATTGAGAAAATATGTAAGGTGAGTTTGCATAACTTAAATAAATCCTTCGATCAAAAAGTTACTCTAATAATACATCAAATTGTTATTAATGATAGTGTTCATATGTAAACAATAAATTTTTTTTTTTTTTATGGGAGAGGACAAGGCAAACGAGCGTTCGAGTCACCTGATGGTAAGTGATCACCGTCGCCCACGACCCCATGCAACACCAGAGGAGCTACAGGTGCGTTGCCAGCCTTTAAGGTGGAGATGAAGGGCACCGGGGCCCGGCATTACCTAATGCGAAACGCAGTGGCAAGGGCCACTACTTCACGCCGGTTTTAAATGCCGGGGGTGGTATTAAATCCGATCGAGTCTGCCCATGCGTGTTGTCATTACTGGCGACGTGACTCTACCACACGTACTTTAGTCGCCTCTTACGACACCGACAGTACCAGGGTGATCCTATTCTAAGCCGGGACCACACGGCTAAATCCTCGCTCAGTCTGATATATATAGAACTATACTTTTAATAACTGCCTTCCACTTATCATATATACTTAAGACACACAAGTATTCATATAAAATATAACACTTCTTATTAGCGCCTTAAATTTGCAAACACGTTTATTTCATTAATTGCTCGTAAATTTGTACAGGCGCATCAGTATTGTAGTTACTGTTTAACATTTCGACTATGGAGGCTAAACCCATTGCAAAACTGAATTTACGAACACATATAAATATTTAATTGTAAATACACCAGAATCAGCAGATATATTTTTTCTGCAAACAATAAATTAATATTACTAACATGAATTCTTGATTGCTCCATTAAAATATACAAACATGGATATGTACTGTATCGACGATTAATATGGACTGTATTGATCGAATGATCTTTTACACTTAATGAATTAAGCTTTTGGTTATCCTTGTAGATAAAGATATTAAAGACCCAAGGTACACTTAGTACTTCAGTCTTCATATAGAAGCTTAACGTGTTATAGACAGGGGCGAGAGGATTTATGCAGTAATTGCGAAAAAGCATACATCATCCAAAATTATAATAAAAAAAAAATGATTGGCTAATTGTTTATACTAAAATTTGTTTTTGGAGTTCCGTACCTTTTCAGGAAAAAAAGAAACCCTTATAAGACCACTTTGTTGTCCGTCAGTCTGTCTGTCTGTCAAAAGCCTTTATCTCAGAAACGTTTCAGATATTGAGTTGACATTATACATTTCTGGTAAAATCCTAAAATTAATAGCATTAAAGAGGGTGATATTTGGTATTAAAGACGCTAGTTTAAGAGAGATATCTGGTCAAAGAGCTAAGGTAAGCTTGAATTTCAGAAAGAGCTCGAGACAAATTAAAGAACTGCAGTTTTTGTGACTAATTTATATAGATATATTATTTTTAAGATTTATTATTATTAATAAGATAAACTAACATATAATTTTTGTTCCATTTGTGTCTTCATGTGTACATGTGAATCAGAGTAGTATTTATATTTTAGGTTCGATTTTATTACTCATTTATCGTCCTGGAAGTACTTGGATATTCTCGGATATTCTCTTGTCCTAGTTCTTCTTAATAAAGCTCTTCCAAGAACCGTGTTTAATTTGATTATTGGATTCATTATAGTTTGACACCTACGCGATGCACAGTTTAGAAGTGACTGTGAACAAGGAAATAAAGTTGACCGGCTAAATATAAAAAACAATCCTTCATTACTTTTGAAATATATCAAATTTTATTCAATAACGTTACGCTTCCAAGTAATGTGTCGATATTTTTTATTTTATTTAGTGTTTAAATGTTAATCTAATTACTAAATTTAAATAACATCCAGCAATAGAAAAATATTAATAATATAAAAATATAAGGTAGCGTAAATGGATATAGGGTAGACCGAGGCGAATCGGATAATTTTTTCTCTGAGGGTATGAAAGTCATACTAAACCACACTATATGAAAGTTTCTCTAGCTTCAATCTAGCTGCGTAAGAAACATAACAAAAGTTAAATTATTCATAAATTTTCCAAATGATTAACAAAAAAAACCATAGGACAGAAATATCCGATTCGCCCCATTTTGTGGGGCGAATAGAATCATAAAATAAATTCTAAATATGTACAAGCAACACTGATATTTTTGATATTGTATAACAATTGACGAACGGATGACGTAGATATCTGTACGTAGGTGTATGGCGTTAGTTATTACATCTGTTTATTATATTCATAATTAATATTATTGCAATTATCCTGTACCTGACTAAGCTGAGACGGCTTCGCTCCTCAGATATAATTATTGGAGCACAAATTGTTTGCGCTTAGAGGTAAATAGCCTGCGTTTGCGTGGCGAGTGGATAACGCAAATGACGTCAATATTATTTTAGTCGACACTATTTGTAATAATATCAAGGAGGCTTATTTCTTTCTAAAATATTCGTATATTTTAATACATTTTTTTAGTAAGCACATCAGTTATTATACTTATGTACTGTGTGTAAAATATATTTAACAACACAAAGATATGAATAGTGATTGATGAGACTTATGGCTAAGTAATTATTTTTTTTTTGTAAAAAAATAATACGTTAAAAACATTTAAAGAAAAACATCTATCTATAAAGAATGCAGCATAATTTTCATTTGTTCGGCACAAATGTGCGACGTATGTGCATTTGATTCCCACTCGGGGGTATAAAATAATAATAATAAGTGTTATTCTGCAAAGTACTGGTTATAATGTGAAGCTAAAAAGAAGAAAGCTATAAATAGCTGGGTGAATCTCGCTCGATATTTTTATTTAGATCTGAAAGCCGCTATTTATAAAAAACATTTTTCGAAATACTTTTTACTTTAAGCACTACATATTATTAGAATTTTAAGCCATATATTAAAATATTCAGATTGCAGAGCGAGATCAGCATCAGCTGCACCTGGTAGCGCATGTCACGTCTGCTCATAATGAATGCAGGGCACTATTAAGTATAGTGCACAGGTTCTCCACGTTTATAACACCTAAGAGTTTCTAAAAAAATACATTTCTGTAAGCGTTAATACTAGATGAAGCCTTCAAAGTGTGTGATGACATTTCTTCATTAAAAGCCACGTGCCATCGTTGATATCAGTTTTAAATTTTTTAATTATATGTGTACTTTATTTTATGGGCATCAAGATAGGTGTCACTTTTTGCTAACTTTGCCACTGCAATTTGCATATTTATGTAGTATTAGTATTTATGTAGTATATAATATATCTAATAAATATATATAAATATATATATATATACTATAATCGCCAAGAATTAAAAAAAATTAAAGATTTAATAATTTTTTTTTTACATTCGTAAAGTACTTATTATATATTGGAAATAAGATAGGTTGAACATATTATAATGAAATAATTATCAATTCGTGCAGAAATAAAATTAAAATTTAATTGGATCATCTACACGATCTGCGTCAATTCTATTTTAGAAATCTAATGTTTGATCTTTGAACTGTTTTGTGTGCCTGAAGGTTTTGCGTCATCGATTAATTATATTAAGAAAATGCTTAGCATTTCTTTGATATATTTGAATGTGAGGCAAATTACTTTGTTATAATTAATTAATTATATTTATTTATGTCTAATATTTTTCCGACTAAGAATGAAAACAAATCTCAAATTGTAATACTGTACATATTAGTGAGCTTGCATAACTTCTTTAACAATTTTAATCTTGAAGGCAAACAAATGAGAAGATTTTCGAGAAGATGAAAAGATTCCGTCACTATTTGATGATTAAATATCTTTCTCTGTTTACCACCTCGTTATCTTAAAAATGTAATGAATTTTACTTATGCCAGTTTACAAAATAAACGTCTGTCTAGCGGTAATGAGCAGTTTGAGAAATTTTAATAAAATTTTACAGAATATTTTATAAGTAACTTTACTTTTAAACATGGGCCATGTTCGAGAAAAGTCCTTCGACATTAGTTTTTATATATACACGTATATTAAAGGATTGAGGAATCCTTTAAGGAAATACGTGTCGTTTATAGAAGGTAACAAGTTGCAACATTTGCATAATCTGTGATTGCTTACGATTCAGCCAAGGAAAACGTGTTGATACTATAATTACATTAACATTTACTGCATATGTTATAACATATTACGTTTGTGTTATATTAATGTAATTAAAAATTCGACATTTCATTTTCACGTAATATATAAAACTATATATTTTAAATACAAAAATCAACCTATCGAATAATTGCATTCGAAAATTGCGGCGAGCAATGGATGCGCGGGCGCCGCGTGCCGTTCGTCAGTTCGTCACTCGCTCCTAGTACTTCTCGCCGGTCACGCGTATATTCCTGTCTTTCGGCTGTTGCTCGACACGTGCTGTTGTCTATTCAGTCGACCTTCCGAGAACTCGATAATGGGCCGATAACGGCTAATTGTTTCAAGTTTGCTATCTTGTGGCAGTTCGCGTGTGCAGTGTGCAGTAAGGGTGGGATGGCCGAAAATCGAGCGCTAATACCTGAACCTATCACCATGTATACCCAATCGGAATCCTTGAAAGACACAAAAGATTTATCTAAGAATTTGATGAGTGGAGAATTTGAACGTCAGTATCCCAGACCAGAGAATAAAAGGCCTCGAGGAGGCTGCATCATTCTAGGAGTTGCTGTTGGCGCTTTGGCAGTATGGCTTTTGGTGTTGACCATCCTTCGAGAAGTGCAGATCGCTCGCCTGCAAGCTCAGGTGGAAGAGCTTTCTACAAACATGATGGAAGTGACAGTGAATGTAGTGTCGCTGAACACGAGATTATCTAACAACAGATTATTCAATGAATTCAAAACTTTAGAGGACACGGTGAGTGAATTTGATGTTTACATACTCATATATTGTGGTTAAATATTTAATGATGCCACTGATAAAGTAACAAGTCAGAATTCTGACTTTGTAAATATAATTTCTTGTTGATCCTAAATATATTCCTTCAAGGTTGTTTTTAACGTATTAAATATAGAAATTGCTTTTAATGATAAGTGTACTATATATTTTATTATATCTAAAAAACTATGCATATTCTAGAAGTTTAACATTTTATCTAAAATAAGTTTTATACCTTTAAAATAAATAGAAAAATATCGTTACAACATATGAGAAAAGAGTCTCACTAAGTGTCTGTTTCCTGTATTTACATATTCATGTAATCACTGGTGATTGGAGTAATTGCTTGTTGCTTGATATTAGATAAGTCGCAGCGGGTCCAAGGTTCCGCGCAGGCGATGTGCTCTGTACTATGACTACAGTCAATTGACTCCATGCGATGACAGCTTCATTAAACAATTTAATTTATACTCGCATAATGTGGAATTCCTCTGTTGTTTGATATACATCACATGTCGCATGTTTTATTAATTAATGTGTTAAATAATAAAAGTGCGTGTATTCATAAATCTGAAAAGGATAATATTTTAGAATCAAAAAATAAAAATATAAGAAACAGAAAATGTCAAGAAAAAGAATAATTAGATTTGTTTGGAGTAGTCCTTGTCATACTTATACATTTGTACTATAAATTAACAATGTTACTGGTGACTTGGAAACATTCGTTCTTATTTGCTTGAGGAAATTTATAACTTTAGGCCATAATATATTCCCCAATATTATAGTCAGCTAATTTTAAGGGTTTCTCAGTATGTTATTGTTAGTTTAATGCCTACAAAGACTCATTGTCGAATCGATCACGAACTTAACGGTTTCCAATAACGTATAAATAACGTATAAATAACGTATAAATAATTTCGTTATTTTTGTTCAAAACATAAGTTTGTTTGTTGAGGTGTGCCAATCGTAGCCATTAAATATTAGTTAAATATATTTATCTGTAAACTATACACGATATTTCACACGTTTTCGATACAATGTATAGGTATTTATTTACATTAAATTAAAAAAATATATCGTCTTTCTACGCAGTAGTAAAATTTAATGCATTATTATTTAGCTCGCTATTTATATATATTTTGGCAAATAAAATAGCTTGCCCAAAAACGATGGCGGATGTCCGAGCTTCGTGGAAACCAGTTTGATTCGCAAACCAGTTAGATTCATTGTAAACATGGAGTGATGCGCCATGTGTAACTTGTTGTGTAACTGCTATTTTTGTTAGGTATATTAGATATAATAATATTAATAATTAAATGTCAAAATTTCTATATTTGCTTGTTTTTATATATAATGACATTGAAAAAGTACCTTGATTAGTATATGGACGGTCCCTAAGTAAAGTATCGAATGTAGAAAATAGAATAGAAAAGAATTTTTTAAATTTTTGTATTGAACAAGGGTTGTTTTCGATTTAAAAAACCTTGACGTAACATATAAATAACTAATTTCTTTAATTAACGTCATTAAAACTTAACACCTCTTACTAGTTCAAAAGAGCAATAAAAACAATTGCGATTTTTATCTATCAATATTTTACCTAGGAAACACTTTCTTCTTTTTACTTAACGGCTGAAAGACAATGCAGAGTCATACATATAAAGCTGAAAATAGGTGCCTTAGGGAGTGTAAAGAAACATTAAAAGAGGATTTCTAAAAATTCCTACGTAAACGGGAATAAACAAACTTTACCTTTTTACTTCACAAAGTTAAGGTAAGCGAATCGAAGGCGACAACTAGTATGTAACATATTTTTTATATGCCTAATGATTGTAACCGACGTATAATATGTAAACTGATATTTTTCTTCATTGAGTCGGAATTTTTTATACGGTGGAAATTTATGGACAGAAAACTTAGACCTGTAGTCGTAAGTTACTCAGAAAACCTTCAAATTTTATGATTATATAGTTACTAATAGATATATATTCTATTATTCAATATTTTGTTTGCGGAGTCTTTTACAATCTTATTTTTTATATGCAATTTAAGCAAAGCATAAGTATAAATACATATAACTCTCATCTTGCTCCTATGAATGCATTTCTAAAAACGTGTCTGCTTGTAATCTAACTGCATAGAGTTATGTCTGTATAACGCGTCATCATTTTTAAATTTATCTCAATCAACGCTAAAAGTAGGGCGGCAGTATCGCAATTAGGCACATAACATTGTAAGGTCATTTGATAAATGACGAAGAAGGTACTCCTTATATGTGTAAATATTATGAACGTAAAAAAGATCTTCTGTAAAATTGGGGAGTTTACTTTCTTTAAAATTGAATATGATTTGAGTTATACACATACGTAATTAGAAATTTATAATTACCAAAAAAAATAAGCTATAGATTTCTGAGAATAAAAAGCAATGTATCGTTCAATTTATACGATAGTACTTAGCAATATTTACCAATATGGCTGTAGAGGCGATCGTACAAGGGTGTGACTGTAACACGTCGGTTGTGGGTTCGATCCCCACTCGAGGAAGAATATTTACGTTTATATTTCCATTTCTTTGATCTGGTGTTGCGCGAGAAGGTAATATACAAAATCTATAGTCAACCTTATTATATTTAACATATATATTCTGAAAAGTATATATAATTTTGACACTTAACACAAAAAAAAAGTATTACGTTGTTACGATGTACGTATGTAAATAAACGTTATGTGTATAACTTTAACACGGGAAACTGTTTTTCTTGCTCAATGTGACTTTCTAAATTGATGGTAACCAATAAAATTCATATTTTCCGCCTAGCTTGTAATATAGATTTAATAAATTATATGACGTTATTATAAAGAAGAATTGGGCACATATTCACCAGAAGCCGTTACACCTAATTATATAAACACACCCGCCACACGACTCCCTAAATCTAAACAAGATATTAATATAGAATAATAAAACTCTCAACGCATCGTAAGAAATTGTCGGTTATAAAATGGTAACCCGTCACCTTTTACTTTTAATAGCCACTAAACTAACATACTAATACTTTAATCGAATAGTATTGTTTACCTCACAGTGTTATAGATTACACGGTGCAATTAATATCAATTTCCATTTTAATAAGTGTTAATGCGCGTATAAACTTATACAGGTAGTATAGCATACTGAAAGTAAAATTATTATTTAAAAAAAAAAAATGAATTTTTTTTAGAGATTTCATACGTTCCGTTTTCGAAGCGCAGGATCCTTATAGTACAAAATTGTTATAAATAATTATATTTTCTTAGTAATATTCTTAGCATTTTTAAAGAAAAAAAAAACTTTTATTCGTTTCAAGAAATATTTATATTGATAGTATTAATTTTTTGAATAACACTTGAAAAATATTGATAAGCATATTTAATAGTAGCATAATAATTAATTATTATAAGGTTTTCCTCAATTTTGACAAGACAAATTAAAGAAGCCACCATCATCAGAGTGTTATATCGCTGCTATTTCGAAAGCAAATAATATTTTGTTTACTTCTCAATACTATAAATAAATTACCTAAATGATGTCATAGGTGGTGGAAAGGTGGCACGTAAAGTTTGAAGAACAGAAATAAATATAGATTAATAGTTCTTTCAAACGTGCCCTGGAGGAACGCCAAACGTCCATTTCTACTAGCTACAACTATAATACTTACTTCTTACGTATAGTATTAAACTATAACAACAGTTTTAAGAAAAAGAATTGGCTTCACGCTGTATCCCGCACTTAGTAGGGTAGGCGAGGGACCCAGTGTTAAGACGCTTCGTTCCCCATCTTACTCAGAATTCCGGAGGCCGCTATGCCTCCCCAACCCCAACGCCACGACCTCGATACCAGAGCTAAGAAATGAAAATATTAAATATTTCATTTCCTTGACTGAAAAACCACAACCTGTCACGTTTACAGCCACACCTTGTGCTTCTACGCAACAATTGGCCACTTTATCTCTTAATACTACGCTTGATCTACAATATGTATATAAAATTGTAAATTTCAAATCAATTCTTGTGTAATCTCTTCAAAGAGCTGAGAAATAGAGCCGCGTCGAACCTGTGAACGTCGTCATGTAGAAGCAGGCAATAGATAACACATCCGGTTTTCAATCGAATGAATATTTTCGTTTGTATCGTTCCACAATCATCACAATTTCGCTGTACACAAAGCTTTAAAAGTTTTCCACCAGATAACAACGAAATTGAAGAAGCGCTTTATCTTTTATTCCTTTGAATTTTCCCACTTAAAACACGTTTAACCTCTTGGCCTTATCATACTGAGTCGGTCTTTTGTTGAAATTAATGTGAAAGTTCAAGCTATAGTGGTAATCGTATGCGTTAAAATGATTTTGTCTGTTTCTCTTCTCTTAAGTTTTATTCTGCCACATTTCAATAAAAAGAAATACAAAATGATATTTATGAATATAATTTAAAGATATTTGGTGACACCTCGAATACTTTAAAATAAATATGATTTCATTATTTACTATCTCAATTAGTAAAAAAAATACTTGTCGTTTATTTTTATACGTATCATTACTATAATATGTATAAAAAATAAATCTTTATGTAACATCGGCCTATATATTTAAAAATACACGACTGTTTTGTTTTTTTATTCGTAAAAAAAATTAAAATGTTGAATAAAACCATATAAGGTTGCTAGTGTAAAAAATTGAATAGATACAAAATATCAGTTTTATTATCAAGCAGTCAAGGTTCATGACCTATGATTGCTATCACAGGAGATATTGTTGGCTGGTCCGACAATAACGTTAGTGAGGATTACCAACACAAATCTAATTAAAGTGGACGCTGGTCGTCGCCCGCATGACAAATATCTACTAACTAACGCCTACGAATTTACTATTGTTTCGTTTAGGTACCTATATATATATACATATTCTATGGACACGATGAATCATACTTTAACCGAGTGCAATGGGTAAATATATAATATAAAATATACATTACTTTAGAATTACAATAGGATATTGGAAATAATCTAAATATTAATATTTGAATATTACATAAATTATATAAATTATATAAATTGATATCAATAGCCTTTTAGCATACTAATAATATAATAAGGAATAATTAATAATAATATTTTTGTAGATCTGGAGAGATGTATTCTAATGTAGGGATATTTGCCAAGAAGATGAATCGTATGTGAACTGTTTAATCGTGAACATTTAATTTAGTTAAATATTTTGTGTAGTAGCTTTAACGTAGTTTATATCAAAACAAAAGCATCCTAAAAGTGTGGAGTTTTTATCGATGAGGTCACTGTCTGAGGCTTTAAGCATTTTATATACACTTCGCACATATTTATCTATAACAACAGAACCTAATATCTGAATAATTTAGCCGCCAATTGGTAATCATAATAATTTAATTTTTAATATTATACTTACAATTAAATGTTATTCATTAGAATATTTAATATACTAACGCCACTATCACACATTAATTGATGATGACCTATAAACGTAAAGCACAATTAATTAAACAATTGTATGTATCAGATGATACGCTCAAGAAATAATAATATATAATTATACTATATATATACTACTATTATATTAACTGATTTTACATTCTTATGACTCTATTTAGTATAATTTGTTTATTACGTTAGACGTTGTGTAGGATATAAAAGTTGTAAGTAAGAAGATAATAAGCTGTGAAACTGAAAAACAGGTTCTATATACTACTTTGGTGTACGTATGGTTTCAATTTCACAATTTCCTCTGTATAAGTAGACTATCCTGTTCTTATTATTGATCTCGGACCTCCTCCGAGAGGACGCCCCCAGCCTCCCACACTGCCTTCGCTCTCGGAGAAAGCTTTAAGTACAATTCAATGTACGCTATTAGTTATATTAAATTTATAAAAATAGTGTAATATCTTATATTATGGTAGTTAATAGGGCGTTCATTACTTAGAAGTTGAAATGCGTCTTATTGAACTACTGTATCTGCCTATTCGATATGTTTGGCTTCAAATTACATATATCTTCTCGCTCCAGTTAAATAAATGGTAAGATAAGTTATAAAAAAACTTAAAAAGAAAATTAAATATTAGACGCCTTTACAACTTCAGTAGGGATCCATCAGAATATGTTTAGTTATTAAAATTACGACGTCTTTTATTCTGTAAAAATTGTAAAGGCTTAACAAAAAAGTGATTTTTAATCCAATTATGAAAGGTTGTGTAGGTGAAGCGTGACATGACAGAATTGACTAGAAGAGTAAGTATTATTAAAAAATAAATTAAGTTACGACTATATAAAATCGACGACATATCACAATTCTTTAAGGATTAATACGTTGACTATTACTACTACTACTATTTTCGTAGTTTTAACATATCGTAAATATAATATATAAATCATCAATATTTGTATTATTATATTATTTATGTTAATCTAAGAATAGCAAACTGAGCTGTGGAAATTCATTATTATCATTGAAGACGGGTGCTAGTCAATTAATTTACTGATTTGGAGTAGTTGAAGCAATTGCTTCCAGTTATCGGGTTTCTGGGACAGTCACAGATACTACGTGATTTGAATTTATTATATAACATTTGATATTATGTTTTATTATACAAAATTTGAATTAACCTCTAAATGTAAAACTCAGAAAAATCATTAATTTATCTACTTTATTACGTTCTAGTATACGTTAATTTGTATGTTATTTCTATATTTATATAGATATTTTTCGTTGTGATCTATGAGTATATCGGTTACATTTATTTTTATTTGTAATTAGTTTTCCACACGAAAAGGTTGGCAGAATGGCTTTTAGCATTGGTCTCGCTACCTCAAAAAAAATCATTGATAACGTTTATTTATTGTTTTCAATTAAAATCAATTATAATATTTATATATTTAAAACATAATTAGTGTTTATGTTTTCACTACATAATTTAAAATTAACTTTGCGTCAATTTTATTTGTAGCTGAGAACATTTGAAAGAACAATAAAACATTAGGTTATTAGCTGAACCAATCAAGGTGTTCTTCCTTAATTGAAAAAAATCACTACCTGAGGCTATAAAGCCAAAGGGATGTTGTTGATGTTTGTAGAGCTACGGTAACATATCATGTAAGACGTCTTTAGTTCGGTTTTATATGTAAAATTGTTTCCTTCGTTACTTATTATAATATACTTACGTAGGTATAACAATTAATGTATATGACCAAATAGGTGGACTATAATTTTGAAACAGACTATGAAAAAATAAAAAAAAAAACAGTTTTACAATGAATTTTCCAATTTTAAAACATATTGGATATAATATTTGCATAATTCTTCTCTATAAATTAATTCAAACATATTGATCACAGAGACAGAGCTTGCTGTTTATAAATATTATAAGACAAATCCATAAACAACATCATGTGTAAAACAACTTAAAATAATAAAATTATTCATGTTACTTCAGACATAAGACAATAAACGTAACAGTAATTAAATTTAAAAATATAAAGACGTCATAAGTCATATAAGCTTAAAATCCCTGCTTTTCTTTGACGTCTCGCTTTGAATAAACATCCATTATAATCCCACGGCGCCATTGTTCGAGTATTGGGTTACGCTTCCAGTTCCTTCTTGACGTCTAGTCGGCTTATGTAGAGCTTTAATATACGACCATACACTTATTCTATTAAATATTTACGTACTTCATATTGTGATTTTAAAGTAAATTCAGGTAAATTTATATTTTACATAACCTAATGAAGTAAATTGTGATAAACAGGAGAATACTTTTTTATCACCTGTGTAAACACGCCGATAGAAAATATTTTACATATTTTTTGTATAATTAATTTGTAAATAAATAAATAGTAGGTTGTATTAATGATTGCACCACGTTACATCCCTAAGGCCAAAGCGTGTATATTTTATTGTATACAGCACACATTTCGATTCTACGGCCTTTACACGTTGCTGGCAGTGCGCCAGACATTAGTAGTATTTAATAGTTTTTATGATAATATAACTATACATACCCATATGATTTTATTGAAATGAAAATAAAATGAATATAAAATAACAATAAACTTGTTCAATATCAAATAAAATTCGAGTATGATTTGTTAATTCAACTCATGGTCAAAGCTTTATAGTTCTGGAAAGTGTAATAAAATTAAAAATAATATAATGTGTTTGAGGAATTTCATTCGATGCTCTCCTTACTTTCAAAAAAGCTCTATTAAAGTTATTATACGCATAAAATTTTTTAAAGTGTAATTAAAAAATTATATACAAATGTAGAACTTGCAAATCAAACAATTTATATAGTCTGTTTTATATGTTTACAAGCTCTTAACTGTTTTTTCCACCCACGTTGTCAAATGGATATACTTCCTCGGACTGTATTAGTTAATAACAATTTTCCAATTTGAACCAATAGTTTCAGAGATAAGAACGTTCAATCAAACAAATTATTTGGTTTTCTAATATTAGTATAGAATTCAGATAGAGTACTAGAACGATTTAGATATTTGTGTGTGGTTTAGTCATGCATCACTCGCCTTTACCATAATATGGGCATAATCGTGGCATTAAGCGTGGGCAGCGCTAAATAGAAACTTTCAGCCATAGCCAAGCCATATTGTGCTTATATTGAAATTTGATAGAGCAAACAGCGAAAGGTAAACACGTTGATTACAGTCTCTAAATGTAGAGTTTGTTTATAAACGAGAAGTACTATAAAAACTGTTAAACATTGTTTTTCTATTGCAAATTCTCCAGAATTCGGCGGAAATTAGGGAGCGGTGTGTTTTAATATTAGTCTACCTCTGTCTACTCTACTATATGCGGGATACAATGTGAAACTGAAAAAAAACCTTACATATCATGAGGCCGTCGTATTACAGTGGCACAAACGTGCGACAGGAAACGCGATGGTTGTGGGTACGATTCCTGCCTGATTGAAACATTTTAAGCTAAAAAAATACTTACATATCGAAATAATGCAACATGTGTCGATATTCGATGTTATCTTGAAGCTTAAATTTGTATATTGCATATTCTTAAAAGTAAACAACGTGAAGCTTAATTGAGAATTGGCAAACGTTAGTAACGTTTTATTTATATTAAAAAATCCTTTTTCATTTCTATGAATATATATTTCTGTAATCAAAATTATAGACTAGCATAGTCTTTTGCTATCGAGGCCAGTCGTGGTGCAGGGGCACAAGGTGTGACTGTAAAATCGATTGTGGGCTCGATCCCCACACGAGGAGACATAAAATATTCATTTAAATTTATATTTTCATTGCTTCGCTCTGGTGTCTACGCAAAGCGCGGCGTTGATTTCCGCCACTCATCATGCAATGCATCCAGAATTTGGTGGAAAGTGGGGAAGAGTGTGTCCCAACTAGGTTCCTTCTGCCTACCCTGTTGTGTGCAGGATACAGCATGAAGCGTGAAGCTGATCATCTTTTTCTATCAATTTATAAGAGATCATTTTATTATCGTTTATTATCTATAATAGGTTCTTCAATATTTTTGATTAAAAAGTTAGTAGATTACAAAGCAATTTTAATGAAATACGAAGACTTTATGAATAAGAAACGTTTACACTAGAGAAAATTGTTGCATGCTGAAGAATCGGTAAAAATGTCCTCATAAGGAAGGGGAGGAATGTTCCAATATTCGAAAATGTTAACAATAAAAACATGGATAAGATAATTTAAACTATACGAAATAAAAAATACGAGGTTTTTAGTAAATTATTAGGTTTACAACGTTTGGTAGCCTAGTATTTAGATTACATATTCGGCAGGGCTGCCCCAGAAATAGATGAGTTGCAAATTGCATAGCGGCACGGACGCAAAACGTAAATTTTCGCAGTGAAACATTCACGGTCTATTTCAGGCAGATGTGGGTTAGCCGGGATTTGTGCTTGCGTCATACTTCACCACTACGTGCGCGACTCAAATGGCGCATAGGATTCCAATTGGCTTTACTGTGTTCTTACGAATACTTAAATAATTAGTTGAAATCTTTTTATATAGAAACACCATTTTTAATAGTACTCATTGTAAATGTTTGTCTGAAATAGATTATTATATTTGTATAATGATCGAAATATAATTATAATTCATTTTCATTATAATATAAAATATCTATAAAATCTGTGATGTATATCAATTCGGTATTCCATATAAACATTGTATCTTTTCTTTGAATAAAACTGAAAAATTTTTACTGAAGGCAAAAAATGTCATTATACGGTACAAAAAATAATTCATTCAATGTTTGTTGTATGATTCATACTCCAGATAATGCAAATTTGAATAATAATATGACATATTTTGAATGAATGATTCATGACACGTTTTTGTTTTAGGTTTATAATGCTATATATATATATATATATTACTATATATAATGGTGTCATAGCTGTAATATTTTTAATTCATTTCAAGAATGTTCAACGTGTTCTGTAACTTTATTTACCAAAGGAGATTATAGATTCTTTATTGCACCAAATAAATACATAATAAAACATACACAACGGTGGACTTATCTCTAGAAGAGATCTCTTCCAGCCAACCCATGGAAGTGAATAAGTGCAAAGTAGCAGGATAGACAAGACAGTGCAGTGAAATTGAGAAAGAAAAAAAGAAAATAAATTTTTGTTATTATATATTTCCTATCTGCCTTTTATCTGGCTTGGTCTTTTTGGCCACATCGATCTATGCTACTAAAATTCGTTCGTTCGTTCGTTCGTCTTAATAAGAGCGAATGAAGTATACGACATACGAAATGTATGACGATAGATTTATTTACGTTTATTAATTAATATAATAATTAATATAATAAATATAAATAACCTAATTAATATAATAAATATTATATATTAGGTCTTTCAATTGAACTAGAAAGACGCACCCAGAAATGTAAATTATTTCTTAACTATAGTTAAAATGTTCCAAACATAACAAATGTATATATATATATTACATTTATTAATTTATGATTAATATAATTATATTTACAAACAAAATTCAATACAACTCATTATCACAAGGATTTTTTTTTATAAAAACCCGCATTTGCGGCTTAATGAGATCATAGCAACGTCATTAAACAGTAGAAACAGTTTGTTTGTATACAAGATAATTATGTACTTCCAATTAATAGCATATAATAGTTGTTATTCATTGCATAGATGAGTAATGCGTCGACCACATATAGTAGACCAGGCTTAAGGAATCTTAATCTACTTTCTCCATTTACTCCTTAAATACTTTCTTCGTTTGCCGCCGCGTTTCGTTTTTGAAAATTATAATAAATCGTAATTTAAATATACATTTCTTAGTTTTCACACTGTATCTAGCATATATCAGAGTAGGCAGAGGGAACATAATGTCAAGACACTCCGTTATCCATTTTTCGTCGAATTCGAGGCACTGCGTGTTGAGTGATGAAACTTATCCCCGCTCTTTGCCTTGTCTTACCAGAGCGAAGAAGTCAAAAGATTAAATTTAATTTTTTATACACAATTTTTTTATGCATAAATTTAATTTTTTTCAAAAGAATTCATTTCCCCGAGTGGGAATTGACTTTACTACAACCGTCGCGTTTACAGCTAGATGCTTGTGCCACTGCGCCACGACTATCGAGTATACAGTCAAATAAAACAGAAGTAAAAGCTTGTGAATATTTTCGTATGGCAAAATACAATGTTGGGCTCCTTCACCGCAATATCGTGAATTTAAGTAATCCAATTTTAAACCAGTTTAACAAGAAGAAATGGCTAGTTTGTCAACTTTTTTGGCCAATTCACGAGATATCTCCAGGTGTCAATTAACATAACTGTTATATTAATATATATATTTTTTCTTAATTAAAGTAACTGAAATAAAAATTGAAAAGCATATTATTTATTACGAATATTTTTTCGTTGTTTTGTTGTTTTTAAAATTATTGCCTGCTCCATAAATTAGACCCAGAGTCTCTGAAACTATGGTAATATACTTACCATCTCTGTCCATTGAAATTATGAATACTAGATTGTAATTTGTAATTTAATAGCTTTGATGAAGATATAGAGCTGCTATAATATCTTTAATAGTGATAAGTCCTGAAAGCGTCGTGGCGCAGAGGCACACGCGTGTCACTAAACACGGAGGTTGTGAGTTCGATCCCACTCGAGGACGTAAAATATTTAAAATTCTCATTTTCCTCGCTCATGCCATTACCAATGGCAATATCGAGTACGTTAAAAATAAGTTCCCTCTGCCTACCCTGCTATGTCCCACACATATAGCGTGAAACTACAAAAATATCATAAAAATGATTAATCTAAAAGCTAAATTATTTACTTCCAGATAATTCATGTTGGAAACGTTAACTTTCTAGTAGGTAAAAGCAAGCTTATTTTCTATTCATTTTTCACTGTCAAGCTAGTTGACTGATTAAAAGATATATAGCTGTAGGACAATCAACTTTAATTCTTTCAATTATTTTAATTAGAAAATAGAGTTTTTCTGTATAATAATTTTTATAATCAGTGATATTAATAAAAAAAATCGCCAAATTGTATAGGTACTTTTTCTAACACTTGAGTATATTCAAGAGTTATCCCTAATATTTGATTAATTATTTTTTATTTTTTCCGCTTCACGCTGTATCCCGCACACAGCTGGGTAGGCAGAGGGAAGACACTGCATTCCCCAGTTTCTGCCGAATTCTGGAGGCATTGCGTGTTGAGTGGCAGAACTCAACGCCGCGCTTTGGCTCGACACCAGAGCGAAGAAAATGGATATATAAACGTAAATAAATATTCCATTTCCTCGAGTGGGGATCGAATCCACAACCAGTCGTGTATACAATCACGCTTTGTTCTCCTGAGCCACGACTGGCCTCTCTTTTATGATAATGATATACACTTCTTAACAAAACATAAATAAAATTATATTACATATATTCGTCGTTTCATATAAAAGTTTGAAAAAGCGAAGTAGAACACAAATAACTGTATAAGGAAAGGACAAATTAATAAAATAATTATAATAAAAAAAAACATGCTAATGTTAATAACAGTAGTAACATAAAATATGTAATAAACATACAACGAAGAGAAGTTTGTAATAAGTTATACTAATTTGGATTTACCATTTATTTATTGAGTTGCGTTATTGAGTATAAATATAATCCTACTATTCTCTTGAGAGAGATCTAAGAAGACCATGAAGACAGAAGACGGAACAAAGTCATGATGACATCTGAGTTATCTGGCTTAACACCGTAAAGCCGTCTTAGTTGCACCATTTGAGTCTTTAAATAAAGCTTATTGCAAGTTATTCATCTTAGTATCTATTTTATATAAATCACATGCAAAAAGCTACATTGTTGTTTTATCAGTCAATCGTTGCTAAGCGGCTGAGCTGCCGACAACAAAGCGTGTGTTCATATGCGTGGAAAATCCCTGGAAATCGCTCACGTGTTCCATTTCACGTTACGAGCGCTACGTAAGCTCAGCGTGGCATAAGCTTTTGTAAAATGGAAGCTTATAATTTATATAGCGTTATAATTGGGTGAATTTAAATTTGTTTTTGTTAATAGAAAATTAACAGGTAAAATTAATAAAGATGGCACTTGTTAAGACTTGTAAAGTATTGAATCTCCCATCTTTTTTTCTTGATTTTTTATTGTAATATTTATAAACTGATGTGTTACTTTTATTCTTAACGTGTCGGTTTCAGAAAGATCATTATTATTCTTACAGCACGTCAAGAGGACTCCATGAAACTTGCACTTTAACGCTGAAGAGCCTTAGTACGTGTCTCGAATGTAAACTTATTAGTTTTCAAATATTTATGTGAATAATTTTTGGAAAACTTAAATTAGAGTCAAAATTCATCGATATATATTAAATAATACGTAACGATATATTACTATATTATATGTGACAGTTCATTATGATTATATCCGTACCTTTTGTTTAAAATCATGCAAAAATCGTTTTAATTTTTATACTCTGTCATTAAAATGTTACAAAAAATTAAATATATTATACAGTCCGCGAAGCTTAAGTTGAGCAAAAGTAGAGGATTTTATTTTTTATTTATTATTTTAGTCGTGAATAAAAATAAACCAAATTTATACTTAGCTTGGCGTTGGCCAGAGCGTTTTCCTTTATTCCTCAGGGGAACTAGCTTTAACACTAAATTTTGCACCCATTTTAAAGCTATTATTTTTTAGAATTTAACCACAAATGTATAGTTTTTGATTTTTTCTTACACTAGTTAAAGTATACAAAACACTTAACGTCTTTATATTATTATAATGTTTCATTACAAAATAAGTAAATAATTTTCCTTCAAACAATACTAATAAAGAGAAAGACAAGTGAGTCTGATGAAATCTGCACAAAGTTAGCTTTGGTAAACAAATGAAAATGGTAATTTATAGATATAGCAAGAGAGTGCAAAATATTATTAACTGGCATATTGCCAGTAAGCCTCGCGAATATTTTTGATAAATCCGCTTCAAATCGGCTATGGCCTCGATATCGATCTAATATAATGTTATGTAAACAAACCGTTAATACCGCATTTGTTATTCAAATATATATTTTTTATAATAGTCTTAAGCTATGAAAACATTCAGTTTATGAAATAATAGTAATTTCTAATTACTTTTATCACGTTTTTTTATATTTTCACGTATAAAGTGCTGTTTTTTAAATTACCTTTTGTGGCTAGAGTAGGCAGAGGGTGTTAGGCCACTCTGATAGGCGGAACCCTTACCAGAGCTTACTGAGCAGATATCGAACCCACAACCATCGCCTTTACGAAGAGACGTTATCCCACTGCGCCATAGTAACTCCACGTAACATATAAAGATAAAACTCAAGTAGCGTAAAGTTCATCTACGACACCCAGACGACACAAAATAGCTGAGGCGAAAAAACCTATCTTACATCGGGCGGGACCTACGAATATCTTACAGAATACAGCGTGTACGTATTACGATTATACCTACATGATTCTGTGTGAGAAAACACCAAATAGTACTTTATAAACTTTTTTGGTATCTTCAAATGTAAACTTTATATCGTGTAAATGTATCAAAAGATTTTCTTTCAGATAATATTTTTGAATATATAATATCATACTAGCAGACTCACCCTCATACATGAACCATACGAAAATTTAATAAATATATTTATGAAATTATTTTATTAATAAACCGTGAGACACGTGTTCAATGAAATATATTTAAGAGGCTGAATTTAAAATTTTAAGATTTAAAGGTTTTTCCTTACAAACTTTCAACTCCTATTTCACCCCTTCAGAATTAAAATTTTTCAAAATCCCTTCTTAGTGGGTGTCTGTGGGTGACGTTATGAAAATAAATACTTATCGAAATTTCACATTTCTACGCACAGCAGTTACGGCTGAGTTGAAATATCTCCTTTTACATATATAGATAATACAAGCATTTTTCTATTGGACTATTTATGCTTGCCGATTCTGAATGTGGAACGTGGGCGAACGTGGGAAGCTGCATGACAAAGCATTCCCCACTCTGTATAGACGTCATTAAGGGTTGCCACGTAATACGGTACATGTTCATAGCTACAGAATTTTTATGATGAATTCCTACCCCACCACCGCCTACGATCTCGTGTAACACCACAGGCTATAGGCTACATTTTAATTTGAAATATATAATCTGTTGACTATACTTATGTAAAACAAATGATATTTCTAAAATGTTAATGTAGCAACAGATAATTTAAATAAATTATGAAATAAATAAAAGAATAAGCATAATAAGCTTTTTCTACAAAAGTTTCATTAGGTAAGTCTCATATGAGTAACCTAAAAATTTAAACACTTATTTGTTGACTAGATCACGCCATATAATAAAAAAATTGTTGAAAGTTTAAAACCGCCATATAGCGATAAGCTCCATACCATATGTCCGATAAAACCTTTATCTAGCAATCGTAGTCATTTTTACAACGTAGTTCGAACTATGTCCAATTTCTGTGCAGCGTGAACTAGTTACCGTTCTCACTCCCTCCGTCGGGCACCACGGACGAATAATTGAAGCTGATCCACTTTTACATCCTATTACCGGCGTGCCGTTCTTCAGAATCCGTTTACACTCGCGAAATAGGGCACGACTTTTAAAATTTAATTTTCCAAATTGTTTATCAGAATCACAAGTAGGTCGCAACTGAATTATGTATTGGCGAATGTTTTGAATCCAGTTCAATGATCTCGAAAAACAAAGGACCGACGCCCGTTCTTATTTTCCGATGACTTGACGAGATGCCAGAAGGCAGTCACGCTCTGATTGCATTACTATGAGGCAATATGCGCGATTATTGTCGTTACTTATATGTATATATTACTACTATATTATTGTGCAGCGAATTGCGATGCGGGCGATATGGATATATGTGGTTATTCCTAGATAATAGACGTTAGTTCAGGCCGCATTTGTAGCAGATGTTGTCATTTTACCATCACACACAGTTAACTACACGTAAGATTAAATATTTATTTACGTATATGCGTATCTCGAATTTTTGGAAAGTGGTTGAGGAGAAACCACTGACTAATCTACACTCACTTACTCACATTTTTTCGTCTATTCAAAGACGTCACATGTTATGTGGAAAAATCAAAGCTGGAGTTTATTATAAAGATAATGAATCTCTCAAGTAGTTACGATGTGGAATCAATTTACCATCATCAAGTGCAGTATACGTTTATTAGCAATTTTATGAATAAGAGCAGTTATTTTTATATCTTTAACAAGATTTTTATGATTGCAGCAATTTAAAAAAATAATTGGGGTCAATGAAGTGCAGAGACAAAAGTATGTTGTTGTAAACGCGACGGTAGTGCGTTCGATCACCACGAGGGGGAATAAAATATTTTATAATTTTAATTTTCTTCGCTCTGATAATGTCGCTAACAAGGTGTTGAGTTTCGCCACTCAACAAAAGTCAGGAAAGAGTGTCTCAACATTAGGTGCAATTAAAAAAAGTCCAGGACATTATAAATTCACTGCAACAAGAATGCCAAAAACTAAAAATAGATTTTTAGTAAGTCCATAAGCTCCCGTTTGATACTTGACTGGCTTTTAAAAGTAATGTGTTGTCTGTTAAGATAAGATACAACCGTGTTAAAGCGCTCCGAGCGCATTCCATCACTGCGATGAAGGAAACGCAATTCACGTTGTTTGATGTAAAAATAAATGTACATCTCGAACGCTGGAGCTGAAACGTATTAATGGAGCACCGTCAAGTGGTTCTTATGACAGGTTCCGTGGAAACGAACGTCTGAATAATCATTTAATGGCGACGTAAACCGCTTCATTAAAGTTCCTCCGCTATACCTTCATAAATAATGGCAGTTAGTAGGTTGGAAATAATTTAAGAGTGCGTTCATAGACGAAAAAACGGGTCGATTGCGAGTTGGACTGACCAACCGTGGGTTCAGTACAAATTTCAAGAATGTAGGTCAACGGGAAACACGAATTATAAAAGTAGTCAAACTTAAGTTTGCGGTTGTATGCACTCTTATTGTAAGAAAATTAACTACTTATAAGTTTTTAAATATTTTTATCGGTAATAGATATATAAATTTTCATTTTTCGGATTTGAATGGATTGGATTATAAAACTTAACAATTTAAGTTTGCAGAATTCGCCAGAAAGTGAAGAACGAAGTGTCTTAACATTAGGTTCCCTCTGCCTACCCAGCTGTGTGCGGGATACACGCGTGAATCTGATTTTTTTTAGCTTGCAGGCCCGAATATTCATTTTGTAAGAAACGTACAAATAAGTTTATATAAAAGATAATTTATATAAAAATGTTTTTACATTCACGCTTTCCTGCACACAACTGGATAGTCAAAGGGAACCTAGTGCCAAAACACTTCATTTCCACTTCACTCACACTCAGTTACCTCTGCTATCTCACTATGCAGGTTACAACGTGAAAGTTATACTAAATGTGTATTTATTTCACTATTGCAGAAACACCAAACGTAAAATGCTTAAATAAAGCGGTAGTCAGAGATGTCACGATAAAAATGTTTTACTCGTCTGATTTATATCGTTTCGACAACATAAACTACGGTGCTGTGGAAGGAACTAGCAAAAAAATAAATAGAAATGTAGAATATTTTTATTCTATTTCTACGTACACATATTAATATATATACATATATATTTTTTCAACTTCACGCTGCAGAGGGAACCTTCCCCACTTTCTGTCGAATTCTGGAAGCATTGCGTGTTGAGTGGCAGAACGCTCTGGTGTCGCTTTGCCTCGACACCAGAGCGAAGAAAAATGGAAATATAAACATAAATAAATATTTCACTTCCTTCCAGTGGGAATCGAACCCAGAACCGTCGCGTTTACGGGCGGCACCCTTGTGCCTCTGCACCACGACGGTCTATACTTTTGGCCTGATATAAACAAGTGTTTTACACTTATTGGCCTCAGGCGTACATTATAAGTATTTTCATATAGTGGCATCAGCTTACATAAAATTTATCAGTATGTTTCCAAACTGACACTAAAAAATGATTGTATGACAAAATCTATACATCACAGCGCGGCGCGTGTCCTTTAAAATCAATATAAAGCTACAATTAATTACAGACATTAAATTGGATGGCCATTACTCTTTCGCGTAATCTAGTTAAAAAATAACGTGTGCCTTAAAAATATACTGATTTTTTAATATAATCTTTCTACATAAAATAATATTTATTATTTTAATAAAAAAATATTTTAAAAACACACCATTTTTGTATCCTGTGGCGTATCATGTTTGAATACATAACTGTAGTTTTTACTTTCTGCCGATTTTTGTCTAGTTAAAGATAGGAAATACAATAGACGTGAACGATGCGAGGATAAGAATTACGATGATACTAGTTCAGTTTACTATTTATTTCACACTAAAATAGTTCATGAATATGAAATCTATCTCTCCCTCTCTCATTATTCTGTACAAATGCGTTTTAATTCCGTGAGTTTCCCAACTAATTATAATTAGAAATGTACACTAATTAAGACTTTGCATATCAAAGGAAATAAAAAGAACCTCTACAAGTGTATATAAAATCCGACACGTCTACGAGACACCAGTGTACGGTACATGTTGAATTTGATCTCGAGTTCTTATTGGATTCGTGTGATTCGATATGGAAGATGTCATATTTTATTATCTGAATTGCTATATTCCTTTTCAATACGTTTTTAATTTTTGTATGAATTTTAAATTTACTAAGTTTATTTATATGGTTTCATACTTTTTAAAGAAAAGAGGAACCCTTATGAAATCACTCTGTTGTCCGTCTGTCTGTCTGTCAAGACTCTTGATCTCAGCAACGCTTGGAGATATCGGGTTTAAATTCAAACCATATCGACACTATAAAAGGAATCAAAATTAAAAGGATACTTCCGGTTAATGTATAATTTTGAAATTTCGCAGCTCGCATCTACAGGTAGTACTAGTTCAGGAAAAAATAATACAACTATACATTTGAGGCTAAAAATAATAGCCTTAAATAGCAAAAAACGCATATTTCGCCACTATAAAGAAAATCAAAATTAACAAAAAAAAAATACTTACAGGTAGTAAGTTCCGGAAAAAATCTGAAATTTAAACATTCTTGGTTAATCCTAAAAAAAATAATCCTAAAAGGAGGCAAAATTCGGTATTAAAATCGCTAGTTCGTGTGATGTATAAAATAAACGGGATCTGGCTAAGCTAAGCCTGAATTTCAGAAAAAGCCCGAGATCTCCAATTTTTGAATGGAACCCCCAGGGGGTGAGCATGACTCGCACTTGTTCGGTTTTTTTTAAATATTATGACATGAACGTTCATATCGTTGGTAATATTTAACGTATCAACGACATATTTGAACAAAACATCTACCCACATAAAGCCGGTGGCAATAATAAATATTGATTTGGATTCGTTACTCGTCGATTATGATGGAGCTCGCCCGTCGATAAGTTCGAAGGTCTGACCGATCAATATCATTGTTACGAGAATTAAAACAGCAATGACCTGTAAAGACACCACTTGTTATTTTCCAAATAACAAAGAGAACAAAGGGAATCGGAACCAGTATTTGTAATGTTGCTATCATATTATTGAGATATATGTTTCAATCGAACAAAAATTTCGATTATAAGAAAATAAGGTCTGAGGATACGATGTTATTGTTGTAGAAAAAATAATTCATACACCTGGCAATCTATGTGAACGTTCCCCCGGACGTGGTATATGCATTTTAAAGAAGCACTAAACAAATTTCTCTTTAACCACGGTAACAAGAGATTGTGAGATTTTCGTCTTCAGAGAGGGCAGTAATATAAACGTTGTTTATCATAAGATTTTTACAAAATAAATATATTATAAAAGAATGTAGCGAGATAATTTTTACTATTTTTTACTATTTATGACATTCTTTTAAAAATCAAAATACTTTTTGATAACAAATTGTAAATAATGTTAAAAGTCCAAGGTTATATTAATATAAGCTAGAGAAATCACTAACATAAACTAAACATGAACATCTAATATAATATACAAAATATGTTTCCCGTAATTGATTTCAGTGTTTTAAAAGCGATTAATCATCACGTAACACAGCTGTTCGTAATAAATGTTCTATTCAATCATAAAGCCAATATAATACGGCACAAGCGTTCAACGCTACCCTCATTCCGTTGCGATCAAATGAAGCTATTTATTTTTAAAGCACCAACGCTTATATCATGTGTTCTGGTGATATAAGTATCTACTTATTATAACTTATGAGCTATCTTTAAATTTTTATGATATGGTTATACTAACAAGGGCTTAGAAACGACGTCGTATATTAAATAATTTAATTTTTCTATTATAGTTAAAAATGAATTATTTGGAAACAAAATGTTTTTTTTTTATATTTAGGATGATTTTTTTTATACCATAATTATGGAACATTGATATATTTCATTCATACACAATTCGCTCGCTCGCCCGCTTATTAAGGACATTGCACATACAAGGTATATTATGTTGATACACAACATAATGTGTAGTTGTATAGAGGGTGATCTATCAAAAAAAGACACCGCGACATGATGAACACGGTGACAAAGTAACGGCAAAGGGTTTCCGAAAATACGCTAATGTATACAGTATATACAAAATTGAATACTGATGTATGTGGGTACTATATTGTCGTTTAAATTTATTCAAATATTTTTATAAAATCAACTAATAAGATATGGTCTATAAAAAAATTGATAAATTATAAATATTATTTAAATTTTAATTCTAATATATAAAAATCTGTTTATTATTATTTGTAAAATAATTGTAATCTTTGTCAAGGACTGGATTAATAAAAAAATATATTTTCTTTTATTTTAGATATACGCAGATGAAGATCAAGACAGCAATTTAGTTGAAGAACACAAAAATAAGAGCAAGGAAAAGGAGGGTTTCGAGTCCCTTGAGAAGATAAAAGGTCTCACAGTGTTAGAAGATGACAATCAGTTCGGAGACGATGAGGATATGTACGACGGGGATGAAGACGCGGAGAGCGGGGATTGGTATCCAGACTATGACAGGCGCAGGGAGAAGGTAGAGTATAAGACAACATACATATTTTATTTATTGCGTTATTCCAAACTGAATATCTAATTTTACAAACTATTAAAAAATTATTATATTAATTTATTTTCTATTACTCGTGTTCATAGACAAAATAATATATGTATAAGTAATATTTATCGCATTTCTATCAGCGTAAATATTTTTATTTCATTAATGTAATAGATAAAAGACGTGCACCCTTATTGGTAATCATATGTAACGAGATAAATATAGTTTTTAATTCATATTACATTCTGAATAGACAGGACATTTCGTTCTTTATTTAATATTATTTTGTACATTTAAATTCATTAAAACAAAAAACGACGTTTACATAAAATTTGGGTCTAACAGAATCCACACAGGGTACAACTCCCAAAAAAGATTAATTGAAAATTACCCAATACTACCCAAAACTTTCGTTTAGATAATGTTGATTCTATACACGTATTCCTTTTGATATAATGTTACGAGAATATTTTTTATTTTATACATAACGTAATCTATTTCAATCATTTGAATTTTAAATTGTTTTTTTTTATTATTCAGATAAAAACATTAACATTAATAAAAAGATTAACATTTTCTTTCGAATATCCGAACGTAACAAGTATGTAGTAATATATATTTTATTTGTGTTACGATTAATGTTACGAATACTTTATATACAACGTAAAATATTTGTATAATATTTTTATACTAAATTCGTAATCATTTGTTTAGATTGGTACCTCAAATATGGTGCACTTGAAACCTGAGGACTTCACAGACTCTATGATAATAGTGAAAGAGGAACTGGTCTCTGACATAAAGAAAAAACTGAACAGTGATCCTGAGGCAGACGATATTGGTAATTTTCCATAATTGTTATTTTCACTCGACTACTGTTAAATAACATATTTTAAATAAAGAACATTTAAAAGAAGTTAATATTGTCGTTTATGTATTCATTTTTCTTCAAATTTATTTACACATAATATATTGATTTTTACTAATTTTAATTGAAGGCCGTCACGTAAACTTAGCGGTTGTATGCTTAATTATTAGCCCGTATTTATTCGCTCTGATAACAAGACAAACCACAGGATTGAGTTCCAGCGCTCAACATATAATATCTCGAAAATCGTGAGGAAAGTAGGGAACGGCATGTCTTTAATCTTTAATACTAGGATCCTTTATCTACCATGTTGACGCTGTACGAAAAACAGTGTTAAAATCATTTATAAATTTTATATTTCAACAGAACTATCGGCAATTTCGCCGTCAACGGAGGCGACCAACCGTGAAAAACGAAGCGTTTTCCCTGACGCTCCCGATAATATACCAGAGTTTCAAGAGCCTGCAGTCATCTCTAAAGCGGAGGAAAGGTACATTGCAAAAAAAATAGAATGAAATATATTTTGGCTACAATAAAAATTTTACTAACTGCTTGTGCAAAGTTAATATTAATATATATCCACAAAAATCCATTTGAAAAGTTGCGCAGGGGCACATGCGTGCGACTGTGACCTAATGACCGGAACTTGTAGATTATTTTCCCACTGGAAGGAATGCAATATATTTATTTTCATTTTCTCGCTCTCTAGTAACGAGACAAAGCACGGCATTGAGCTCCGCCACTCAATAAGCTATACCTTGAGAAGCCTTGAATGCCTCGAGCGGAAGTGGGGAACGGAAGTGTCCTAATGGGAACAACGTGTCTTAACACTGGAATATTCTTATTCTCTCTGCCTACCCTGTTACGTGTAGGATACATCGTAACGCTAAATAAGGTATAAAATATATACGATAGACTTTTCTCGGTACGTACTGGTGTATATTACGTTTAAAGGCGTAAAGTATATTGACCGTTAAAACTATACGGCCAATATTTCACGTCTCCATAGAGTATATATAAACTTTAAAAGGAGTTTTATTAGGTCACCTTTAATAAAAGCAAAAGTCTAAGATTTAATGTACATAACATTGAGGCGGGTATGGCACAGCTGAACAGTGTCAATTGTAAAAACGATAGTTGTGGATTCATTTCTCTGTTCTCTGCATTTTTCCGCTTCATGAAAAACGTTGCGTTCAATGCGATTGCGATTTAAACTAAAGCGAAAAATTGAGAATGGAGTGTTTTGACAATAAACAAAGATAACGTGAAGGTGAAAGAAAAGAAGCAATGAAAGAAAATAGTGTCATACTTTTACTTATAAAAAGATAACTTTTAATCTTTTTATAAGTAAAATTATAACACTATTTTTAGTCCATTTCATTGCAAGCCCATCCCACACTCGCTCATACATACTTTGCTGGAAAACAATACGATATTACGTTTCAGTTGCGTGCACGTACCTACATACATAATTATATTTCTTTATGTTTATGTGATATACTACTGCCTCCTGTGTGTATAGGCTTACGGAGTTAAAAAATCAAAAATTTCCAATTCAAAGAATAAAGTTTTGGGATTTATGATTTTAAAAGTCTGTTAGTCCCAATCCAACCGACTTCAATATCTCAAGAAATATAAGTGCTTAAAAATACATATATTAAATGTTAATATGTACTATTATGATAAAAAACTTGTTTAAGGTTTGCATTTACGCTGCTGCGGCGGAATGCAACCGCAGGCTATCATGTTGCACTATGAGAACACGTATGACATGTTTTTAGGGTTCCTTTGGTGGTGGTGCTATTTTTAATAATGTTAATTTTATAGCAATAGACGTTAATACAAGCTTAACCAAATAAAAAAAAAGAAGTTGAAATATACTTTGCAGTTTTTTCCTCTTTCTAGCAGAACTATCAACGTAGAACTTCTAAAGGTACTTTAAAATAATATAAATTTAAAAAAATCTAATAAATTTGTATAATATTATATATATTCATTAAAAGAACTAAAAGCAGCACGAGCTTTACGAGTGGCTTAAGGCTAGTACAAGAATATTTCCTTTGAAATAGTAGTTCACTAGCAAAAAGTTTTTTCGTTCTAATTAAGTTGGTACCTAAATTATGCGCTTGAAAATGGCGGTCGATAGTTAAATAGTATATTCATTATAACGAACTCAGTTTGCAGTGGAAAGAATAAATGTTTTAACAATCCTTTCCTGTATGCTGTATTACAAAGAATAGTAAAGATCATGATTTTTTATTTCAAATAAAACTTTGAAAACATTTTGATATTCCTTAGTTATTCAAAATTTCTAGTCCTGGAGATTCCATACTCAAATTAGTCAAACCAGGCCACTCACAGGGGTACCAGCGTGCGACTCCAAAAACGACAGGTTGTGGGTTGGATTCCTGCTCGAGGATATGAAAAATTATTTATGATTTACATTAAGCTTGCGGCGTTGAGTTACGCCACTCAACACGCAATATTTCCAGAATTCGGAGGAAAGTGGAGCGCGGAGTGTCTTAACACGAGTTTCATTCTGCCTACTCTGCTATGTGCGGGATAGAGCGTGAAGCTGATAAATAACTTTGTAAACAGTAGATAATGTTTTAGGTAGGTTAATAATGTATAATGATCTGACACAGCGATTTCCATAATAAAATTTATTATACATAGTCCACACTCCACATACCAAACTCTTCTACGTGACTTAGCTCGGCGAACTTAATATCCGAGCACATTACACCGTCCTAGCCCGGTAATATAAACCATCCCGTCGCGACGAAATCGATAATCTGACTGTTCGCTGTATGTATATGCTTTATCTCATTTGTTTAGTTCTAAACACTATTGTCATATCTTTATGGAGTTAAATATTGATAACAGTTAAATTACCATAGTTACTACTACACTAACTGTTACTGAGTCGATATTACTGTCTCCAATTAGTAAGTCAAATGATGGCATTTTACAGTTTGTGCCGTTTTTCTGTATAGTACGTATTTAAAAAGTAAGGAGGCATATAATTCTTAAGGAGTAACTACACATATGTATACTTATCAGTTCTCTGATGAACATAGCAGAGGCTTCTCCTAGTTGGCAGGCAATATCCTATTCAACCATATGTACCTTTAATTACCAAGAGAAATAAATTTTCCTCATTATACAGGCAAGCCTTGTAATAGGAGGTTAGATCCCAATATTGCTCTCTGTTGCGGTGATGTTAACGAATAGATTGATTTTTGAGGTATTTTACGGGATAGAGAAAAGAGAGTTTAGAGAGAAGACGCGGATAAAATAGTTACATAATGTAAAGAAAATATACAATTAAAAAATATGAATAATTTATTTTATGTTACTTTTTATTTATCTTCTGATAGATAGAAAAGAACCCAGATAAGGCCATTGCATGTGGATTTGTCACAACCCGCTTTTATCGTGTTATACTCTTATATTTTAAAATTAAACATTCTGCTCTGTGTGAGATTTGAATCTACGACCATGGCGTGCAGGCAAACGTTGCAACTATTATTTAAGCTATAGTTATATACCTACTCATACATAGAATGAAATTGTAACAGTATGAGTTACGTACAGTATAGTTTTCTTAACACAGTTTTTGAACTCCAAATTAATTCTGTCATATATAGCATAAATTAATTTAATTTTCCTGTTTATTTTGGCATTTTGGATTACAAAAATCAGAATATGTGTATGTTCATGTATTTCCTAGTCTAAATAGTCTGCATAGGGCTATCATTAGATAACTGGAACAAATGTAGAGCTTTTTCTGACTAAATCGATAATGTTCTAAATATTCACTAATAGAATAAACATAAGCTATAGTATGTACTATGATATACCATCTTTTATAACTCCAACGCTTAAACTCCTGCTACTTTGTAACAAGCGTCGTTAGAAAGTCTTTAAAATCCTAGTCTGGGACGTTAAGGGTTCTTGCAACATTGTTATGCAGGTTTTACACTTGTCTTTGACACTTAAGTTTCTACAAATATCTAGTATATACTTTGATTAGATTTAATTATGTCTCTACATTTTCTTTACTTTTTTCAACCACAGTGAACTGTGTTATGAAAAACAATAAATATTTTATTGTCTCTTAACTTTAACAGTGTGTGCCTATCAGAAGAAAAATAGAATCCAAAAAGGCACGCCAAGCACAGCCTAGCGCTAAAGTTAGCTTAAAAGCTTAAAAGTTAGCTTATTTAATATCTATACATTTTAATATTCTTATACACCGTGAAAAATCGTAATTAATAGTTAATTGTAGACAGGGGCCTGGTCTAGAGGCACTGCAATTTCCTCTTTTCGTCTGAATTCGAAGTATTTTGTCTTGAGTAGTGTAACTCAACGTCCCTCTCATCAGTAGACTAAAATGAAAATTACTTACAGGGAGTAAGTGGAGGTCGAACTAACATAATTAGTCAGACATTGTCCTACACCCCATCACTATGGCAAAGTTTGCATAATTATATAATTGTTTCAGGCGGAAAAGCAAGAAGTTCTTAGGGAATGGGGACCCATCAGGCAAGATGACCTTACACACCGTGTCTCGGACTGCGCGAAATAGCAACGACGAGGTAAGCTAGTATTATGTTGTCATTTCCTATCATACATAAAGACACTTAAAAGAATATTTACAAGAAACAGTCAAATAAGCATTATATGATATCAAAAAATAATACATATAATATACTGATTTTCTAGTTTTATAATAAGAGAGACTTTTAAATAAATAATAAAAAAATATTTTTAGTCACCAACTTAAATAAAAAACGTAAACGGTTTATGATCTTTCATTGAAGAAGCAAATAAGAATTGCATTACATATGAATGCTTAGCACGCGAATAAAAATTAATATATAGTATTATTTTATCATTAAATTTTATATTAAATATAAATTGAGGCCGTCGTGGCGCAGCGGCACAATGTGTGACTGTAACGCAAAGGTCGTGGGTTCGATCCCCACTCGAGGAAGTAAAATATTTTTTTACGTTTATATTTCCATTTCTTCGCTCTGGTGTCGAGGCAAAGCGCGTCATTGAGTTATGCCACTCAACACGCAATGCCTCCAGAATTCGGCGGAAAGTGGGGAACGGAGTGTCTTAACACCGAGGTTCCCTCTGCCTACCCTGCGGGATACAGAGTGTAGCTGATTTGTTTTTGATTTGATTATTTAGATTTTTTCTTCAAAACATTGAGTAAAGTTATAATGAACAAAGGAGTTAAATAGGTTTCCATTACATTAGAGAGGCTAAATTAATTTTCCTTTCTCAAAGATATTTGATTTAGAAATTAATTACAATTTCTATCTAAATTTTCCTGTAGAGTTATCTATTGTTTCTGATCTTAGTATACATAAATATAACTTCTTAGTTATGAACTCACAAGAACTAAAACAAACACAATTTCAATAAAATTACAGCAAATATTAATACAATTTGACCTTTAAAATTTCTGTTAACTTACTAGTAAAATTCTTTGTAGATATAAAAGCTTATTTTAAGTGATACCAGCTACTTTGAAATACTTAACAAAAGTACTCAGTACTTTTATTATTCTTATTGTGATGTAATACAAATGTTTGTTACTTGAAATCACATCATTATAGACACAGCTGTTAAAATGTATCGAAACACATAAGTGTTCAGTTCGATTTCTATTAAGGGAATTAGACTAGAATTATATACATCGGTCGGCGTTTATCCTATATATGTATAACAGATCATTAACCTGTTTTTTTTTCCTGCCCTAAAACTTTTGCAATTTTCTTAAAAACAAAGAAAACCAAATGAATTTATAGCGTAGGTAATAAAGAAAAATATCAGAATACAAAATGCGGGGTACAATTTTTTTCAGGATGGCAGTCAGCGGAGGCCATTTATAGCGGCTCATTTCCATGGTAACACCTCACATCTCAACACAGAGACTCACGAGAACTTCAAAGGTATTATTATAATTATTATATTATTTATGAAATAAATCTAAATATATTTGATACTAAGTTTTTGTACACGAGAATAGGTTTATATTATATTGGTCTTTTTTGTTGTATAATATTATATACTAACATTTATTATGAAATGTTTACCTAAAATAAGTTTCTACTTATATAAATCAGAATATGTTTCTTAAATATGTAGTACATCCCACGCACTTCAAGTGACTCTAACTTTTCCACTGAATATGAATACAACTTCAGATTTCATTCGAGAAAAATGAATTTAGTCATTAATAAACTTATCAACGATCCAATTTTTTAAAATAACATTGTGTCATTGTAATGTAGTAATTAAATGTCATTTAGACATTTTAAGGATAAATCCCGATGAATGCTTTAATTTTCATATTTTATTGAAGCAAAAAACATATACTTAAAGTTAAAATATAAACTTTTAATGATATCGTTACACATTTTAAAAATACATGACCTTTTGCGATTGACTGTCATAGAAACATATTAATATTTGAATTATTTTGTATTTCACTACTTCCAGATATTGGTATTCATCTCATGCATTAACACAATATATCAAAATTGTGCAAAAAGTAAAGAAATAGAGTATCATCATATCCTCTTGGTGTTTTTATTCATATAAATATAATAACAATAACATATAATAACACACATAAGTAACCGCAGACTACATGAATATCTTGATTACGTAGTCGTGTTAAAAATACGCTCATCACGTCTTAAATGGAATGTAATTTGGGCGGTGTATACTCCTACGTAATTTGTTCGCATTACGTGTCGAGATTCTAAACAACATAGCCCAGGGCGTTGCATTTGGGTATGAAACGTTTTATTTATACCAGTGTTGCTAAATATTACCTACAACTTTGTAATCTTATAGCATTTACTGCAAATAATTATCTATATATATATTATATAAAAAGAGAAGTTCCCGTTGACTGAGGTAAAACGCACGTACAGGCGTAACCGATGATGGTAGAAACACGAAATTTGGACAGATTTTAATTTTAATAATCTGGACACCCACTACAGAAGGGATTTTGAAAAGTTATATAAACATAAAGGGATGAGATAGGGGTTGAAAGTTTGTATGGAAAAATCTTTAAATCGCCACCGATTTTTATAAAAATTTTAATTCAGACTTACAACTATTTCATTGAACACGTATTTCGTGTTTTTTTTTTAATTCACCCCCTAAACTATTATAAAAATAATTTCATAAACATATTTAATGAAAAATATTCGTATAGTTCAAGCGGGCGAAGCCACCCAGGTCGGCTAGTACAATATAGTATAAGATGAAAGATGGATGAAGTTGGTTTGAAAATTGTAAATTAGTATTAATATGTAATGTATATTTATATATATAACCATATTTATATTATCGGTACCTTTATATATTATATTTATTATAGGTAACGGTCTAGTCCGCGTGTCCCACGGCGCACCCCACGACGTCTGGTACCCGGCGCCGTGGACCATCGCGTCTCCGCACCCTCGTCCCACCCTCACTAGGAACGGCCACATACACGTGCACCATACTGGCGTTTACTTTGTTTACGTTCAGGTAATATAGAAAAATGTCATAATGAAACTCAAAGTACCTAGTAAAGTGATGTTGTAGATTTTAAGTAATTATATTAGCTTCATCCTTTATCCGACATATTGTATATGATAGAAAATCAGTCAGTGTCAGTGAGTGGCGGAACTCAACGCTGCACTTTTTATTACCAAACTGGGAAAATGAAAATATAGATGTTATAGATGTAAAAAAAAAAAAAAAAAAAAAAAAAAAAAAAAAAAAAAAAAAAAAAAAGAATATAAACCCCTATAGCCCTTACACTCAGTCGCCAACTCGCCGCGCCGCGATGGCCCCAATTGAAATTCTATTTTTTATGTTCATGGTTTATTCCCAGCGGGGTACCCAGAATGGAACGCCAAATATATGGCAACTACGAGTATATTTTATTGTAATTTTTACGAGTTCAACATTTTTTTAAATATTGATATCAAATACGTCACAAGCTGAAATGTCATCTATTTCACCTGGATGTGCGGCATTCCACAACTGTGCAGTTTCGTTGGAACTTCCTTCCACGCGTCTCTGAACTGTGGAATGGCCTACCCGCGGCGGTACGTCTATCTCCACCTTAAAGGCCGGCAACGCGCCTGTAGCTCCTCTGGTATTGCATGGGGTCGTGGGCGGCGGTGATCACTTACCATTACATATACATGGAAGAATGTAATGTAATCACGCAATAATCTGACAGAGGATACTTTTTAAGGGATTATAGTATAATAATGGTTACTTTTTTTCCAGATATACTATCTAGACAGTCACGACATAATTTCATGGGTACTACATCGCACCAGCCCCTACTCGGACAGTCGCGAGACTCTTCTACAATGCGCGCAATCCTCCCACTCCGCTGAACGACTTGATAAACCTAACTCCTGCTTTTCTGCCTCCGCTCTCTTCTTGAAAGCGGGAGATAGACTTGCAGTGAGGAATACCGGCGGCGACCGACACTCGTTAATGCATCCCGAAAAAAGCTTCATAGGTCTAGTTAAGCTGGCCGACGCTGAAGAACCGAATGAAGAATTTTAAATATTATTTAATATTTTAATGGGCTGTTTTTTATGAAAAATTAAGGGTAGACTTTTTTCAATGATGCCCAAAATGATGGAATTTATATGCCTATCATAACATTAAATTTATTTGTTATTCAAAAATATATTTTTCTACATATTTAAATAGTTTTTGGATAGTTTTGGAACGATCGAATAAATTAGTATCTAGTTATAAGTTTTTTTATTTGTGAGCTATTAAGGATTTCCCTTGCGATTTTTTATACGTAATTTGTAGAATCTAATTATTGCCCAGCTTTATAATCTGTATAGTCATGGAAGTGCCATTATAAAAATGAACGTATCAATTAAGTTTTCTATACTTCTATACCGTCATATATGTTTTAGAAAACTTGCTCGTGGTCATTTAAATGTGCTTTTTTTTCGAAATTATTTGTATAAACATTCAAAAAATTCAAGTCAGACATTTGTTACGGATGACATAGCATCATAGTTATGCTGCAATTAACTTAGATAATTTAGTCTTTTTGCTTAATACTTATACGTATTAATATGTAGACAATAAGATAGAAGTAGAAGAGAACACTTTTAGATTTTAAGTGCGGTCTAATACAGAAGAATACTATAATTTTAAAAGATCTGTTATGCCATTGATACTATAAGTTTTATTTATTCGTAAATTTGTATGTATCTTAATTTTTACATGTATTTTAAAAATGAATGCAAATGCATTGCAATTATCGGTGTTATATTAAGAATAAATAAGTACAAATTCAAAAAGTCTTTAATTTATACCTGGAATTCTTGAAACTGTACTGTACTGTATATATTATTCTTTTTATGTCCTTTACAACATGACTAAAATAAATGTAAACAAAAACCGTCGCCGCCGCCAGAACTACGTAATTTTAGCAAATCTGAAATTTTCAGGATTATTAGTCTAATATGTTAAGACAGTATGCCTACTCACTAACTTGAAAGTGGGTCCCTTCCAGAGGTAGCGCCAAATAACTGTATATCTCTGCCTGGGAAGGTGATGGAGCCATCGGATTGAGTTTAATGTAATTTGCCCCAGTTTTAAACAACCAAGTCAACGCAATCAAAAGATACGTTTATGAATCATTTTTGCCGCCCTTTGTACGAAATTCGTCGAGTAACGCCAACTATAGGTATGGTGTACTTCTTGTGCACGAATTAAGAACTTATAATACAAACAAAAGAAAAAACCGAAAAGTGAACATAAGTTTACATACATAAGTTTGTTATTCTAAATTATATATTTACAAAATATATTAGTTGGCTTCGTTATAAATAACTTAGCGAGCCGGTCTCAAATGCAGCTTGTCATCGGTGCACTTAAACACGAAGTTTAACTCTCGTGTCGCAGCTCTCATCACATACCGTACTCTATACCAACAATAATTGCCACTCAACAAACTTTCATTTCAACCTCCAATCATTTATGAAGCGAATAATGAAAGCGATATGGCTATAGTGGCGCAGTGAAACAGCGTCAAACTAAACGCGACGGTTGTGGCTTCCCATTTGGGTTCCGCTGACTTAGACAATTGGATTGAAAGTAATTATTTTTTGTTGAAGTGACAATAAATCACAGCAATAATTGTAATTTGTCCGGTAATTGACGATTCTATGTAGGGCTGGATATATGCCAACGAGCGTGCACGCCACGTGTGTGTAGAGCGTGCCGCGAAGCCAGAGTTACTATTGCTAATAACATTAGAAAATCAAATAAACGTCGCTGGCGGGAGCAATAAGTATAATTACAGCGACATCGGCGGTCTACTTCAATTAAATACCACGAAGGAGGAATGAGAAGCCTCCAAAGGCACTTTCTTAAACTGCGTTCACAATAAAAATACTTCTATAGTTATATTTAATTTCCAATACAATATTAACTGAATCGTTTATTATCTTTATCTTCATAAAGCATTAGTAATTATTGACAGAGCTTTATTCAAATAAAGAAAAATACCGATACGTGCTCTGCGTAAAATGAAATAAATGTCATAAATCAATATTCACCTCAAAAATATATACTTGCAAGTGGTCGGAACTCGAAACTGCGTTAAAGCGCTGACGTTAAATAAACAATTGTTGCTATAATATTCCATTCAGAGAATAAATATTTTGTCTCAATATAGCTCAGCAACAAAACGGCTTTTGTTTGTTTTAGAAAGTTTGTTTTCAATGGTATGGAGTTACAAATTCAAAGATGCAACTAGGAACAACCTTATTTTATAGGCAAATAATATTAAATTAATTAATTACGGTATTACCTGTTAGATATCTAAATTACACAAATAATATATAGAAGAAGTAATTAATTTTCAAAATATTTAAATATTTAGTTCTGGTTTTACGTGATATTCTCATACTATGTCTATCTACGTTTCCAAGCGATGCCACTTAGTAAACTAATTCATTTTACGTGACGACTACGTTCTCGATTATAACTTTGTCCTCAACGAAAGTCTTGAATTAGTTGAACGTTCCCACAAAGTTGTGTACGGTCACTTTAACTTGACGCACTCTCTACTTACTTATATGTCAGCTTAAATATCTTTGTAAAATGCTTTCCCAACACTAACACTAATATTTCATGCTTAAACGACACATTATTTACTTACATCCTGTTTCTTTATGAAAGAAAATGTTCTGTATTCTTTAAGGAAATTTGCTTTACAGCTTGTCTGAGGCAATTTCCGGCAGTGAACCAAATAAATTAATAACTATGCAAAAAAAAATTATATAACATTCAGATAAAGGCGCCGCTTAACATAATTTTAAGCTTTAAATTGAGTAGTTAAGACATTTATTCAAGATATATGTTACATAATATATATATATATATATTGAATTTATATTTCATATCAATTCGATTATAAATGAATAATTTTGAGTTGTAAGTATATAATTTATATTATAGCTTCACGCTGTATCCCGCACACAGCAGGGTAGGCAGAGGGAACCTCGGTGTTAAGACACTCTATTCCCCACTTTCTGCCGAATTCTGGAGGCATTTGTAATAGTTTATATAATAATGTAATTTTACTCCAGAGAAATATTATTAATTACAACGAGTATTAAATTACATTTTCTAGTCAAGCTTTCAAAAGTAAAACAAAGCTCAATCAATAAAACTCACAGGAAGTATAAAAACAACGCGAAATAAATGCAGGTCGCACATCCGGTACAGGAGGCAATAAAGTACAGTGGACTTGATTTCAATAAAAATAAATAAACACCGCACTGTGTACTGTACCTAAGCCCGGCTTCGTTTTCTATCGATCGTCGTTATATAATCCCCGCGCCTGCCGTTCCCCTCTGATATCTTTCAGCCATATCATTCACAGCGAGTTCCGTAGAACCTGAAATGTACAGAACCCTAGGAGCTACTGCGCACGAGGGTATGCGCAGGGTGCCACCTTTCAGTATCCCAGTTGTTATCCAGACGCCCCAACGTTAGCACGCGCTACGAAATCAATCCGGTGTTTTGTTTTGTCGTGCTAAATGCTATAAGGTAAGCCATACTAGCACTTACATCTGTAGACCTGGATAGATCAGCTGACAGCGGCCGAGTTTCTTAACATGATTTTTTTACTTCCATTTTTGTTCATTGACAAGCTCTTTGTTTGGTTTACAAATAGTATTTATGCGAAAATGGTGACCTATTTAACTGACCTGCGGTGATTTTGTTATCTTCATTTTGTGTTTAAACTAATTCCCACCTGTCAATCTTTATTTTTACTTAATTATTAATTTCTAATAAACTATTTATTAAAATAATTACGAAACGAAAAATAATATATAGAGTTTATGTAAAATAAATATTGCTAATTACAATATTTATCTGTTATTTTATGGTACTATTTCAAACACAACTACATTACTTTTTGTAGAAAATATGGTACTTAAGTATAACAGAAAGTAACTGTAAATAATACAATACTTTGTTTAGTATTCTTTTTTTTCTTAATATAAATGAAGTCCAATGTATATAATCAATATATTTTAAAATTTTATGGTATTTAATAAGTTCATCAAATGAAATATGTAATTAATAAATAAAAAACCGGTCATATGAAAGTCCGACTCGCATACTGAGGGTTCCGTACCAATTTCTGATATGTCAAATGAACTACAATTATATGTTTTTAATAATTTTTCTCTATGAAATATCTTTCAATTTGGACTTTTTGAAATTTTTCCAATATTTGTGCTGTAAGTTCTGGCTTCTTGCATTTCATAGCATTCATAGGTCCACGGGAAGCACCTGTATGTTTTGATTCCGTTCTGAGTATCCTAAATTTTGCGACATATCCGGCTATATACTTAAGTAGATATAAATTTCAGCTTGATCGAAACCTTCACGCGTTTGACTATGCCTATAGCTGGGTAGGCAGAGCAATATTTACAAGATATAAACTTTATATAATGCTACGTTGCTTTTATTAAGAATAATTTCTCGTCTAATGTAGTAAATTACAGCGCTTCGTAACCACTTTAGTGAAATAGGGTCGGCCTCCCTAAGGAAAAATCTACTTTAAGCAATTTGTTTGTCGTTGTTACTTTATATAACTTTAAAAGTAAACAAACGTGGATAAAACGTGACATGTGCAACGTACGTAGGATAGGTACCTAACTTTATACGATCTATATTTAAGTAATGTAATAATAGCTTCACGCTTCTTGGTAGGACAGCCAGACAGACGCTACTGTGTCTGCATACCACCATAGATACGATACCCTCTGGGAGGTCTTTTTACGTGACCCTCCTCCAGTATCATCGATACTGTATTTATGTAAGGTATGCAAAATAGAATGTCTTTTCGGAATTAGGTGAAAAATGGGAAACGAGTATCTTAGCACTCGGTTCCCTCTGCTTAAAAAAATAAATGTTAGATCGATGCACTAAAGGGGTCTACTAATAAAATGAATAACAAAAGTCAACATTAGGTTCTCATTGCCTATCTAAAAGTGATATGAGTAATACAAGTTATTTCTCAATAATAATAATTCATTTTGCTCAATCATTTTCACAATGTTGGTATATCTAACAGCAGGTGACAATATGCATATACTCTGGGTGTGGGCGGTAGCTGTCTGTGCAGTGTCATGCACAGCCGACCGCGGAGGATCTCTTCGCGGCGCACTCGAGGCACTACAACGACGTCAGCGTGGACGTATGCACGTCCCGCTTGCTCAACCGGACTATGATACGCTGTACGATTTTGTACCACCTCAAGCTTATCCTGGTATATATACTATCACTACATAATTAAATTATTTAATTAAATATTTGTAAGTATTCTCGTTTTTACATCTTTTACAGAATCCGACTATGGTGTTGACGTTGAAGATATTGATGAAGAGCCGGAACCTAAGTATATTGTCAAATTATTGGGCGATAATTCCAGGCCACCTAAGGCTTATGAGTACGAAATAATCAAGAAAAACTACAATAGGCCAATTGCTAACAGACAAGAATCAGCATTCCGCGAAAGAAGTCAACATTCGGACAACGACCAGCTTAAAGATTTATTTATGGATAGAAATTCAAAAGAGGAAAATGATTACAAAGATAATATACACCAAAAGGATGCAGAATATGCAGTACTCTTGAGTGAACTTTGGTCTAAATATAAAAGCAACAATATTCATGGAACTAATGATGATAACGCGCAAGGCGTAGTGAAATTGTATAAAGATAAAGTTATTAAAAAAAGATATTCTAATAATTGGGGTCCTATAGCTTTTAAGAGGAAACGTAGTTCAGATTTAGATAGAGAACCGCCAGTAGCTAATGATAATGAAGATAATAACGAAAACTTAGAGGAAGTTCCGAACCCTGTTAACCCAAATTATAATTCGTATGAAGTGTCAGAAGGTGGGGATGATGATGACAAAGACGATATGCGTGAAGAATATGCTATTGCTTTCCAACCTCTCAATGACGACAGCCTCTCCGATTTAGCAGATGAGGATCAATACGCTTATGACTCTATAGAGAAACGTTTTCCAGTGACAAAGAGAAGTAGTGGACCTTACAATTTTAATACTCTAAAGAAAAGATTTGTTATGGAAAAGACAAAACATGATAATGCAAAACTATTCAGAAGCAGTTCCGGAACAGATCCAAAAATAATGAGAGATTTATCAAAAATATTTGGTGATAACGATAATGACATTATCAAGGCCCCTGTTAAGCGCAGCAGCGATAATATGGAAAGCTTACATGAGTCTAAGCCACCAACTTTAACTGTAAGTCATAACCATACTCATGATATGCACAACACAACATTACATGATGACACTGACCATGAGGAGCATGGTCCTAATATTCACCCACCGGGAATATCAGGTAAAGAAGTGGCACATGAACATATTCACTATGATGATGATTCTGAACATGACCACAATCATAATGAAGATCATGATCACGAACACAAACAACCTGAAAAACCTATCAAAATCAGAAAGAAATCAATCGATTGGTCTGACTATTTTGGCATCGATAAAAGATTGAAGAAATCTGTTTCATTTGTTAATAACCTTAACGAAGATCGACTGAAGAAACAATACTTCGACACATTTAATAAGGAAGTTATATATCCATTAAATTCTTTTCGCAAGCATAACTATGTAAAAAGAAACTACGTCCAAGCTAAACCTATTACTGGATCTGAAATATCGATGAATCAAGCGCATTCGCTAGGAATCAGAGACGAAAAGAGAAGTTCGGAATCGGATAGTGAATCTAAATTGGATAATATTGACAAAAAATTGAAAAATATGGAGGGACTGATTGTTGATGAAGCCTTACATTACTCTAATATCGGCGACGAAGTTGACTCAAAAGAAGAACAAGAAATGAAAGAAAAACTTTTATCGCGCCTTGCGGCAGCTTACAGCTTGGAAAAAATGCGCAAAGCACTAAAAGATTTCAAACAAAGTCTCCAAATACAGAAAGCATCCGCTTCTCTGCACTCCTCTGATCCAACTGATATGAAAGATAAAAGAGTAGCAATCAAAAAAGAAAAAGTAATGATGAGCAATGATATATCCGGTGTCAACAATCATGAAAAGAATAACGATTTTGAAGATGAACAAGGAGCCGGTCATTACTTAAACGGTAAAATTGAAGAACAACTTTCCGAAGGCTATATGGGTGGAAGTGGACGGCACCGAACTCCTATTATGTCAACTGGTAGGAAAAACAAATGAAATAAAAATATAATGGATACTTATTTTTTGTGTCACTTACAAATGACTATTTTCAACTACAGGTAGCTCCACTGGCGCGTGCCCAGTTTTGGCCAAGATTGTGCAAAGATGCCGAGGTGTTGATTTGTTGGCTGGCGATCGCGGGCAATTATTCCTACCGCTATGCAGCTTACATCAAATTTGCTACCTTTGCGTGAGTCTTAATTGTACAAATAACTAATCTAAACCATTTTAATAAAGTATGAAATGATTATAACCCAATGATTTTCTTACAGGGCGAAGCTCCACCAACAACATGCGACTTAGTGTTCCTATCAGAAGCAGACTCAGCGTGCGAGGGAGATATGAGTTGTCAGCGCGCCGCACGATCCGCCTTAATGGCTCTGAGAGAACTTCACGACAACTTGGCTGACGAACTGGACGGGGAATGCGAGGCCAGTCCTTGCCTGCCCGCTACCCTCAAACTAAATCTGGGCTGGCAGAGAGCACTACAACGATAAACTATCAAACGGAAACCGATTATTTCGCAAAACTGAATAGTTACTAACATATTTATATGTGTGTAACTCGTTACGATGGAAGCATAATTTTTATGAGTAACAGTACTCTATTGTCAAAAGCTTCTCTTTGTATTGATTAAAATATTATTATCGTAATAATTTAAAAAAAAAATAATAGTTGCATTTTTTCTAAGTGTCACTGAATCCTAGATTCCACTAGTAATCACCGATCGATTATCATATAACATTCACATCGATTATTTTATCCATACGCGTTTAGCCAGCCATAAAGGCGAATGGATAAGATAGTAATATTGTAATCGATTAATCGTTACATTTGGCCCTTTGCTATAATATATTTGATGATTTACGCGACGTTCTTGCGCTTTCATTGTTAAATGTTTTCAGTTAATATTGAATGTTGTGAGGAGTTCGCCGGTAATACTTTGCAGTTTTTATTTGATAGTTGATGCGTCTGATACGCTAGATGTGATTGGGTTAGACCGGTGAGGGGAAGTGTCCAGGAATTTGTAGGTGGCGTTTATATTATGAATGTTTTGGAAAAGTATCTCTATCGTTGTTAAATATTTACTTACATATACAATATTTATGTGTCATTGTAAACTAAGTATTACATATTAATATTAAAGTAAAACATATAATTATATTACTATATAAAATTTGAGCATTTAAACTTTAAAAAAAATATATAGAATCATATTATATAGAAAACTTAAAACTTGTAAACAAATGAATCCACTAAACTTAAATGGTAACCAGAAACAATGAATATTTCGAATAAATTTACATAATATATTTATACATGTTGAACATCAACGTACAATGGTGTATGATATGGTGGTATTTAGACACTGCTTGAGAAGAATGAAAGAAATGGAAAGCTGCTTTAGAGATTTTCTATACGCTGTCATTAAGTAGCACAGTGTCAGGGACGACTCACATGGCGTGGCACGGTCTCATGTCGCGTCAGTCGCCTTCGATATAAAGAGAATCTTTGAAACATAAAGCACAATTAGCACTAGTGCACTACTCTAGACTATACTAGGACAATAAAACTTTATTGCTTTCACAAGACTAACGAAATTTTTGTCTAAAATAGCGCGTCAAGAAACGACACGTCAAGGCAAAAAACAACTCGGAATTAAATAATTGAAGATTACAATGCAAACTCCATGACCGCCGAGCTATTTTATATAATTTGAGTAACAGTATGAATGTACGAAAAGTAAATAAAGTCGTATCTTGTCAGTCTTCCGGTTAAAATATGGGAAAAAATATATGATTAAAAATATAATCTTTTACTTATATTTGGCTCACTCTGAGTTTACATCTACGTACATATGTAAGTTGTCATTTAACATTTGTATATGTTACAAGTAGAAACTTTCAAAACTAATTTTAATAGGCAGCGACTTAATATGCCAAAGATATATAAACTTGGATGTTATCACTTTATTCGTAATAATGTTCGAGTTCATGATAACACATTAATATAAATGGTTTTCGAACTGTTTTGTTTTATTTTCTTTAATCTATTTATATGTATTACCCTGTAATTTATTTTTTTAACTTTAAATATAAAAAAAATATAATAAACACGAATAAGAACATATTTTCATAACAGAACCTGCGCTATTATAATCACATAAATATATAATATTAAACAAGGAAATCAAAATATAATAAATCCTGAATAGTAAAAAATATCTGTGTCGCCTAAGAATCAAACCCACAATAAATTAACTTAACTATAAATTATAGAAAACATTGGCAATTAATCACAAAAAATTAAGGTTGTATACAAATTTTATTAAAGGATAACATGAGATACAAATATCAATAATATAGTACTCATTAGAAGCTTTATTTTTATTTTCAACTTCCCTGCCTCCTTCTTCCTTCACATTATCACATAAACAAATAATAAACATATAACCCTGTTTGACGGCGATTCTTTTGATTATGTTTTTAAAAAATATTTTCAAGTGGAATATATTATAACTATTAAAAAGCGCTGGACCATATTTAATCCAATGGCCGGCTCATTGAATTAAAGCTTGTCCAGGTTGAAGCCAGCAAAAAAAAAAAAAAATTTTCATGGACGATGTTTCCACGACAAGATTACGACAAAGATTTAGATAAGCAACTTCAAAATGTATTAAACTAAATTATCGTTCAGACACGTATAGCAATACACGCCATAACATATTTGATAATGCTTTATCTCTAGATAACTAGCGTGGGACCGATTGGTGTCGATATCAGTACAGTGCTGTGTTAACAAAGAACATCTTAATTATACTTATAATATATTAATCATGATAAACCTGTTTTTCAAGAATTAAGGATGGCAAATAATAGAGTTGAAACGGGCGTAGATAATCCTGCTGCTACAGAAGGTACCTTAGAGTTATGGAATATTGTATAAATAAACTACCGTAGGTTATGGTGTACCGGCTAAGTTGTATCTCTTATCTACGACATTAAGTGTTGCTTCGCTTGATGATAATGATAACTTGAATATGAGTTAGCCTCTTCATTTAAGCAGTTTTAATATATTTTACCTCAATTTTAACTAAATCTACATTATAGTAAATGTTGGTTCAAAAATAAAACGTAAGTTTAAATATTAATTATTCACTAAAAACTAATGTAATAGAATAATATCAACAGTAACAAACGAAAAAAAAACTTTGCTTCTCGATTTTTTGATTATTTTTATTTTTTAAATATAAGCCTTTTGTTTAATCATTTTATAAAGATTCAGTGTTGATACCATTTCCTTTCTAAGATGATGGATCTTCGCTGAGACCGGATTTGGTGATTAGCATACAACCACAAATACAAGGTTAGTGTCATTGTACTTTATTTTTTTATAGTAAACTATACTACTATTTTTTTAAGTAAAAGGAATATGTGCCTTCCTAGTATTTTACTTTTATGCTGGAGTAGAACGTAAATTCTCTTCTTTTTTATTATATTATATTAATGGTAAACGATAAAAATACATTTTAAATTTTATAAATTAAATTTGGAAGTCCATATTGATGAATTTTACAAAAAAAAATTTTACCCTATTTATTTATAGAAAGAAGCAGAGCTGAACTGCCGGTTTCAACGACAGATTGGCATTCTACTAATAGAGGACAGTTCATACCAATACATGGCTTAGACTTTCTTATCGGAGCTTCCAGTCTGCAAATCCAGCAAACAGTGGAGCTTAATGATTGTGAGTTCTTATTAATTATTTATGTAATAATTGTTTGTTTGTAATAATTGATTGTCAAATTGGAATATTCAATGCTTATTCGAATATTGTCATTTTTAAAGAGTCAATTATTATTTTAAATGAAACTCACTAAGCGGATTAATCGCGTATTTTTTAAATTCTACATTTGTGCAAATCCGAAGTTTCGAACACTTTACAGTAGTCCGTGTCCACGGGTAGACTGAGGTAGCATCCGTTTGTGTTCAGTTTTCTAGTTTCACTTAAAATGTTAAATATATAACTTTACATTAAGGAGATTTTAAATAAACATTATATCAAACTTTTGTGGTAGTATTAAACAGCGATCAAATTATAATTCCAGTAACATCAGGAATAAACTCAGAAAACCGATACATAGTAAGGGTTCCACAAGGGGAATCACTTTACATAGCTAGTGAAGTTTCATCGCCGACACAAAGAAGCTTATGTGGTACAGGTCGAGCTTTCAAACTCCATCTTCATGACAGTACGCGACAGGAGGCCATGGTTTTACAGAGAAGACTTGCTGGCACATCTTGTCTCTTCCCTTGTAGGTTGCAGGTATCGTACTATTTCGATTATTAAAATGTTCCATGCATAAACCAATAATATAAAGTTATTCTTTTAATAACATACAAAATGTTAATTTATTTATACGTTTTGCCTATAGTATCTTTTGTAGTATAACCGTACATGTAGATCTACGAGAGCCTTAATTATGTTCTTAACGAATTTATTTAATACCATGTCCGATCTTAGGAGATGAAAGTAATAACTCCGCCTGGCGACTACATAGGCCGAGTGCAACAGCGATGGACCTTTCTGGTGCCCTTTTACCTTGTTCGAGACGTAAACGATAATGTTCTGTATATTTTGGAAGGGCCTACCGCATGGAGGCGAAGCGCTTTACAGTTGTCAGAATTTAAGGTAAAACTATAAAAATACAAGCATTAATTGTGTAATTAAATTTCACCACAACAGTCATACTTTAGCTATATAAACCCATTCAATAAAAAAAATTATTTGGCAACTATATTAGCATCTACTAGTAGCACTTCTTCAGGAAAAAAAATTAAAATTATACATTTGTTGATAAGTCCTAAAAAATCTGGTGGTTAAATCTTAAAAAATAGTAGCTTTAAAAAGGGGGAAAATTTTGGTATTAAAGCCGCTAGGTTTTAGTATAGTTTGACAGACAGATGGACGGACCACAGAGTGATCTTATATTTTCCTTCAAGAGTATGCAACTCTAAACATCAATAACCCAGCTAGCAAATTAAACTTACGTCGGTGTGAGTGTACAAACTTTACTTATCCTGTTATATTTCATATCACAGTGAAAAGCAAACGTAATTACTGCATCAAAGTACTTCAACTTCAGTGTTTAAATTTATTTAACATTTTATTCAAAGCATGTTTACTCGAAGTCGTCATAAGACAGCGATTTTTCCTGATACTATATTATTTTTTAAGGTCAATTATAGTGCAGACCTATTCTGTTCAATCTGTTAAACTTGTTCGTCTTTGGTTCAATTTTTCAATATTATAATAATGGCTATGGTATGGACATTTTAAATAACTAAATGTAGGCAATTGAAGCGCGGCATTAAAATCCTCCATTTGTAACAAACTCTCGATGTCTTCAATTCGGGTAGAAACCAGATTGTCGTGATTTCAGATTATCTTTATCTGCGTTGCTATTTAATTAGTTAAGATAGGGGTGACCGATATGACAGCTTCGTATTCCACTTCAAGCTCTATACATAAGAGTATTTATAAATTAGTTACTTTCTTTGTTTTGAGAGGCCAGTCATGACGCCCCTGAGTCAAAGTGTAGCGTAGCGTGGAGTTCCGTCACTCAACACATAATGTCTCCAGAATTTGGCGGAAAATGCGGAACGGAGTGTCTTAACATTAGTTTCTCTCTGCCTTCCCCTTGTGTGCGGGATACAACGTGAAGCTGATTTAATTTTATTTTTTTAATTTCTTTGTTTTGTTCGATAAACTCTATCCGCTAACACACAATCTCCTTAATAAGTAAATGCAGAAATAATGTACAAAATTCCTCATAAAAAAATCTTAACTTTTTAGATTTTAAGTGGCGATTCGCTACGAGAAGTAGGCAGTATAGGTCACGGGTGGGATAGAGAACTTGTCAGTTTTACCACCAATATCAACTATCCAAGCGTTGCTGTACAGCCAAAACATAAAGCTCTTATACTAGCAGCCGCATTTTTATTGGTATGTTTCTTAAAAAAATTAATTAACGCATAACTTTTGTATTATTTATTAAAAATAATAAGTTATGTATAAATTATAATTATTGTTATAGATGAAGAAGGAGCTCAGCTCCTAGTAAAAATATTATATTTTTCCATTTGTATTGTTTTTAGGAATACACATATTTTGAAAAGGCGCAGACGAGTTGCTTACGCTGCAATTGTTGCTGACTAATTCAAACTCTATAAAAAAAAATTAAATACATTTTAAAACTTCATCATGCCTAAATTAATATTATTATTTTATACGTTTTATATTGAATTTAATATATAAATTTTTGTAAAATATTGTTTTATTTATAAGACAAATTTTTTTTAAACATTCACTGTCCACGTTTGTAATAACAAAATTAAAAAATAATAAATTTTGACAGTGGTATTTTAGGATATTTTTATATTTTTATTTAAATTTATTTTTAATAACGTTATTTATTATAAATATATGTAAAGACGTAAAATGTTAAAAGTGCATTGTTCACCAAATACTTTAGGGGAAAAAAGATGGCCCTATGAGCAATATTACAGAGGAGAAAAAGATGAAGAAGGTAGAAAATATGGAGAAGCTGAAAATAACTGGTCTGGACCTAAAGTACGTTCAATTTTATTTAACAATTAGTTTATTCTAAAAAATTAACATTAATTTTAAAATTCTAATAGCGATTCAGTTCAATTTGCTTTAATGGGTACTCAACTTGTCCGTAGAGATCGCCAATTTTACTTATAGTATATAATATATATATATGAATCTTTTAATGTTAACAAAAAAGGTCTACTGAGTTAACTAACTTACTTCTATTATATAATAGAAACAAAATAATTGTCCTTTTATCAGATAAATAACTAAGCAAGATAAGAAAACTAGTAGCCAAATTAATTAATATATTATAATAAATATATTTGTCCAGTCACTTGAGTGTTATAATGGTCAATTATTACATGACACAATGCACGGAGTCGGGGACTACAGATGGCGATATCGAGGGCCGGAAAACACGTCAATCACGTACGAAGGATACTTCTATTGTAACAATATCCATGGATATGGAACCATGTCGTATGATGATGGCAGAACATTTAATGTAATTCGATATATATATATATATATATTTATTCAAGAGCCATATTAAGTTAATATATAAGAATTCCTTATAAACGTATATAAAGTAGATATTTTTATTACGGAGGAGATTTAGGACTCCACGTTTGCCGTTGAACAGTTATGACATTTGGCACTAAGTGAGAACTTGTAAAAAAAGTACAAATAAAAAAAAATCCGAAAAGTGGAAATTTATAGATATTTCATAGAAAAAAATAATTACACACAAATTATATTTGTAATTTATTTCATAATAAATAAATGAATACGCTCGCAAACTAAATCTTATCAACTTTCATAAGTTATACTTTCTGTTTACCTATATTACAAACTTAAAAATGGTACGGAATCTTCGGTTTGGGGAGTCCGACTTGTACATAGACAGTTTTTTATAAAAGTAATTCTTTTCTAAAAATAAAACACTTTATCATTTAATATTTTATGAACGTTAATATTATCGGGCATTATAATTTATTATTTACGAGACTTTTTATAACATATAAAAAATTGAAATCGAATTATCATAGCAAAGGATTGGATACTTTATTATTTATGAGAACATGTTTCTTGTAAAAGAAATTCTGTCAATCCTGAATATTTAAGGTTATATATATATGTATTTCTTGGACAATTTCATAATCTTTCAGGGACTTTTCGTGAATAATGTAAGATGGGGACCGGGCGTAGAATCTCATTCCAATGTGCGGGATGATGTAGGGTTGTGGCGAGGACGTCAGCTTGTAAGACTTGTGTGGCGGCCGGTAGCTCCAAGTGTTGTACCGGAATTGATGACTAGTATATCTGGACGAGCTATTGTTGAAACACATAGAATCTTATTAAGAAACAATGTAGAACATGTTAGTTTTCTTCATAATAGATACTGTTGACAGGGTTTTGCTTTTTAATATTACAAACCTAGCAAATAGCATTGTATTCTATTATTAATTTAATAATATGATATAGGACAAATATCTATATTAGTATCCTTTTTTGTCAGCTTAGATTACTATTGTGTGGAATTTAAAAGGTGAAGAACGGTTATTGTTGGGTTTGTGTGTAAATAAACTGCTACTGATCAATATATAAAGAAATCTTAGTTTAAAATTGGATAAACATTTCAAGCATTCCCGTTATATTTATAGTTTAAAAATTCCAACTAAATTAAAAAATAACTCGAAGATAAATATTTACATTTACAATTATTTCCTTATTATTGTTTTTTTTTAGATAGGTGAAATAAACAAGGCTATAGATATGCTCAAAGAATGTAACGCGGATCCTCGAATAGCTATTGAAAAATGGAAGAAGCTGTATCCAAAATTCTGCACTGATGTCGCCAGCCCGCTCTGCCATATAGATTTATTTAACTTGCATTATTATAATACGATTATTGAAACTTTACGCGAAATCGATGAATTAGATAGTGAAAATGTAAATAAATATTGGTATTTTTGTTTGTGCGAAAGCTTGTCAAATTATTGTTAAAAAACTAAAAATATATGTAAAATATTTATCAAAAATAAAAAAAGAAAACAAATAATCATGATCAAATAAATTAATTAATACATAAATTTCAATTAATAGATGGAAATGGAAGATATAAAAACATATTACTCTTGGAATAACAGCAAAATGATAGTGGACATGATGAAACAGAGCTTTAAGCACGACAAACAGAGAGACAACATGATGCCCGACGTGAAGGCTGTGCTGTCAGGCCCGAGAACACTTTTTAAACCACCTGGAAATCATGAAATAGAATGCAGGTTTAATAATTATTTTATGTTTAAAAATACGTACAATTCAGTATTTATATTAGTATTATATTAATAAATTGAATTGAAAAAATTGAAATAAATAATAAGCTGTCGTGGCGCAGCGGTGGAGCGTCTGACAGCAAGCGGTCCAATCATTACTAATAATTAATTTAATAAAATACATTTTTATTTTGTGGACGAAGAACTGCTACGTTGTATGACGTCACTTGAAGCACAATATCTTGGCGGACAATGTAATAAAGTGTGGAAATAAAAAAAATATAATAATAATATATTTTTAGCTTCACGCTGTATCCCGCATCTTCTAGGACATAAGGATCGAACCTGAGTCCCTACTGATAAAATACTCCATTCTCCACTTTCTGTCCAATTCTGAATACGTGCGTGTTGAGTGACGGAACTAAACGCCGCATAATTATTATAATAACACATATACTTGTATATTAGAGTTGCAAGTGAAACTTGCCAGTAGGTATACCTATATAAAGAAAATTATAATGAGATCTTATTACATATAATATTGCAGGAGCCTGCTAATGGCATGTTACTTAGGAAACATAGAGCATGTCGCACAGCTTATTAATGAGAGCCACATCCACCCTGACGTATCAGATGCCCAAGGAAATACAGCCATTATGTACGCCACTGTAAGTTTGTTGCATATTGCATTAATATATTATCTGTATATATTATCTATTAATATATTATCTGGTCGCTACACAAAACCAGCCTGGAATTTTGAATTTTGTAGGAAATCAAAAAGAACGTTGTAACGAGTGTCTTCGGTTTGTATTTTCCACTTGCTTTAAGCTCGGTGATGCTTAGGAGGAACGGACTCCTTTTAAATTAAAGTTTCCATTTCTACCAACAAAAGTTTTTGATTTTTATAAATACTTTAGTACCGCTCTCTAGAACTGAGCGACGTGCAACGTTTCTTGTGTTTTCTCTAATAAATAGTTATTAGTGGGCATACAAGTATTGTTCTTAACTGTGTAGTTTACTCATGTGAGTTCATGCGAACCATTAATGGGCACCACCGCTCGCTCGTACCGTCGTGGAAACCAGACTTTAATAGGCACTGTGTTTCACAAATGCAGTTTACCGCTACATCGTGACGTCAATTTATATTATTGTTTTATAAATAAATAGTAAGTAAGTAAGTAAATACAAAGGAAATTCTAATAGTACATTTTATTACTATATTTAAAAATTCTCACTCTGATCTACAACTGCTCTATCTATTTTTTACCTTAAAACATCTTACACTATCACTTTCTATATTTTACGTGCAAAAACGTTGATCGCTTTTTCTAACTAATTAATCACAATAAATAATCTAAGTAATATCTGAAGTAGAGGCCAGTCGTGGTGCAGGGGCACAATGTGTGCTGCAGACTGGTTGTGGGTTCGATCCTCACTCGAACAAAGAAAAATATTTAAATTTATATTTTCATTTCTTCGCTCTGGTGTCAAGACAGAGTGCGGCGTTGAGGTCTGCCACTCAACACGTAATTCCTCCAGAATTCGGCGGAAAGTGGGGAACGGAGTGTGTTATAACACGAGATTCACTCTGCCTACCCCGCTGTGTGCGGGATACAGCGTGAAGCTGATTTGATTTGATCTGAAATGGAAGCTTTCAACAATGTAGATTTAGTTAAGTAAATATTGCTCTTGAATATACTTACTCTTGCTGAATTTGCTTTTACGGATTTTCTTTAAAGGATTTTTTTTTTTTCAATTTTACCAGTGTGGAGACCAACCGGATATTATTTATTTCCTTAAACAAGCCGGTGCTAATATAGACGCGTATAATGATTGTTGTTGTACAGCGCTCAATGTTGCTCTTTTGAGATATATCTGCTGTCTCAATGATGTTGCTCCTGGTGATATGCTGCAAGCTTTGCTACCACCGCCACCATCAACACAGTGTTAGTTTTTCTTTTATTATAATAGAAGAAGTAATTTAGCATTTAAAAGTTCTAAAGTTAAATTGGATTACGTTTACGCTAATAATCGACGTTCTTAAAGGCATTTGGGCAGTAGCATACGTTAATATTTTATTTGTATTATTAACTTAGTAAATGTATGTTAATGAATCGGAACAATGAATGAGCGATCTCTATTCCAGTACCAGTAGAGAAGGAGATATGTGAATGGAATATAACAAGAGACATTGCAGCAGTAAGTTTTGGAGGTGGAATACCCAAAATTCCAAGTAAAATGAAAAACCTCAGTACAAGGAGAATTAAATCATTGCAGTCTATAGATCAAATTTCACCTAAAAGAAGAACTCTAATCCAATCTTTACCAGAAGAAACATTCGATGTTACAAAAACAATTTCTAAAGAAGATAAATTATACGACTGTTTAACTCGAGAATATAACATAAAAGTCACAGATAACTTAACGTCACCACACAATCCAAGCCCAGTTACTTATCTCTTCCATATCAATGACATGGTGAAAGAAATCGAAACAATTGAAGAACAAAAGAAACAAGCTGAAAAAAATGTTAAGAAAGTATCTTCAAAGGTATTAAAAGATACAAACAAGATAACTACTGATTTGATACAAAATAATATTGATGAACAAGTTTCATTAACTAGTGTGGAAAAGCGAAAAATTGACGCGTTAGTATTTTATTATAATCATTCAGAGTAGAAAATAAGAAAACTTCTACTGTGAGGACTTAGAGTAGAAAAAATATAGTGACACGTCTCTACGTTTCTTTTTATTTAACTTCACGATTCAGATTGTGAAGTTAAAAAAAAAGAAACGTAGAATCCCGAAATAAATCCATTCGAATTCCATTCTATGATATTTTATAGATTAATTTAGAACTAAAATTCAGTTTTGCAGCAAAATAAATTAAGATTAAGTAAAAATAAAAGGAAAGTCTAAAGTGAGACTTTTGTTAATTTGTGTACTGAACAGGTTATCAAAAATAATGCTGACTATCCTGCAATTATTATCGAACGGTGCTAATCCCAATCTTGTCAAATGTCCACAACCAGCGATGGTGATAGCAGCGAGTTCAAATAACGCGGAACTTATAAGACACTTAGTTTATAATGGAGCTAACGTAAATGAAACTTTTAAGCAGGTTAGACTGACATTGTATATAAAAAAAATTAAAAGGATATATATTTTGTTATATATAATATCGGTATATGTTATTATACTGAAAAAAATAATTTTAAAATTGCACTACAAATATGTAAATGCTCTAAATCAATCAAAGGTAAATTTTTACACTTAGCAACGACGTATGTAGATGTATGTATGTTATAACCAATATCTACTTCTCACTCCTTTTCATGATACAACGTCTTAGCTCTATGGACTAGATAATGATAGAAATAATAATAGCATGATTATTTATTATATATCCAACTGTTATTACATAATTAATGTTTTTCAGTTTAATGACTATTCACCTCTGGATATAGCAATATCACGTCCATTCACTAAATATAATTTCAAAGTAATTAAAGAATTATTAGAATGTGGTGCAAATACTCAACACAGGCTATTACATGAACGTGATCCGTTTTCTAATGAAGTTATTGCTGGACCAACTCTATTGCACGGCGTACTAGGAAAGAAGACGGATAGCGAACATGAAGAAGTTGTGAGTAAATATTTAAAAATAAATAATATTAAACTTATAACTAGACTTATAAGGAAATTAGCTTAGAGATATCCTTTGTGCGGGAGGTAACTCGGTACAGTGAAAAGAGATTACATCAAAACTATTATTGTGATGTAATATAAACTTTTTCTATTCGAACCAGTGGTTGACAAAATAAACTCGTATCTTTATAATATTAGTATGGGATATATGCACATTTTACTATCAATGTATAATTATATGCATATTTTTTCTAAAAAAAATTATTAACAGATAAGGCAGGACATTATAGAACTGTTATTGAACCATAATTGTGACTCAACGGCAATGTTTAAAGGACGATCAGCAATAGATGAAGCTATGAACAAAAACTTTGATGTTTTCAATGTTTTCATTACAAACTCGAAAGTCAACCTCAACACGGTCATAAATGATTTGAATCAGAATGTGTTAGTCAAGTTTTTTAGCCTCAATTACTTCAGAAGCATTGCAAGTACAGATAGATCACAGATGGTAATTTTTTATAACTTTAGATTTACTATATAATAATAGTTTAAATTTTGTAGCCTGTTTAGGTGAGTAACGTTTGATACTTTAATAGTAAAGGAGAGATGATGACTTAGTAAATTAATATTTTTTTATATTTTCATAGTGTTATTCAATGCTTAGGAAAGATAATTACGTTTTAGAAAACATATAACATATTTTTAATGTAACGGAACGAATTGTTTAGTAAATTAACGTTACTTAGTTGATTCAGCATACAAAACTGCATCGATAAAACATCACTATACAGCTAAAAATCTCTTAGATATTTATTATTTTAAAAGTTCTTACGGTTGGAATTTGAACTCACAATCGCAGCTTTGGTGGGTTATTTAACAAGATCATCACGATAACAACGGCTACTCCATTTTAAATTCAAAATCCCATAACTTTCTTTTTAAACCGACTTCTCTTAAAGTAGGTTATCTACTATATTTTTCAAGAAGATATTCTTAATATAGTGTGTTTACCACGGAATGTATGTATTAATTTTTTCATATTTTAAATATTTCATAGCTCACGAACTTATTGCTTCACGGATGTAACCCATTATTAAAATGTCAAAATGGTGACGATATGTACGAAAATGTTTTCACGTTTATAAAACAAACTTTACTTGACATGGAAAATATTCAAGCTAAATCTGCTGCTCTGCCAAGTAAGATTAATTAATTATAAAGATATATTAAATTCAGTTTATTTATTAGTTTAAGCTTATAATATGCATGTATACGCAAATGCTTATGATAATTCTTTTAAGAAATTTTTATTTAAACGATCTTAAAATAAAAAGACTCTGAATTGTTAAACTTTGGAACAAAATATGTGCTATCTTTAATTTTTTATGGCAATAAGATAACAGGCTTGAGTAAATTCTTGTCGTAGCTGTTTTTAGAGTTCCGTACATATTAAAGAAAAAAGGAACCCTTATAAGATCACTCTGTTGTCCGTCCATCTGTCCGTCTGTGTGTCCAAACTCTTTATCTCAGGAACGCTTAAAGCTACCCTATAATTTCCTGATAAAAAACAAATTTCTATATTTTCTAAATTTCTATTATGTCTAAATTTCTATACTTTTAAATATCGAAAATAACGCGTATTTCGATACTATAAAGGGAACCAAATTTCATGGGGTACTACAGGTAGTACCAGTTCAGGAAAAAACTAAACATTTGAGATTAAATCTCGACCTCCAATTTTTGTACTGAACTTAGATTACTACTAATAAATACTGAATTTAGATTACTACTAATAAAAAACTTAGATCACCTGTAATTGACAAATGTAGTTCAAGTGTGAGTCGGACTTGCCCGTTGAGAGTTGCGATTCATGCAGTCTTGCAACGCGAGAAGTAGATAAGGCTACAAACGTATTTATTCATTTTGTATGAAAATAACTACAAATGTAAGTTTGTAATGGGTTTTGTCTATAATGTGTTTATTTCTACTGAGAGAGAGAAACGAAACACTAAAAAATTACGAGTAATTAGAAAAAATATATAAATAGACCATTAATATTATTACAGGTATTTCTAACTAAATATACTATATAAGTACACCTAAAGTGTATTAATAAACTTTATTTTCTATAATTGTAAGGTGCGAAACAAGATTCGAAAGCCAAGAAAGCTGACAAGCCTAAGAAAGAGGAAAAGTTATCGACCAAATCTATGGGCAAGATGACAATGGATGAAGTAGACGATTACAAGCAAAATGTTGATTTGGTGACCGACTGCGCACGGACCATTTACATAAAGTGGCTGCAGGCAAAGCTAGTCAGAGAGCTCATTGAAATCATAGAGAAGTAAGAACAGTATATTAGTATCCATCTTTTTTCTTTAGGTTTTTTGATGTACGTTGTAAAAAAATTACGTTCAGAATAAGAACAAAGGCTCTCAATTTCTGGTTTATCTCCATGTGATGGAGATATATAAATTTAAGATTTGTGATTGATTTTAATTTCGTCATGTTGTCCCTATTTCTAATTTTAGACAGACATTTTAGGATTATCATGTTAAGTTTAATCAAAAAACATTAAACAATAGGTAGGTATATCATTTTAAAATGTTACTACAGATACAAACATCGTCATTGGAATATAATATTAAAGCAACTTACTGGAAAGATGAACATTGGTTTATGGCTAAATCCCAGCAGATGTCTTGAGATATGGAATATATTGTCTACAACCAAAAATAAAATGTACAAAGACAAAAGAACATTGAAACATTTAATCTCTATCGTTATTTTTATGTCATGGCACAATTATGGTGGAAAAGGTTTTGATCAAAATATAACAGCAAGCTTGAAGGATGCTATTGAATCAGATACCAGACGTTTTTTACATCAACGTAAAGCTTGTAAATCTAGCAAATCTGAAATAGATTCCTGGGAATTTGTTAATTTCAAACCAGAATTAATCAAAGATGTAGGTATAATTCTTGTGCAATCATTATGTAGATGACAAAATATTTACGTTCATTTAATAATGAATTATTATATTTGGATTTTTTAAATATTTTAGACAAGAATATTTAATGTCTGCTTTGAATGCATGCTTTCCTTAAAAGATGAAAAGGTTGTATGCCACTGGTGTGAATTTATTTCATTCTGTTCACAAGAATGTATAGAAGTAAACGCCGACCGGAGTAACTGTCACCCGTGTAGTGTTTTTATAACAAATAAACATAATACAAGTCCAAATGGAAAATAATGTACCAATACCAATTTGAGAAACGCTTTTATTATTAGAGAAATATTTTTGAAAATTATTAATTTATAGATATTTAATGTAGATAATAAATTGGCTTTCAAACTTGTGTATTTCACTTTTAATTTCCAATTCATATTTTCAAATTAAAATATTTTTATTCATATTTTTCGTTATTATTTAATACAATTTTATTTAGTACAATTCTCCACTATCATTTAGCACAGTATAAAAAAAATAAAACGTCAGAATCAGTAATATGTCATAATAAACTTAAACCGCGTTATATGCGCCTTGTGCGAAATCATAGCTCAGTGAAGTATTAGCACATACTGCTTAAATTTAAAAATAAGTCTAAGTAAGAAATTATGAATAAGTAAATGAAAATTAACAATTTTAAATTGTCTATTACATTAATAAGAATGGCATCGTCCGCTAAAAAACTTAAATTGTCAACTCCATTCGAGAATACTGAAACAAAAGTGAACATAGATGAATTTATGCAACAAATACACAAAAAGCGGGAACATACTGCAGATTCAATTTTAAATTACAAATTTAATAGAAAACGCTTACGAATTATTTCTCAAGAACAAAGTGTACCTGATAAATGTGAAGGCATCGTGTACTGGATGTCTAGGGACAGTAGAGTCCAAGATAATTGGGCTTTCTTATTCGCACAAAAGTTAGCACTCAAGAACGAAGTACCTCTTCATGTTTGTTTTTGTATAATTGCTAAATATTTAGATGCCTCTGTCAGGCAATTTCACTTTTTATTGAAAGGTAAAATTATTTTTATCATGATCTGGTATCATTTTTTTTATTACAGTAGAATTTATTAATCTCGGGGAAATGTTGAAATATTCTGATTACTAAAGTTTGGATTGCAATTGCAATATATAACAAACAATTCATTTAAAATGTCCCTTTTTTAAATGTGATTTTTTTTATTCATAAAAAATATATATTATTTGATAAACCATATCACTAACATAATTGTTAGGTTGAGGTATGTTGTACAAATTATAGTTCTTGTTTAAAATCTTTCCTCAAATATTTATGAGTAAATATAAACTGTGTCTAAAATTTTACTATAACCAAAATTCTAGGGTTAGAGAAGGTAGCTGCGGAATGTAACAAACTGAATATATCATTCCACTTATTAGAAGGTAGTGGTGCGGATGCACTGCCACAATGGGTGGTGGAACATAAAATAGGGGCAATTGTATGTGACTTTAATCCTCTCAGGGTGCCGATGGGTTGGCTTGAGGGAGTAAAGAAAAAGCTGCAGAAGGATGTGCCACTTATACAGGTACTACAATATAATTTATGGGACAGTTATTAATATTACTGTTAGTTATAAGATTGCTTGTTAGTTATAACAGGTGTAATGATTATTTTATATAACAAGTGTCTGTGTAATAGATGGCTATGTACAATGTAATGATTGTAAGGTGTAGGTGTTATATTTAGTTTAATTTTCTATTTTTATTTCAATTTCAATAATTAAATAAAAATATGTTACACTTTATTAACCCTCCAAGTGCATTCTTTGTGGCTAGATTATCATAATATTAATATATTGAAAACAAAACTTATACCATTATAATATATTTTAATATTTTTCAGGTAGACGCTCACAATGTGGTGCCATGTTGGGTAGCGTCTGATAAACAGGAATATTCAGCGAGAACAATAAGAAATAAAATCAATTCTAAGTTAGATGAATATCTCACCGACTTTCCACCAGTTATTAAACATCCTTATACAAGCAAATTTGAACCTGAAGTAAGTGTTGAAATACTAAGAAATATTGAAAAAGATTTTATTGTATTGTGCATACTAATTTTTGTACATTAACACTACTATGTTACTACTCACTTTAAGTTAGAATGTATGAAAAAAATTTTGTATGGTTTTTTTTAACTCATCGGGGCCATTGTGCTGACTGAATTAATTATTTTCATTTCCCCCACTAATGCATAACAAAGTGCTTCTACTCTCAAGTGCTCTATACATACTATATACTGTACCCCACATATATCTTTATGTGGATACAGTGCAAAGCTAAAAAAAATTAAGTTCATAGGGTGATATTAATTCAAGTATTATACTCACGTTTACACCACACTCTTCCTAATTCATTTAAATAACATACTTTTAATATCTATATTAAAGATTTAATGATTTGAATAAAATTTTAGCCCATAGATTGGGATGAAGCGATTGAATCTCGAGAGGCAGACAAATCAGTGGGTCCAATTGAGTGGGCCTCCCCAGGTTACAATAATGCCATGAAAGTATTGAAAACCTTTCTGGACAAACGTCTCAAAATATTTGCTGGCAAAAGAAATGACCCCACAGAAGATGCTCTAAGTAATTTGTCACCGTGGTACCATTTTGGTATGTTGCTACTAAAATGTTTATTTTCTATTTTGTTTTGTTGAATAATACTAACAGTAACCTAAATTTAATGTTACATTAAAAGAGGCAGAGGGAACCTCGGTATTAAGATACTCCGTTCCACACTTTCTGTCGAATTCTGGAGTCAGTAAGTGTGGACTTTCAAACTCAACGTACCTCGAACCAGTTAGAACCCAATGTTTCCAAAATTGAATAGTGCGCGGGGAATGGACGTGTCTTAACACTAGGTTATCTCCATGGGGGTGTCCCCTTGCACTTGCTATATCCCATAAACAGCATGATGTTAAAAAAATAAACAATATCAATTCCAGGTCAAATTTCAGTTCAGAGAGTGGCACTCTGTGTCAGAGAATATAAAAAGACGCACACGGAAAGTGTTAATGCTTACTTAGAAGAGGCCATTGTGAGACGGGAGCTCGCTGACAACTTCTGTTTTTATTGCGAACACTATGATAGTATTAAGGGAGCTAGTGCGTGGGCGCAGAAGACTTTGGATGATCATAGGTTGTTTTATTGACACTGTTTTTATTATTTCAGGTCTTTTATAATCATTTACAAATGTTCCCTTTGCCTACCAGTAGGGTTACTATGTGTGGGATACATATAATACGTTATTTGAAGGTGAAGCCACTAAACATATATGGTAGCAACTAGCAAGAAATATATTAAGTATAATAATAACTATATAACCATAACAATAACTGCCCCATATGACCTTCATATATTTTTTCTATATACTCTTTCATAATTTCCTCTCAATGCTATTTTTGAACAGAATTCTCTCAAGAATTGAATTCACTCCCATGACTGAAAGTTAGTCATAATGAAAAGGTATTAAAAGGCATTAAAAAAATAAAAGAAATAATGTTTTTTTTTTATTTTTTCAAGCTTCTCGCGAACGAAATACATCGTTTATGTCAGAGCAGGCAGAGTGGACTTAGCCTTAAGACGTTTGTTTCCCCACGTTCCACTGAATCTTCAAAACATTGCATGTTCAGAGTCGGTACTTAACATTCTACTTTGTCTAGTTATCAAAGAGAAACAATGAAAATATTAAATAATTCACTTCTCTAAGTGTGAATCGTACCCACAACCTTCCCAATTACCGTTACACACTGTACCACTGCGCCACAACGGTCTATTTAATTTACTCTGTTCCTTTAACACAAAATATTTACAGAAAAGACAAAAGGAGTCACATATACACACTACAGCAACTTGCCGATTCCAAAACGCACGATGACCTATGGAACGCGGCTCAAATACAGCTGGTGAAAGAGGGCAAAATGCACGGTTTCCTACGCATGTACTGGTGCAAGAAGATTTTAGAATGGACCCAGTCACCAGAACAGGCGTTGAAGTTTGCTATTTACTTGAATGATCATTACAGTGTTGACGGCAGAGATCCTAATGGATATGTTGGTAAGTGTTTGCTTTGATGGACATTTTTATATTAAATATAATTATCTACAGAATATCATAAAGATAAAAATACATCAGTACTAACTTCTATCTAAAGCTTCTCCCGCATGGACAAGTGGAAATAATCAAGTTGTTTACGAAACATGTTACATCCTAAATGTCCCACATATCTTAACAACAAATCTCTTGGTTGATATATCTTCTTGCTGTTAAAAACCGTCCTTCTTCTCCTTACCTTCACGCTTAACTCCTAGCGGGGCACTCTTATCAACCTCTTCACACATGCCCTCCATGCCCTGCCCTTTACATGCTTTTTACGCGACCTCACTCCAGTAATTTTTGATACTGTGTTTTCGAAGGTCAACTTTTACAATAAATCTGTTGATCTCTACTAATGACTGTAATAATATTCAGTATAACTTGATCAATTTTATTATATTTCAATATATGGAAGTTGTAAATTAGACTCTCCTTGTATATGATAAATGTGTGTAAACACACATTTTAGGTAGGTAGGTAGGTTCCATTATCGTTGTTATCTGAAATTGAAGAAGAGTTTTTGTAAATCAGTTTTCACAGTTTTCATACATGCTGAATAAATTGTAAACTCACAGCCACTTCGATTGAAAGGTTTTTCCTACTTACTAATAGTAAGTCGATTGTTTACTTTATAATAAATATAAATATAGTAATAATAGAAGTAATAATCAAGACATTATTTCATGTAAATAGTTACTTTTTTCTTCTATTCAGGTTGCATGTGGTCCATTTGTGGTATCCACGATCAGGGTTGGGCAGAGAGACCAGTTTTCGGCAAAATTCGATACATGAACTATGACGGATGTAAGCGCAAGTTTCAAGTACCGGCCTTCGTCGCAAGATACGGAGGGAAAGTGCATAAGTATGTGGCGCCCAAATGATGGGTAAAGGTCATTGACTTCAATTTATTTTAATAATAGTTAATAGTTATATTTGGATAAGTATTTTTGTTGTTATTGTTGCTCTATGAATATTAAATTTTAAAAAATATTTCGTTTTATGAGTCACAAATGAAAAACATGAAAATGACAAAAAAATTGTTCTGTCATTTTTCATTTAATTAGTTTTTTATTATTGCATAATTGCATAAAAAGGATTTTTATAATACAAAATCGCCTATTATTTATGGATATTAACTTAAAATCGAGTGCTGAAAATAAACCCAAATCACTTAAATTTATATTTTTTAAGGAACATTTAAAAAACTGACATTATAACATTAATGTTGACAAATTAGATTTTCAAATTATTTACCTTGATATAATATTATTGTTGTAGGACATTTAATATTGTATGAAAAACAAAGCAATGTAAATTGCAAATCTGTTTTATAAATACTCTAAACATGTATGAGGCCATTATTGGGTTTAATAGTTTAAAGTTTTTATGTAACACTTGGTATACTTACTATATGGACTTATAGGAATTCTTTATAGTAAGTTATATAGTAATATTTAGTAATGCTCATACTGCCAGTATAATTAATATTGTCAATTCTATTTAAAAAACGATTCTCAATGTAAATGTTAAGATCTTTGTTTTATTTCAAGTAATATAATTAGTAATATTGTTAGTTGTATTAATAATCTCATTAAGGCACTAAACAATGCGGGTTTTGGAATTTGGTATTTTATAAGAAGGTTTTACACAAGTTTTGCACGATACCTACAATTTATTATGATAGCACTTATATATATCTATATATATTAATTTTTATATTGCTGTATTGTTTCATAATAAATTACCTCTAAGTTTGCATTTCTTTTATTTACTTAGAGATTAGATTAATGTTAACTTAGTATATTTTTGCACTTAAACCTATACTTAAACTTAATTCCTGGTGCAGGGCCACAAGCGTGTGGCTGTGGGTTCCATTGCCACTCGAGAGGAATTAAATATTATTTCATTTTCTGTCACTCAGCGCTAAAGCGCGAGTAAAGCTAATTTGCTATATAGTGAATTAGCTTTGCCCGCGTCTTCGCCCCCGCGACCAAACGGAAATACCTAAGAGCTGTGTATGATAAACGTGATTATTTTTCGGTCAGTTTGAAATGCTTAATTGTAGGGAGGCTTTCGTTCTTTTTATTGGTGTTCTTTTGTGTTTTAAGGATGGATTTGGTGTTCGTTTTTTTAGATTTAATTTTTCTCGACGTCTAATGGTGCTTTTGTTTCTTTTTTTGAAAATTCTAATTCAATTTCACTGAAATACTTCCGTTTTTTTATTTCACTAAGCGTACTGCGATAATCACGGAGAAACTGGTTTCGGCCGAACAAATCTATTATATTATATTTATGTGCCATTCCGAAAAAACAAGACATGTACGTCCCGGGGGCATGGCATGTGATAATGAAATGATTTTCTTACTGTTATACTTTCTGGATATGAGGATGAACACTATAAACGGTCAACTAATAACTGAATAAAATCAATTTGATTGTTTTGTTATTTAACGTGTTGAAAACGAAAATAACAATAGGAAATGTCCAGAAAATCAAGATTTTTTTAAAAAAATGTGAATTTAAATGATCTTAACATATTATAATAGTTCTCATTCAATGAATAGTTCGCATTTTGACAATCAACTTATTAGTCTTAGTTTATGTCTATAACTGCTTAGTTTATGGTGTAATTATATATAGATCTTAAATTAAAAAGAAATCTACAAAACTTTTTCATAACCTTAACTTAACCTTCCGCATGCTATACTAGAATATTGGTAGCAAATAAAAAGTTTGGCAATACCGTGTTGAAACGAATGGTTGCTAAAAGATTAATGATTTCAAGGAAATTATGTTATGTAGAACGTTTTTTGACAGGAATATTGTTTTAATTACAAAAATTTTTGTAAACTTAACAATGAATATATACAGTCACAAGGGAACAATGAAAAGGAAATACACGTACGCTAAAACCCTCCTTTTGCGTTTCGCCGCAGTCAGGTAGAGGCCGACCAGGGCGATTTCTAAAATAATATAGTGTAGCGTCTAAAGCACACGGAATAGTTTCATAAAAATTCCAAGACAAATGGAAATGTAATATTAAAAAAAATAACACTAATGGCAGGCTAGTAAATGCATGAAGACTTTCAGATGCTTTAAAAACAAAAAAAGCAAAAAAACAAGCTTAGCTATTTTTAAAAATAATGGTAATTTGTTCTTTTAAGTCAGCTTTGAATTCTATTTTGTTTAGTCTTTAGAGTGATTTGAGACAATATTGTTTACAAGTATTGGTTGCCAAAATTTACTTTTAAAACACATAGCGGGGAAATAATCGTAACATTTGTCTTTTTCAAAAAAAATTAGATGCTGATACTATCTATGTTATAAAAACTTCGTATAAAGAAAATATAGAATTATTTTAAAATATATCAAGTCAAATGGAATTCAAAAGGCACAAGGAATAAAATCAAACATTGGTTAATTTGCTTATAAATATTTTTATTTATGAATGTGACTGTTCCGCGGTTACACAATCATATATTTTGATTATCTTCATAAAATTAGAAATCGAAAAATAATATCAAAGAGCTATTTTCATTGGAACATTCAATGAGTCAAGTTGTCGTTTGTGTCAGGATATAAGTAGAATTTATATTTTAGTCAAAGGTTTGTAAAATATTTGTGATATAATAATAATAATAGCTTATAGGAATTGCACATTCTTATAGATAAGATAAGAATTCAAATTAAAATTATACAATTGGGCGACACTAAGCCACACCATAAACACAAAAACCATCTCTTCTATTATGTATCAATTACAATATGGTGTCTACAAAGAAAATATAAAGAAAAATATATAATGATTTCAACACACAATTAAAAATAAGTGGTAAGTTGTCAGTTTATTATGGACATTAACTTATTATGATGTTTTGTATAAAAACCAAGTAACTGTCGACTATGAACACAAATAGTGGCTCGCGTCTACGCCTATCCCACCGCACGACGGTATACACTTTGAAATTACATTACTTCTCAAACGACATAGATAGATAGATACTTGTACAATAGAAAACACCGAACGATTCAAAAACATTTTCATTAAAGATCATAACCGAGTGGACGTTCTGTAAACTAATCAGCTTTTGCATTAAATGGACGTTAGACTGTTGCAATGTAATAAACAAGTTCAGAAAGTTATCTAATGAAATAAAAATTGCATTGATAAACTAAACCAATATATAACATAATATAGTAATATCTTTTGGTCATGATCTTTAGCAAACAGTGGGGGGGGAGGGGTTTGTAAAAAAAGGTAGGGGATTTTTGGGGTAAGTTACAACTAGTTAGTCGTGTGTATGTGTGAGTGTGTGTGTGAAAGCAGAGCTCGATTCGCCTACGGGGCCTACTGCACGCAACACGAGTTCTTGTGGCCGTTCTTCTTGAGGCGCGACTTCGGCCTGTACTTCTCCAAGTACGAGAGCTGCTTCGCGTTGATGGCGCCGCGACGCTGGCTGCAATGAATTACATTAAATTATTAAGAATGTTTTATTTTATGGAACAAAACTGTCGAGTTAATAATAATAATAAACTCTTTATTGTAAACCCAAAAAAGAAATAAAAGAATACGTAGAAAGGCGACCTCATCGCTGAAATAGCGATTTCTTCCAGGGAATCCTCCTCAACCATTGGAAACCGCAAAAGAAATAAATAATGTGTAGGGTGTGAATAATATTAAATATATAAATAGCGAATAAACATACACAAAGAGTTAGTAAGTTCATTATTTTTAATTATAATAAAACTACATATAAGTAAGTAGCTTGCATAATAATATAGAGAACACTATGCATATAGTGAAAATTGTGAAATTTCCTCACTACATTGAGACTGGATGCATGTCGCAATAGAACAAACTATAATATAATAGCATATTATATTACACGAAATTTTCATGTTCAGACAAGGAATCAAACAGGATTTTCGCTAGTACACCAGTATATTTTAAAATTATATTTATGTATAAACGTTTACATAATACAATTTTACTATACTTTGTACATAAAGCACATACCACAGATTACCTATAATCTAGACTACAATGTGTAATCTAATCATAATGCACAATGGGAATACGTTAACAATACTTGTTTTGTCCTTGATTATAAATGATACTTTCATATCCAAAATGTATTATGATATAAACATGAATTGTTTTAATTAATTATGTATTCAACTGTAATATTTATATACTCTCTCTAAATAAACTACATTTTCACGAGCTCCACACATGCCGCTTGGGGCGAAAATGTTAACAACAACAATAATATATGGTCCAGGTTCAAACTCTAGGATTTTTATGTTTTTATTGTTCCTACCCATTTAAGGATAAAAGGAACCCTTAGAAGATCATTTTGTTGTCTGTCCTTTTTCCTTAAAAGGTGCGGAACCCAAAAAAAGGACTCAAATAAATCTTTTTTACCTGCTCCAGCCATATAAAGATGGCTAAGCCCTCTTCTTTTACATGCGGATTTGCTCGCCACATATGTTATACGTTTTTACACATATACTTACGTCACGTAGGCAATGTGGGTAGCGCAGGTAAAGTGGGATACAATGAATTAACTATCCAACAACCATTTTTTTAATCCAAACAAACAGTTCCAGAGATTTGCATACTCGACCATACAAACTCTTCATATTCATATGATATTAACATATAGTGTATAGTCACTCACTCTCTGATGGTCTCGACGGCCTCCTCGTACTTCATGCCGAGCTCGATGAGCGCGATGGCGACCATGACGGGCGCGCGGCCCAGCCCCGCCACGCAGTGCACCGCCACCGCCGCCTCCGGCTTGTTGGCGGCCCTAATTATAAAGATCCATATTAATCATTATTTACATAAATGTCTAATTTGAATTAGTAAAATAAACATTGAAGCCGTCGTGGCACAAATGCAATTGCTGACCGTAAAAGCGACAGTTGTGTTCGCTTCCGTCTTCATCTTCATATCCACTTTTTGGTAACAAGATGAGGCGCAGCGGCACATGGGTGTGACTGTAATGTCTGCCTAAAGCTTAAATTACGCTTGACGCGGTCAAACGAAAGGCTATATTGGTATAAAAAAGCAAAACACTTTTTGCTATAAAGAAGAATGGTATACATTTATTTTATTTTAGACATTGGTACAATTTTAGAGCGTATTATAATTACTTACATCATATATTATATAGTAGGTCTTTAATCTTATAATCTTCTTCTTCTATCTTATAAGAGTTAAGAAAAATCCAGCCAATTATATTATTCATTATAAGGAAGACGACTCGACGACTTACGTTCACACACACATTCATATTGTTACATTAAGTGAAGGTATTTTCATAAGCATCAATTGTCTTCATTTTAAATACAGCTGTTTTGGCAGACATGAAGCAGTATAAACTTCAACAAGTGATGTTTGACATTTACAACTTGATGCTTCATTTATATAAATGCCTCATTGCCTCATTCAAATTAGAACGTAGTAAGTAATGTTTATAAATGAATTTAACGATAATTAATTAATAGTTAATACTTACTTTATAGAAATACATTTGGTAAACAAATATTAAAAGGTCTCTCTCTTACACTTATATATATTTCCCTGGGCTTTTGAAAATTATAATACAAAATTATACTATTGACGTTTTATAAATTTATCTCGTTGATCCACTAAAGATGCCTAATGTAATAAAAACATTTTAAAAATCTGTTACAAAAGGATTATTTAAAGCTTTATATTTATATATGTACTAGTATTCCGCACAAGACTTCAGCCAAATATTTTTATAGGAAGTAAGTTAAGAATAAACTCACTTGTCACGCAAAATCTCGAACCAGTCATCAACAACGTTGGCCGGCGGGAAGGTGCCGTCGTCGTAGGCGAGGTCGCGCACCTCGATGCTCTCCGCCTTCAACGGCGCCGTGTCGTAGCTCGGCTCGCAGACGCGCACCACGGTGCACACGTTGTGCTTCCTGAGCTCCTGGAATTGGATATTCCATAAATTTTTAGCTAATTTTTACTTGCTTCACCTCGTACGTACTCGTGGACTCTCAGAAACTCAAGCTCTTCCGTTTTTACATTTTTCACTGTTACTCCACCACTATAAGCTTCACCAATAATAATTAGACCCATTTAATATAAAAATATTTTTTCAATATGTTAAAAAGTTTAAATTATTGTCGTATTTATCTTTTTATGTCTATCTTATCTATAAAAAACATGAAAAGGCACAACCTAAAATTAAAAAAAAATTAACAACCATTAATAATACAAAAATTAATTAAGGCCTATTGTTATAATCACTTCCCTCTCGGGAATGAAGGAAAAAATAAACTTCTAATACCTGTTTTGCATTTGTGGAGCATAACTAATAATGGATTTCCCGGAAACCTCACATTTACCTGAAGTTATGTACAATTAAACGTACAGTTCTTTCACAGCAGTAGTTCTTTGTTATCCAAATACTAAAATGAAAGGGTCCACACAAAAAACATTTCCTGCATTTATTGAATTTCTAAATCTTTAGAGTAGAATTAATATGAAATGTCATTGTAAAATCAAAAATGCTGCCTATTATGTCCACTTCGCTATTCTAAAAGACTCAATTTAATATAAAGAATTAAATAGTTTGAATATATTTTTACGAAATGCGTTGTTCATTGGGTATTTTTTTACATAATTTAAAAATATCGAAATATATTTTATAATAATCATAAATTTTAATTTGTTTATGTAATATTTTAACTTCAAGAAACAAAAAGTAATCTAAGTTTTTAGATTTGTTATTTGTGATTTGTTTTTTTTTTTATATAAAGTAGGTAATGCGACATAATATTTTCAAAACGATGTAAATATACTACATAGTATTTAAAATATTATCAATTAATAGATTTCTGACCGTCGTGGCGCAGTGGCACAAGGTGACGCCCGTAAACGCGACGATTGTGGGTTCGATTCCCACTCGAGGAAGTGAAATATTTCTTTACGTTTATATTTCCATTTTTCTTTACTCTGGTGTCGAGGTAAAGCGCGACGTTGAGATCTGCCAGTCAACACGCAATGCCTCCATAATTCGGCAGAAATTGGGAACAAAGTGTCTTAACACCGAGGTTCTCTCTGCTTACCCTGCTGTGTGTGGGATACAGCATGAAGCTGAAAAAGAAAGAACAAATTTCTGGCATTTTATATTATCAATATTGTAACTGTATTCAAACTACAAATTGAATGAGTGTTAAAAATGATAATCAAGTTAAATTTTAAATTGTTATACGTAAAAATAAGGGCAAAGACCAGGGTTAAGTAATACATGGTTCGGGTTTGTATATTATTGCAAGGCAGCATTCTACTTCTAACAATAGAGATTTAGTGTCAAAAGTATGCTCATTGTCTAGCCTACAATGGCCACCACTTTCCGTCCTAATCGACAGAACCGAACTAAAAAATGTACTTCGTTTTTACTATCGTGGATTTTTACAGTTAACGACTGTAAAAATGGCCGGTGATAGTGAAATGATAAATAGTTTGAAGTGTAATGCTAGCACAATAATGTCGTCGTCGTGCCTCGATAAGTGACAGCGAGGATGCCACTCGAGGAGAATTCAAAGGAGCCATTATATTCTAAATAAGCGGCGCGCAAACAAGAACATAAAACATTCAGCGGACGACGGTTCGCTCGTCTTTTCGGGCAAATTTAGATAAGAAAATTCGAGGGGCCAATTTTCTTAGTTATAACTCGTCTGAGAGACGGACGTATCAAGGGCATATCCTCCTACAAACTATTTCAGAATTTCCTTTTGTTTATTTAAACACGTTATTACAAAATGCAGCTTGTCCAATTGTGTTTTTTTTAATTGTTGTTAATAATAGTTGGATGAGTAGGAAGAATCAAATATCCTAATACTTAATATTGTAGAACTGAAGAGTTAGTTTTACTCAACGCGCTAGTCCATTTATTGGGGAAGGCTATATTACATCACATGAAACGTTCATTGTAACCCTGTGGTACCTGCAGCTACAGTTATTTCGGGCACTGAAAATGTGTCATATTATGTCATAGGTACACTCATACATACTCTTAATTATTTCCATTTCACCATGGTAAACACTAGTATAATATACAAATATAAGTTTATCAGAATGACGTACGAATTTCGGACGTACCTGTAAGTAGCCTTGGATGGTGACATCCGATGGTCGGTCGGTGATGAGGAAGCGCATGTTCTTGTACTCGATGAGAGACGGCGCCGGCCTGATGTCCTTCTGCTTCATGATGACCACTTTACTCCACTGACGCACAATACACAGTTACACGCGTCAAATAGCGATTCGTCAGAGTCTAAGACAAATTGTCACTCTATTTCCACACAACACACTACAGTTTCGTGGCTTCTGTTTAAAAAGGGTCCAATTATATAATCAGAACCACCCGCATGGATGACGCTTTCAACCACTCGAGCGCATTCGACGACTAACAAACTAAGGTTCCGAATTGGGAAACGAAACTAATAAATTATGCGACCAAACATAAGACGACGCGTTTTGCAAACTATAGGCTCCAATTAAAAGTGGGATCCGATTTTAAGGTAACTGAAACAAAAAAATTATCATTAATTTGTATGTACGCAAATGGAAAGTTGTTCGTGCCGACATCATCTTTGTATATGTTTGCGCTCATGCGCAAGAGACGTTTTGCGACTGAAGTGAATTAAAAACTTTTTAAAAATAGCATACAGATTTTAAGTTTAGGTCATGTGAGCGGGCACGTCCAGCGGTATTTGCGGGCCGCTGATCCAGTGCCAATAGCGCATCACTCCTACGAGTATATGTACACTATACACATAGAGGCGATAATATTATTGTAAACACGTTGCCACACAAACTACCACGACACTCGTGTTGTGTATGTTTTGATTAGCACCTCTTAATCAAGTTTACTCCGCTGCAGTATATAATATACTCGTATTCACACGAACACGGCAAAACACTATATTAAATCAGATAATGCGTCTCTAGATAACACTTATGCGGTACAGTTGTATTTAATCGTCTAATGTTTACATTAAAATAAATGTTTACTTCAAATTTTGAATTACAGACTAATATATTGTAGTTGACTACGGATCACAACGAAAGAAACAAAGGCTAGACTTAATCACGTATTAATCCAATAATATAATAAAAAATAATGTGTTCGTAATCTTTTCTACGAAACTGTATTAGAAAGACTTACAAATGGGTGATGGGTGTATATCGCAGTGGTTGGGGTGCGTGAGTCGCGCGCTCCCGGCAGCATGGGTCTAGTCGTGGCCCGCTACCTCGTCTCCACGGAAGCCCGCGAGTTTATTTGTGTTGAGCCTGGCAGTACTCCGCGCTGTCCAAGCGGAACTCCATCAATGTCGCCACAGAACAGTTGCCCAGCTGCAAGTAAATCCAACCATTAATTGACGTTTCGTTTACGCTGAAGCGACAATTACACTCTCTATTCACAGTCACAGTCATTAACACATTTGGGACATTAATTCGTTTTCTATATGAAATTACTAATGGGCAGTTCCGTTCTTAAACGTTTCTATAACAAGATTGTAGGTTTACAGAAATTTATGGGCTGAACGATAAACATGATGATGACGCACATCCAGTCTAATCTACTCTTTTGCACTATAAGGTATTACTGATAGTGTTTTCTCCCATAAATTACCATCGAAGTGATACAATACAATAATAATCCATACAGTAAAATGTTCCACACCGCAATAAAGTTTATTTTTTTCATATAATCTGAATAATTTCATTTTCACAAAGAAACAATTCGATAAAAATAGAATTTTCTGGGTTACTCGCTAACGCGCAAAAGGCATCTCAAGTAAATTTGGCAAACAATAAAGAGGAAAGTTAAATATAATAAAATTTAATTCCCAAAGAAACCTGGCGAGTGTGATAACGTTTTCATTTTAAGCTGTTACTGCGTCAATTATTAGTTTATGTGATGGACGAAAAAATTTAGGAAATATTTATTTCTCTAAGATTCATTCAAGGAGAAACACCCAGACTTGGGCCATAGCCAAACAGAACGCAGAAGATAGCCGACGTACGCTTTAGAGAATTTAGACAACTCTATATCTCCAGATAGATTAATTGTCAGTTTTAGTGCGGATATTAACATTATATTTCTTTATTACTCTACAAATCGTTTAACTTAATTATTTTACATAAAGAGGAAGAATAGGCTCCGATTTGACTGATTTACATATTATGTACAAACTAAACGCAAATATAATTACTGAATACAATAAAAGATTATTAAATAAAGTAAGTATTTATACGTTCGTCATAAAAAATGCAATAAAGTTTAAAACTTAAATAACTAATGTTCATTTGCTAAATACTGGAAGGTGAACGATCCAAAATGTGAAGAGACGAGACGGTCGATAAACTCCAGAGTTCCAGACCACCTCCCGTATTTAACAATGCAGACAGTTTAGTCATTTCAGCATCGGGTTGATCGGCTACCCAACCGAATAACAGTCATTACGCGACACTATCGAATGATGCCAATAAATTTCCTCCCATAGTAATTAATTCCTAAAGTAGAAATCACCATGTTTACCGCTCAATGCAAACATACGTCAAACATGATCAATGGGGGCTCTGGTGCAACATGCGTTGTTTACATTTATAACGTACTTAAGCAATATGCAGAGCAGAATATATTTAGGAGCCAATTTGAACACTTTAAAATAATTTTAAAAAAACTACTGCTAATGTAATAACTACCGATTATTTTTAATTATTTATGATTCAATAAACATTATAGAGTGCAAGTAAGGTAGAATAACTATTGGAGGGAAAAAAATACTTCGAAAATCAGGGGTTTTCAGCAACACGTGTAAGCTAGACAAGTTGACGAATATATAAACAAAGTATATTTATAAGTAGAAGTATACCTAATATATATAGAACTAACAATAGAACTCGTAGCGGAAACATCCGATCGAGGTCGAACGACCGCAACTACTGTACTATGCACTTACTTCTTTAGTAGTTGCTTCGTTTTATTACTTGTCATTCTAGGAAGTTTACGTTGCCTACATTACTATAGTATACTCCATATTATTTCTTTTGGATTTAACTTTACGACTTGAAAGTAAGTAGTCTAAAAGATGTAACTGTTTTTAATTACCCATTCATAGTATTAAGAATTCTGATTTACTTAAGAAATTAAGAGTAAGATTTATATTAAATCTCTACAATATTTATGAGATAATCATCATTCAAATTCGTGGTCTATCTGGCCAGACCTGAAAGCCATTCAATCATATATAACTTGATGAACAAGATGGCAGATAAGTATCCACTGTCAATGTCATATAATATAATCCGTATAAAATATTGTGTCACGGCAAACCTGTTAATGATATTATGTTCCTATTAAGTGAGTCTTATTTCAAATTAGATTAAAATTATTTTAAAACCTACTGATATTATATTTATTTAAAATATATTTGATTAATGAATATTTATACTTAAAACTTACATTGTTTTTAAATTAAGACTTCAAAGAAATCAAAAAGAGCTACATTCAGTAATAATTTACAATAACAACAAGCTAATTTATGTGGACTATGAATGAACTTACCTACTATTAGTTATAGCATGTCAATTCAAAGAAATATATAACTAATCCCTATAGTTAATATCAATTCAGATGTAACGACTATGATATGAAACTAAATTTTTATTTGTTATTAAAATAGAAATATATCATATCGTTATTTGTGGTAACTTTGCCAAGATACTTCGTATTACAGTGTTATTATTTTTTTTAATGTAGCAACTCTAAATATAATACGCCTTACAGCAGCAAGAAAAAAGTAGGTGGATGTGGCAATGATTCTTTGTGTAGACACTCCCAGGAGCCGCTACTCTAATAAAACTAAGTGCATAAATAAGTGTGAAACGATTTAATAGTGCGATAAACTTAACTAGCACAGTTACTGTTCACTTTCTTTTGATTAAAAAAGCACTATACTAGGCTTGTCATACGGTAGTGAACATCTAATATTATCTGTTAAAATGTAATATAATTAATAATAATGAAACACACCAATACGTATGACCGCTGTAAATACCTCAAATTATGCAATCGACACATAAGTATTGTCAAAAACATTTTTTAAAAAAGCAAAGTAAATATGTGTTCTAAATATTTGTGCAATTGTGTATCCTAGGAGATGATTAGAAAATACTACAGATATGAAAACACCTATTGAATAAAAAAAGGATATCAAAATGCAAAGAAACAAAGGAAGCATCTGGGAATCTACCGGCATCTATAACATATTACCTGACCACTTATTCTGATCATATCCAAACTACGATGTTTTATAATAATAATATATTTATATTTAATCCCGGAAAGTTAGTTTGGTCACAGCGCACTCATGCCGCCCTCCATAAACGTGTCAGCGTTACAGAGCACCGAGGTTAATGTTGACACAAAACGCCACTTACTCTGTCACGTCTCCACGGAACGGGTGAAACAACGAATGTCGGAAACACAAAGTTAATGGCACAAACGCGAACTAGCGGATGCACAAGCAACAGAGGCTGTCGTCGGAGACAGGAGTGCAGTGTGCGTTCACATCGCAGCGACTGGCGGCGGCGGTGGCGGCGGCGGCCGCGACCGGCGAGCGTCCGCCGACGTCACGGCGGCGGTGGCGTCATCGCCACACATCGCGCGACGCACACATCCACCAACTTTCACGGCGCTACGCTCGACCAATAACAATATTTTATGACGGGAGCAAGACTAAACAAATCTAAGCACAGACACCAAATACGAGTAATATTATCATGAGGATGTTTAGACTGAAACATATGAATATATTGATACTCGAGATGTGTGTGATCTATGTTAAGAAACAGCATTTGGCATGCGGGTTAGATTGTTTTCAATATTGTGCAGGGGCGATTCCATTAGTGGCATCTGTATTCTAATAATAGCACATCGCGAAAGAATCCGAGTGAACTCCCACGCAGCAAAAGAACACATATGTGACATTATGTGCAGAATAAAACATTTTTGTTTAAATGTATAGAAAATTGAAACAATTTAAAGTTTGTTTTAAATAAAATAAAAAAAAAAACTATTTATCATGAGCATGAAATCGTCCATCATTTGTCCATATAAGTTATTGTATAAAAGTAGAGACATATATTAACTTATTGTTAAAGACGATAAACTCTACATACACTGTAAACAAACAAGAACATCAAGTGGTACTATTGTGTCTATTTCTTTTAGAAGTTCACGCTGTATATTCGATACCAGACCTAGACCTAAAACATCTTGACATGTTATATTGGATATTATATATTTTATTTTACAAATAACTGCATCTTTTTCTTTTTCTCGTCGCGTCCAGCTGTAAAACGAGAGAGAATTCATGTCCGACGACATAATACAACACAGCAAGTGATTTGTCTGAAGAGGTAAACGAAATCATGTACATAATATACATACACTTTCCAACTGCACCACGCCGATGTAATTTTTGACACGATTGATACATTAATATTATTATTTAATTGTTTATGAAAATAAAATTTATTTAATTTTATTTAAATTTAGATTATTTATTTTTTTGTAATAAATTTGCATGCTTATTGAATATGAACCTCGAGTTTCGAATAACTTTCTTTATCTGATATCATTCTAACCTTTAGTAAAATAATTTTCTTTTAAACAATTAACGATACTTTTATTTATTAAGAGTTTATTTCATGTTATGAGTAATCGTTACAACAGTAATTGCTGCTATAGTTTATTTCTTCAATTATCTTGTTAATTCAATTACCTATAGAAAGAAGAATTCTTGGCATGCTGTCTAAATTTGCCTGTTTTATTTTCTACCACGTGACCAGTGCACGTGGCTACCTACAACGTGCAGTTTCTACAAACAATTGCTAGCTATTGTTGCTCAGCTGTATTACTCCCACGACAAACGTGCAGATATATTTCAAATAATAACTGATTGTAATATTAAAACATGGATTTTTGTTTGATAAACTTGATATTATGTTACATTTTACATAATGACAACAAAATTACTACACTTACTGTTTATTTATGATGACGTTTGATGATTAATAATTAATATTAAGAATTTTTTAAAAAAATCGTGTTATTTGAAATCTTAGATATCAAGGCAAGAATATAAACCGAGTCGCAAAAGGGTATATAAATAGGACTGCCACAACCGCAATCACGTCGCTCCAAAAACAAAGCCCCGAAGGTCGGCTCTTCAATTAAAACTTTCAAGAAACACCGATAAATATAAATTAATACCGATTCCAAAAATTTACGACAATTCCTTAGTAAAGTTAAAATCTGTAAATGATAAAAGGATAAGTCAGATATGATAGACAGTATCGAAAATATTCCAGTGATAGCATAAAAAATTATCTAAGCGCTTATCACAATTTTCAATAAATATATTTCTTTATTATATATTATAAATAGATGATTTATGTTCATATAGTACAATTATAATACGTAGCTGTCAAAACAACTAAGCCACTAAGGGACTAACATTCCACCAATGGAAAGTGAATGCAACCTGAGCTCTTTGTGCAGCAGAGTCGGCTGGAGGGGGCTCCTGTGCAAATACATGCGATCAGACTCAAAAAGTAAAGCTTCGTATCGGGCAATAATTTCGTATTTACGTGACCTAAACTTATTCGAATAATAAGAATTTAGTTACTTGAACGATAAGGAAATTTCGCAAGCCAAAATTTAAATTAAACTAATCTAAATATAAATAATTTGGCATTTCATATTTAAATCTCTAAATTAAGTTTTAAACCGTGTCTTAAAATAAAATATCACATATTTTGTGGTACAGTTCCATAGCGGGGTTAGACCGTATTTACATGTGTTTATGTATAATATTGTCTGACGGGACAAGCAGTGCAGCCCTACCCGTTTGTATTGCAACGGGAAACGGGTCGCGACCCACTTCGTTGGGATCAATACTCGGTCATCGACTCCGCCTGCGCCTCGTACTCTCGCCTGTCCTACCTTATAGAATAGGTAGGACCCGCGACCTTCTACTGATGCGATGCTAAAAATAGCTACGTTCGAGCAATGTCAGTACAGATAAATAAAGAATGACCTTTCGGTTGAAGCATCTCGCCAAATTGGGTCGTGTTCCGACAATTCACACTTTTCAGTTTAACATATAATCTATAGGTGTTAGTTTTATGTAACACAGTGAAAACTCGGATTAATACCATATATTCATTAAGAAAAAGTGTTCGTGATAATTTTATATGTAATCATTTAGTACAAATTAAATATTGAAATGTTAGTAATGGTAATAAATAATATTTAATTGAGCTAAAAATATTTAGATTTGCTGCTATAATCCTATCGTTAATGAAACAGATACCATCGGACTAGACGTACGCCCACTTGCGAAAGACGCAAATGACACAGATAAAGTTTAGTCGGGACAGAACGGTTAACTGTGACGTCAAACATAAAACAGACTAAAGATAGGTAGATAAAATATTTTAACAAACCTACACAGCTATTGCCGACAGTGTAGTCTACATTTTTATAAGAACTCGTTGAATTATGTTAAAACACACAAAAGAAAATTAATTGAAATAAGAAGTACCAAATCTATATTTCATATTTAAACCTTTATATTGATGATTTATAAGTTTAGAATAATTTAAGTTTACCAATATAGCGTGTCATCATAATTTGATTGTTTTTTTATATATTTTAAAATAAAGGTCTGGAAAACACTATTATAATTATGAGCGTTGACTAAGTATTTATAGCGTTCGTTAGAAGGATCAATATGAGGTCGGTTCAGGCGTTTCAGCAAGCAAAATCATTAACGTGTCCTGACCGACGTGAGTCGTGACCTTGCTCGCTCAATTTCTAAATCAAAATTGCACATCTTGACATTTAATAACTATAAATTTATTCATCTATTCTGTGAAAAGGGCAAAATGCTTGTAGCGACTATACGTCTTATCACGAAATGCAAGAACACGTTTACGTCATGTATGTATTTTATTATTGTACAAATGCTGAAGTCAAACGATAATAATAATAGACTGAGATCCCATTGCCCCCGTCCTACATCATTTTAGCAAAGCTAAAATTTTGAGTATTAATAGTCCAAATTTCAACTTTGTGTTTAAGGCTGTATGCGTACTTACTAACTAAACTACGTTATAAATATAAAATTTTGAGTTGGTCAGCTCAAAATTTGAGCTTTGCTTAAATGAACGACAGTGGCCCTGGGATTTTGGGCTATAACATATTACACCTATCTCCCGATTTACACGGTACTTTTTTTTTACACGTTTTTGCTTTTACACGGTTTTCCAAATAGTTTTTTTTCTTTTTATCGCACTCTACTAAATGCTACTGTAATTGAATCTAGTCCTTGGATAAAGGATCAGATTAGTAAAAAAAAATGATCATTTGCAATTCTTGAACATTCGCAGCCCAATAGGTCTCTATGGCGCTCGAGCAAATCCGAAATTACCATCGTAGGCTCCCCTACTATAAAGCAATTTAATAAGTCGAAAAATACACATATCAAAAATGAAAACCAATATTCTATTTTTACCAATTCGTACCTAAGAAAAATCTATATATTAAAACATGATATAGCCCAATAGCTCAGTTATACATAAGATTTGTATATTACATCACAATGCGCAATAAAAAGAAGAACTAAGAAATTATGAATTTAAATATAAAAATTATACAAAGAATGAGGAAAAACAAAAAAAAAAAACAAAAGAAACATCAGAGCTAAGAATTCACAATATTTTTCTGATTAGCGTTCATCGCAACTTCCGGGACAAATAACTGAAATATCCAATGTAACTATATCTGATTTCTTCATCCTCTTTAAAATTATTATAAAGACGTTTTTAACATAATTATTGAATATATTTCTTAATTATAATTTATTAATTATAACAGACAATGTATTGTGTGCAAACATACAAAATTTTGTATACTTAAATTAATTTTAGATTTACAATAAAAAAACTTCACCTTTCCGTGTACTTGACATTTAAATAATAATCGACCTAGTAGTCGTATAAATGAAGTGACTGTGATACCTGTCCTTCCTCGCTTATACTCTAATATGTGAAATATAAAATTGCAGTGGTATGGGAGTTGAATATAACTGTTGTATTTGATGTTTTAAATTCGACTGTGAAACAAAAGTTTATATTAAACAAATATTTATAGTTATGAGGCCAGGTGTGGCGCAGGAGCACAAAGTGTACTGCAAAATCGACTGGTTGCGGGTTCGATTCCATTCGAGGAAAAGAAATATTTATTTAAAATTATTTTCATTTCCTTGCTCTGGTGTCATTGCAAAGCGCGGTGTTGAGTTCCGTCACTCAACGCAAAGCTTTCAGAATTCAGCGGAAACTGGAGGAGGGAGTGTCGTAACACGAGGTTCTCTGCCTATGGGCGGGATACAGAGTGAAGCTAAAAAAAATATTTTATTTTTTTATCAGCTTTGTAAAAGAAAACATGGCTTTGTTAATTTCAGAAACCTATTTTGTATTGATTTATGCCGTAGAACAAAGAGAAGTTTTTAAGATAATAAATTAGGAACAGTAGCATATGAAATATTTACATGAAACGATATCCAAATACATATTATATATAGTTAAATGCAAATGACGCCTCATAAAGTTATGTCATATATTTAGTGAATTTTTCGTTTTTCGCCTAGGTTCATTCATTGACAGCATAAAAGCTAGGGAGCTAATCAATCATGCCTGGTGCGTCGTGAAGAAAAGACGTAGAGAGAGCGTCGCCCTTAGGTTCGAGAACCCGCCGTTCGGGAACTGCGTACAACGACCCTAGAGCCCTTGCGAACTGCCGTATAGACCGGTGTGCACAACCAGTCCTACCCAGTACTGTACTGTGCCCTCCCTCTTCTAATAGGCGGCACAGCGACGCGACGGGAGGGAAACGTATGTATGTGTGAATTTCTTAATAAAACTACAGGTTCGGTGAATCACAAGTCTCCATAGATTCTTTTACTGTTTTAAAGATTACAGATATTATTATTTTTAAAACTGATTAAAATATAGTGATGAACGAATCTTATGACCATATAACAAAATTTTGTTTTTCACTTTTAGTATTCAAAAATTATTATCGAGTAGGTTAACATGTTGATAAAATCATGTTAAAATAGATTACGCGATTGTATTAAATTAGGAATACTTACAATATTTTTACAGAACTTATCGATTTTGTATAAAAAATATTTATCGAGTGAGTGTAATTTATGGCAATTGATAAGGTTTCTATAGAGTGACTTATTTTTTTATAACTACCAATTTCTTTAATTAGAACACAGACCTGAGTGTATCATTCTCATCATTTATTCTGAGCCATGTTGTTTCTATGCCAACGCGATATTTTAGTACTGATGACGCTTCTATGTTCGCCAAGCCCAATTAGGCTGGCTACTAACATATTAAAAGTAAAATGACTCGTCGACCACGTCCAATACGTCCACTAATAATACACTACATTATATACAATCTGAATTTGTTTGAAAGGTGTCTTCAGTTGTTATGAAAGTACTATTATTATGTTTAAAAGGTAATGACGTGGAATTTCTAGAGATTTCACTAACGGACCAGCATCGACGTATGCGTCGGGTCAACACGCTCGCCAAGGTCGGGTCGACGTTCTATACCCCGATCTGTTAATATCATATTTTAGTTTTAAGCTTACATAGGCAGACAAAAGCTTTGAAATATAAATAAAGTGCTTATTATTTTTAAATTTCCTTTTTACTTGACAATAGTTACCGCGCGCCTTGGAGATGCCTTCAATTCTAACGACGTGCTATTATAATGCAATAACGACATTACGTAACTTATTCACCTCGCTTTGGTAAGCAAAATACGTGTGAGCTACAGTAAAGGTATGCCTGATAATACAGTTTGACGTCAATACTACATCATAACAAATAGATTGATCTCATTTCTAGAATAACATCATGGTGCGCTGTAGTTGAAAGTTCAATTACTTGTTAACTTAAGCTTATAATCATGTCATAGAAATAGTCCATCTACACAAGATTCTGATATTAAAAAAATAATTATGACACAAAGAGATGAGGCTTAGTGAATCGGCTATCAAATACAACTAACTAGAAAGCAATAAATACAAAAAAGAGAAAAGAGACCAAAATTGATTTTAGGAAGGGCTCTTCTATGCCCAAACATTCAAAAAACATTTGATTAGGACTCTGTATAACCCTCACAAACAATCATTAAAGTATGTCACAGGAAAATTTATATAAAATCTATATTAATTTTATACAGGTATGGCTCTTAAGAAATTGTACATAATTAAAATTATGTAGTTACAGCAACAAAGAAGTAGTAATAAATATATTTTTGAAATTGTGTATAAATTATGGTTGGTTATCTTTAATATAAACATATGTATAACTAGTTATCATAAGAATATGTGTCCTTAATATATAACAAAGATATTAAGTAAAGTAAATGAGTCCGCCGTGGGGGAGCAGTACATGGGTGTGACAGTAACGCGATGGTTGTGGGTTGGATCCCATTCGAGGAAGTGAAATATTTATTCACACTTATATTTTCACTTCTTCGCTCTGGTGTCGAGGCAAAGGGCGGCGTTAATTCTGGTACTCAACACGCAATGCTATCCAGATTTCAGCAGGAAGTGGGGAACGGAGTGTCTTACCTCTGTCTACCCTGCACAGCAGGGATACAGCATGAAGCTGATTTAATTTATCATTATTATATTGAGTGACAAAATTGATATGATGTATCTATTGTATCTAACAAGTAAAAAATATTTATATTTTATTTTTCTTATACTACTACTTCTACAGTTAGAAGTTAATAAGAGAGATTATACGTAAATCATATAAATAGGTTATATGACTTGGCAAAAATATAAATTGACTTGGTACTTAGTGTATTACACAAGATTATGATAAATGTTAGGTTATGTGTCCAATAATTTAAAATACACTGTGCTGCTGTTTTTTCCGCTCGTTTCAATAAGATTGGCCAAAAAATATGAACTTACAGTAAAATTTTAAGAATTTTCGTAAAATATTAATTTAATTCAGGAAAACTGGTATTCAATAATTACTTATTGTGGTTACTAATCTATACAATTATGTAAAATATTGTTTTTATTGCAATTTCTGGTTTACTTACGATAGGTTTATACATAATTGTGCAATATTTAGACGAATATCGTTAAAATGCGTACGTAGAATAACGTATCGTATTAATATAATAAATCCACGGAAAACTATACCATATAATTATACAATGACGCCTATACTGTGACGTCCTTACTCAGACGACGTGACCTTCCTAAATGGGTAAAGTGAACATAAAATACTATTTACTCTCATATTTATAGTGAAATCACTTACCTCCACAGCCATACACATTGAATAAAACTTGAACGGATTCAGCCGTGAACAGCCAATAAATTCACCACACACGCGGAAAACGTGTGCACTGCACAAAAAAAATTGTGATACTGATACTCGATGTTGCCAACGAAGAAACTGTACAGAGTTGCTAGTAATTGAAATTAATTCCAAACCATTTCCTTCCATTACCTACCATTTCTACGTTATTTACGTAAATTAAATTGTAAATTGCGAAAATTACTTATGCCTAAGTTTTCTTAACAAAATATAAAAAATTAATAATAATATTATGGAATTTCACAAAATATATTATAAACTTATATCTTTGTTTCCTTAAATAAGAGCAAAAAGATATTATAAAATTGAAATGTTTATAATTGCTTTTTTTATGGTAAAGGACACGGCAAACGAGCGTTCGGGACATCACACCTGATGGTAAGTGATCTCATGTGACACTAGAGGAGCCACAGGTGCGTTGCCTGCCTTTTAGGTGACTCTTACGACACTGACAGTACACACCGAACGAAGACTTTAGAAATGGTATACTTAATCAATTGTAAATTTGGAATCAAATAGTTTTCATTGTGGACTAATGAAACACAATAACATAAACGGATACTGACTGTGAATGTAAAATTATAAAAATAATTTTATTAGTAAAATATATTGGACCATCGCAGCGCAGCGTTAGATTGTAAGGCGGTGGTTTTCAGTTTCGTCACTCACCACACAATGCTTTGAAAATTGGACGGAAATATACGGAACTATTATATTAGTGCCTTAACACGTCTTCTCTCATAATACCTTACTTTACAAGAGAAAGGGTGAAAAAAATGTTATCTATAGGGTCATCTATTTATTCATTTATTTTTTATTATAAAAAATGCCCACAATATTTATATATGATTTTTTATTTATTCATTCCATATTATTTTTTAAATGTGTTGTTATAGAAACATATTATCATTGAAGCCAGGGGGTGGAAAGTGATCAGCGTCTGGAGGCGGAGGGCGACGACCTGGGAAAGGGCCTACACCAGGTGGACCGAATGGATCGAAACGAGCTCCGGGTGGTACTGCTCCTCTGTAATAGTTATAAAGTACTAAAGTGATTTGACTGATTACATTCCAAAAAAAATGTTTAAAAACAATGTCTATTAGTATTTTTATAAATTTAAACAATTACAAAGATCTAATAACTATTTATTGTATTATAATATGTAGAGGAAATAGAAGTTTCATCAAAAATGATAATCACATAAGATCCACAAGTGATAGCAGAAGAAGTGATATACGCTGTTGCGAAATTAAAAAACTGGAGGACTCCAGGATTGGACAGAATATACTCCAGGATTAGACAGATAAAAAAACAGCAAATATCACCCTATGTAGAATCTTCAGTATTCACCATCCAAGACCAAATTTATGACAAGACAACTTCAACGCGATATTCTCAAGTTAGAAGTGGACGGCAAATATCGCCTATGCAAAGCAGCAAAGACGAGACGACGCAACATATCATCTCAGGTTGCGAGAAATTAGCGGGCGCGTATTATGTCAAAAGATATAACAGTTTGGTTCAGTATGTGTATTGGTGTCTGGCAAAAAAACATAACTTTGAGGTGACGAATCTTTGCTGGAAAGAAACCTTTACTGAACCGCAGGTAAAGGAAAATAATGAAGCTAAAATCATGTGGGAGACGCCAGTTCAAACTGACGTAACAATAACACACAATAGACCAGATTTAATTTACATTGACAAAACAAGCAATAAGACTTACTTAATAGATATATCAGCACCATCCGACTATAAGATAGGAGCAAAAGGGATAAATTAAGTAAATATCACCTTCTAAAAACAGAGATTCGACCTCTGGAACACACAAAGCACAGTGATTCCAATTATAATAAGAGCGACCGGTATAATCAGTAAAAGCTTCCACAGGTATATAGACGAACTTAACATTACAATAGATGTAACAGTTCTCAAAAAACAAGCCTTTCATACGACAAACATTCTAAGTAAGGTATTGGGACACACTGTTTTTGAATAATACACCCATCACACCACAATCGACATTAGACGCACCTGGATACTACGAACATCACACGCAGTAGACCCTCGTGATCGATCTTCTAGTTCATATACACAAAATTTACAAATCTTTTCACGAAAAAATACAACAAATTCACGTAGAAGGGGAAGAAGGTAGAAAAACTGTACATCCTTTTTTCTGAAGGCCTCAAGACGGGATACACAGATAACCCGACGAAAAGTCGAGTGTAGGCATGTCAACAAAGGAATTATAATATGTAGACAATTAAAAATAGATAATGTAGTACAAAATATTATCAACAGCCTGTTCACAAATGTTTCAAATAACATTTATATTTTGTATAATTAATGAACAAAAAACTTTGTTAAAAACTTTTATGTAAATGAGCTAAAACAATAAAATTAGATTATCACAACACAACAATTATCAATTTATATATTATATTTTGTTATTGGGTGAAGACAGCTGTTTTACAATTAAGATGCAAAATTCCATCCAAACAATGTATACATTGCAAGTTACATAAAATCTTGTAAAAACAAAATTATCTATATTCCAAACCTTGGCAATCCACCAGGAATGCCCGACCCAGGGTTTTCAATGTTTCTACTGGGTTGGAATGGGTTAAACAGCATACCGCCCCCTGGCGGTGCGAAGGGGTCTAGATCTGAACGTCCATAATTTCGAATACTTGATGGAGGCTGTTCCCTGGAGAATTTTGAAAACAAATCCTTGTTTATAATTAAATTAGATATAATTTTTATTTTCATGGCATATGCATGCATTATGTAAATGAGATGTAAACTTTGCTCCCTAGATAATGTCATCCTAAAATTGGACAAACTGTTAGGTCGCTTTTGCAGCAATATCGACCAATACGGGTGACCACAGAGCTGAGAATCTAAAAACGTGTCAATAAAATAAGACTTTATTTATTATGTGATATAAAGTATGTTGCATTGAGAACTACTACTGTTGGATTATAATTATATATTATTATATATTTATAATTACTATTCGAAAAGTATTGTGACTTTGATTTTTATGCACTAAAACTCCCCCAGGTATACAGATAATTAAGTGCAGGTTCGATTAGGTTAATTAATTATAAATTTAGAAGTTTCTTACCTAACTGCACTTAACATAGCCTAATCATCATCCATTTCTTCGCTCTGCTGTAGAGGCAAAACGCGGCGTTGAGTTCCGCCACTCAATACGCAGTGCATCCAGAATTCGGCGGAAAATGGGGAACAGAGTGTCTTAACATAAGGGTCCCTCTATCTAATCTGTTGTGTGTGGGATACATCGTGAAGCTGATTTAGAAAATTGTTTCTTCAATTTGGAAACAATTATTTATATTGTGAAAATATGGATGTATTTTTTTGTACTATGGAAAAAAATAAATACAAACCATAAATTAGGAATTTCAGGTACTAATTCAGGCCGTGGTCTTGAAATTCTCAGTCTTTCATCACTTTCATTGCTGTTGGCTAAGAATAAATTAAGTTCATAGATTTTTTTTTATCATATATTGATTCTCACATTTTCTAGAAAAAGATTTTCTTTAAAAGTAGTGGCCATCGTGACTCAGTGGGAAACACTGTCTGAATCCAACAAATTATGGAGGTGAATTTTGTCGGCGCAATTAAACGTCGCCTTGTTATCAGAGCAAAGACATTAAAATATTAAGTAATTAATTTCCTGAGTGGAATCAAACCCACAGTCACAGTCCACTTCACACAGTTTGCTGCTTGTGCTAAGACAGCCTCAGGACTTTTTTCTTAAGTTTCTATTATACTTACACCTCTCGTAAGTTTGGGTATGGGCAGAACGTCTGGGACTGTGAGAAACAGTATCTATTAAGTCCCTCCTAATATAGAACATCAAATCTTTATAGTTTGGTAACATTTTTTCAATGGAGCCATTTGTTTCACAAACTGTATCTTCGATGTTTACTGCAATATTGGATACTGCCAAGTCTTCAGACCTCTGTAAAAATACTGTTATAGATTAGTCTTACTATTTTAACTCTAATTATATAATTTAAATGTAGTCTATATTTATTTTCTTCCAGTTTAAATAATTTTTTCATAGCTATGTGTATGTGAAGTTCACCATCAAATTAAATATCAGGGTTCCACCAGATGTTACACCATGCAATATATACAATTTGCCCTCTAATACATAACGTAAAGTATATTTTTCACGTTCGTTCCAACCAGAAGGCAATAGTTCACTTTGTGGTTCATCTCCAGAAAAACTTCTCTGAAATTAAAAATATGACTAAACTTAATAAATACATTTGTAATGATATATTTGTGTTGGTACATGGAAGATATATGAGAATAACTATTATAGTATTATAGGCAAGAAAAACTATATAGAATATAAATACCCCTTAAATAAAAATAATACATATGCGAAACAACTTTTTTTTGTCATTTTTGTTAACAATACTCAATTAAACAGCTTAACCAAGCAGATAAATGCAGTTTTCACTGTTGTATTTTGGCTTCTTCCCTTCTCTTTTTGTCTTAACATTAAGAGAAAAAGAGAAATAAACATGATAAAAAAGTTATATCAATATTAAGTACTTTATTTGATATTGAATTGCTGTAAAATAACTAATTTATTAAATTAGCTGTAACTTGAGTTTGGTAGAAGTAACTTTGTGTCAAAACACTTAATTCCTTTATCTGCCAGTTTTCTAAATTTGTAGCAATTTGTGTTCAGTGACAGAGCAGAGAAATAAATATAATTTATTCACTCAATAACAATGCATTATGATGGCCTCAACTAGGAATGTACATATAAAATTAATAATGAATGATTTTATGTAAGATGTGTCAGTAAGATAATATGAATCTAATTGTGCTAATTTAATTCATGACTGACATGACATTCCTCAAACCTACTTATTGGATAATATTGCAATAGGAAGATATGTAGAATATACATTAATAAATAACTAAGCATTTAAATAGATGATTAATATTTGCACTTTAAAAATATATTAAAAAGTAGAAGTATAATTTATGCCATTTATAATAATACCTCATCTCCCACTCCGATGTTCCGAAAACCCCGTTTTAATAAATTCCAATGAATAAATGATACAATTACATCAGATTTTTGCTTGATATCCTTTTCTACAGTTTTAAAAGTCAGGTCCCATCCAAATAAGGGATCTGTAGCCATATTTACAAATGTGCAAATTGGTTTCACGCTCTACAACAATGCAAATAATTACTCGGCTTAATTTTTGTTTTGATTTTTCCAATAGGTAGATTGTAAATACACTACTGAATATATTTTTTATCCGTATTATATTCTATTAAAACAATAATGGGTGTACCTAATATTAACAATATGCCTACAACTCGGCTTTAATGAATGAATTCTTTAGTTATTTAATAAATATTTTTACATGAAAAGGTACAAATCTAAATAACGCTTGTCGTAGGTCGTATCATATGTCAAATCCTACAGCTAACATATGGCAATTAAATAACTGTCAAATCTGTTGGCCTGTCATATTCAAAAAATCATGTCATGCTTCTAGACTATATAAACCGAACTAAAAAGAAACAATTAGTAGCAGTAAAGAAAAAAACAAAAAAATATTTTTAAAACGTTACATTTTTTAAAAACATTCCATCTTGTATGAAGCATTTGAATCGTGAATGTTATTTTATGTCAAAATATTGTTCATAAATAACAATATTTATACAACAGATTTAGTTAAAGCTTTATTATAATGAAAACAGTGTTAATTTTTTTAAGAACAAATTTATGTTACATAAATGTTGCCGATTCTTTTGGTAACACTTGAAGAGTCAAGCACTATGGTCTTGCAAAAACAATATGGCGGGCAGTGTCATCTCAGGATCGTCGTGAATATAACGTGAAATAATGAATTTTGTTGTTTTAGAATATGGGTGAATATGTGCAATAATCTATTAGACTTAATAGTGAAAAGTGTTGTGTTTTAAATATATTTGTGTAATTTAATTGTGAATATGGCCTCGGATAAGATTAAGGTAGCTGTTCGGGTTCGTCCTTTTAACAGGCGAGGTAAGCTGGTTTCATACTTTACAAATTTGCAATCGTACAGGTGACTACGTATGCTTGAGATTATCTTCGTACTGAACTGGTTTCTGATAAAAATTATTATTCACTAAATGTATTCATGGTAATATTAATAATTCCAAGCCTTTTAATCAATCTAATTCAAGCATTTTATAAAGATTACTATCTTTATAAAATCAATAAAACATTACTTCAAAAATATAACAAGGTCAATAGAAGTAAAAATAAGTTTTTTTGTTTTAGAAAACAAAAATACCTAAAATGTTAACAGTAAATGTAGAGAACAACAATAAAGTTATCATAAAAGTGATACATCATATAAGACAACTAAGATACTTATGATAAATCATTTATGTAAAATGTTAATTTACATATAAATTTGTATAATTATATCAAATTCAAGAAACATACCAAATTAAAATTCTGAAGTGTTATGATACACTGAGGCTAGAAAATGAATTTTGTAGGTATTTTTAATATCGTTTTTATACATTTTTTAATTTTCTTCATCAAGTTAATTAAACAAACTGGTGCTATTGTAAGGTGATTATCTCATTTCCTTTATATCATGGTGACATAGTTATGTTTCAAGTGCTAAAAAGGTGCACATATTTTGCCCAGCAGGTGTGATAGTTTATTGCTGTTAACTTTTTTATTAAACTTGCCATATTTAAAAATAAAATGGAATTTTTCTAACTTGAAATATATTATTTAAAATATGTGATATACTTAGAGAAGAAATAAATAAACTTTCATACTAAGTATAACACTAGTAATAATTAATATATCATCAGCATCATGCTGTATCCCGCACACAGCAGGGTAGGCCGAAAGATACTAGTGATTAAGACACTGCCTCGACACCAGAGCAAAGAAATGGAAATATACACGTAAATAAATATGTCACTTCTTCGAGAGAGGATCGAACCCACAACCCTTACCCTAGTGCCGATGCGCCACAATGACCGATGGCAGTAATATAATTTAATAACACCCAATAATAAATCATTATAATATTCCTAATTATATGTATGTTTATATTACAACCTTTAAAATAATTATAAGAAATTAGTAGATATTTTTTTATATACATGTTAAGTTAAAATATTTTCATTACATTAATGCACTTATCACACTTTATCAGTTATACAATGATAAGGAAAATAAATTAACTATATGTACTAAATTTTCATTTTCACTAAAACTATATTTCCTTGAGTCATGTGTGGCATTATGTGGCATTGTTTGCAATGTTAATCTAACCAGTTCTAGAAAATCTGTTCAATATTAAGAAAATGCTATTTATAGTACAGAATAAGATTTTTTTATATCATATTAAAATTTGTGGTGTAGGGGTACAAAAGTGTGTTAGCTCTGTATTCATGTAACAGGACTGGATTCCATTCTCACTTGTGGAAATTAAATATTTAATATTTTTATTTCCTCACTCTAGTAACTAGGCAATGTTAATGGTGTTAATTTCCAGCACTCAACACTATGCCTCCATAATTCAGAGGAAACAGTGATCCTATTCTAAGCCGTGTGTTCCTGGCTTAGAATAGGATCAGCCTGGTACTGTCGGTGTCGTAAGAGGCGACTAAAGTACGTGTGGCAGAGTCACGTCGCCAGTAATGGCAACACGCATGGGCAGACTCGACCGGATTAATACCACCCCCGGCATTTAAAACCGGCGTGAAGTAGTGGCTCTTGCCACTGCGTTTCGCATTAGATAATGCTGGGCCCCGGTGCCCTTCATCTCCACCTTAAAGGCTGGCAACGCACCTGTGGCTCCTCTGGTGTTACATGGGGTCGTGTGCGGCGGTGATCACTTACCATCAGGTGACCCGAACGCTCGTTTGCCTTGTCCTCTCAAAAAAAGGGGTCTTAATAGGAACATAGTGTTTTAAGTTTAAAGTCTGTCTAGATATCATATTAACATTAAAACACCAAACTTGTATTGTAGTGTATATTGTACGCTTTAAGCCTGTACTCAAGTTAAGTCCCATGTACTGTTCCAAGTTCCTGACTGCAATGCAATGAGTATGAATCCTTGTATTGCTAAGAAATAACTTGTTTACGAGTAGTTAATAAATAGAGCTAAATGTAATAAGAAGCGTTCCGTTATGGATTTGCCGAAGTCGGTACAATAGCCCGACATCAAACCGGATTCTTTCGAATCGCGGGCGCACACCGACCTCGCGTTGACTCACTTCGCGATGTTTTACTCGTTTGCTTGTTTGTTTGCGAAGCGGTGTAAAAATAACGTATTGTCAACCTCTTTTCATTATTCATTTAATATTATTATTAGGCGTAAATTACAAAAATATGTACAAGAAATCTATCCTATGAAATGTACATAATACGTATAAATCTAGCTTTGTACGACAAATATACATATATTCAATATAATAGTAAAAGAAGTTTCTACACCACGAAAATATTCTTTGTACTCGTAACTTACATCATCGATGTTGTCGGGGTTTGGCGAGTTCGTGTTAATAATATAATGATATACACATGTCGCACTCAGTGAAAACTGGTTTTTTCACTCATTATGCCTTCTACATCTTGAGGATATATCTATGAATGTTACACATATTTATTTATAGTTTGTAGTTTTTATATTCTTGCAGATGCCGCCTAATAATTGAATATTTTTACTCATTATATGAATTTATTTTTGTTTCAGAACTTGAATTAGGGACACAATGTGTGGTCGAAATGGAAGGGCAACAGACCGTCCTCCAATATCCGCAGTCGACACATGATAAAGAAAGGTATGCTTAAATAAAAATCATTCTCTATTAATTACATATATTTTGAGTCGTATTAACTAACTACAATACGTCCGTTCATATCGTTCTCTGAATCAATGAGATTTGTTGCTGTATTGCTCAGTAATATTTAGAAACGTAACCCCTACTACTTATTACCATTAAAAGGAAATCTATATAAACTTGTTCAGTAAATTATATTGTTACGGTCACCGAACAAGGAGACTTTGGAAAATAACTTTCTCTTAATTTAAATATGTACTCTTAAATAAACAAATTGTTAAGAGTACATAATAATGTTATTTATAAATATAAAAAATACATTAACAACGTTCATAAACTGTACATTGTTTTATATTGTTTGTAGATACATAATAGTATTTTATTTATTTTACTTATTTACAAATAAATAAATTGCAAGGATTTAGCTGCATTATATAAATTTCAATAATAATAACGAATGTTTAAAATTGAAATATCTTCTGGATCTTGTATCTTGGAATCAGACCGTAGATTCATCGTTTACTATTAGATTAGAAATCGCAAGTCGTTGAACTTCATTTTTATGGATACTTGTTAACTAGAATAATTTTAATCGTACCTTCGTATCTTTGAAAAAAACATATTAAAAACGTCTTTTTCTATCGATAGGTCTATTTGGTCTATTTTCAAATACAACAAAAAAAAACAAAATTTTATAAATAAAAAGTGTTTAGAGGTATAAGTTATTGGTTACAAGTTTACTCATTGTGTAGAGCATTATTTATTTATCTGTGATTACTTAGCTTGTGACACCAAGTACGGAGCTGACCTCGTTGTATCCTCGCCCTAGATAAAATGTTCAATGAATAAAATGTAGGAAGAAGAGGCTACAAAATGCCTTTACTGAACATTGATTAGTTCCACAATTAGAACGTATAAAAGTGCTATAATATAAAAACTAAACGTCTACCTACTTTGGTAGAAAAGTTCATTCACAAGGGAATTGAGTCTTAAAACTTTTACGTCATTTATAGAACTGCCCTCATGTCCAGATCGAATCGAATCAAAGAATGCATGTTAAGCATGTTTCATCTAATAATAATATTAATATTTTATACGTATTACATAAATGACTTAGAAATTGATTATTAAAATATCGTAATCATCATCATTATGGTTTGTAAAGTATACGAAAGATAATGCAGACTTTTTAACATTATTAGTGCTCAAAAATGTTTTAAGGTCTACGAAATCGGATTCTTAATAAAATTGAGTGTTCAAAATTATTCAGATAGCCGAAACGCTCTGATTAGCACTTTGCCTCGGCGGTTTACGCAAGCGACGCGTGCAAAGTGCGCATGCGCATCCGTAATGAGGTACCCAGCTATTATTTACTAAACATAAATATGATTTATTGTCAAAGAGATAAAAAACTCTTCAAAATTAAATTTCCGTTAGATGAGTTCCTACTAATATAATGTGATATATATAAAGACTGCTTGTAAAGTTATGTAAATATGTACATATATACCAAAGGGTTTCTTACAATGCATATTGTAAGGTGTTCATGTTTTCGTCACAGTATAGAATGCATAAAATATAATCTCTACTACAACGTTACGTAAATCTGTTGTAGTGTTATATATATATATATATATATATATATATATATATATATATATATAT